>CM033279.1:12601099-12991099 GCA_019343175.1 Oedothorax gibbosus
TTGTTTGTTTAAACTTTCTTTGTTTAAAGACGAAAACTAGCGATATTAATAAAATAAACTAAACATTCAGTCACATCTATTAAAAAATGCTATCTGCTAGATCGTTTAGTTTGTCTGTTATTTATATAAAAAGCTTTATTAAATCTGCTATTTACCTAATAAATTACATTTACGTGGAATTTTTCAATATTGTTACTGAATTTAGTTATTGCGTTCATTAAAGTTTTTTTTTTTTAAAAATGCATAAGTCTTCTTTTCAAAGTGCTGATATATTTTAAATTCATTAAATATTTGGCTAATTTCTCGTTCCAATCCTTATTTAAACATGCAATACAATCTAG
Source organism: Oedothorax gibbosus (assembly GCA_019343175.1). NCBI lineage: Eukaryota > Metazoa > Arthropoda > Arachnida > Araneae > Linyphiidae > Oedothorax > Oedothorax gibbosus. The sequence goes on from CM033279.1 coordinate 12,601,441, forward strand.
GATGTCAAATTATTAAAGCCTACCATGTCATTTCCTTTTTACTAAAATAAATTTTCATCAATTTATAGTCAACAGAATTATTAAAATGTTAAATAAATATAGATTATTTTCATTTTATACTTTGTTTAACATTAAAACCAAATGTAAGCACAAATTTACTTTCATGGTACTTGCAGAGATTTTTAAATGGTTCTCACATTATTATCTAACGTCTCAAAGAGCAAAAATGATTTCAAAGAGGCCAAAGAAGAATTTTATATTTCCCAATTTGTGAAATAAATACATATTAGGTTTTACTCATTTCCGCATCAAAATAAGGATTTAAAGGATACAAAACGGGAAAAGAAAATTTCTGCCGCACTAAATTTTAATTAAAAAAATTTAGCTTAAACTGCAACAGTTTTTATTTTTTGATTACGTTTTTAAAAATATTTTAAGTTGATTAGCTTTTCAACACTACAAACATAAATTCTAAGAAATATATTAACAATATGTTCATTTTTATTGTTAATATATTTCTCTAACTATATTATGCAACTTTTATTTGAAAATAATACACATTAAAAAAATGTTGATAAAATTGTGTGTATGGAATTAAATTTTGTAAGATGAAGTAAAATAACTAGCATTTAATTTATCATAAAAAATGTAAAAAATTACTTTTCCATAATTAATCCTCATTTTCAGCTTAATTGATAATTATTTCAAATGATAATTTGACGGCAAACTTAAATTATACAGATTTCATAATTAAACGAACGAGACACAAACGCAATTGAACTTTTAAATAAAAAGTCGAAAGAATCAAATTAATGAACCATTTAATTGTTTTTATAGAAACACTGTAAATAAATGTTCCTTATTTTTTATAATTTAATATAATAACCAATTGAGTTATTTTCTTTTTCACTAACATTGAACGAATTTATCAAGTTAGATGGTGCTTTTTTATCACCTTGTTTCAACAATAAAAAAGTAAGTAATTAAAAGATAGAAAGATGTGGAAAAGTAAAATTTGATAGCTTTTAACACCTTTTTGCACTTAAGATGTCATTTTTGAATAAATGTTTCATCTTTTAGAATTGTCTTTGTTCTTTTTTAGACACTTAACTGTTTTAAATATGTATGCAACCTATTTGTGCTCAGTTGGTGATAAAATGACATAAGTGAAATTATGATAAAGTATAAATGTAAAGTTAAAATTTAACAAAAAAATATTATTTTACTTACGTAGTCTAAATTTAATTAGTATTTTTTTTGTTATTATTTCGAGTAAAAAAATCATTGTATCTTTTTACCAGGTTATGAAACATAACACTTTTAAAATATGGTTTAAAATATTTTTAATTTGAAGAATTTATTGTGAAACACAATTTTCCCTTAAAAAACCTGTTAAAAACTTGAATGCAATGAATTACCTGTAAATATCTAATTAAAAAGGTCTTAAAAAATTCAAAACTTCAAATAACTATCTTGAAAAGTTTTATTTGTGAGGTACTTCACTATTTCTCGCAAAGTACCTTCAGAGCTATTAAGACAGGTTTTCTATGGGTACCTTATTGAGAGTTTGAAAAGAACCCTTTTTAACTTTCTTTGTAGGGATAATAGTTCATTAAAAATAGATGGAGGAGTGAATTAGAAAGAGACCAGTCGTTATATTTGAAAAGCTTTAAAATGAGGTATTTTCAATGCTGACTTTTAGACAGAATAGCTGAATTAGACAGAAATAAATTCGTTCAATGTACTAATTATTTTCTATAGTTACTTTATTTTTTATATAATTTAAATGGTAAAAGTAATTTTTGTAAATAAATTTTTAAAATTGTTTTTTTGTCAATAAAAATAAGTAGGAGTTATTTTGAATACCAAGTTTTGAATTTAAAGTTAACTAAATGAGTGTTTTTTACTCCAATTAAAATTTCGAATTGTTATTTCATCAATTAACTTTGAATCAATGTTTGTATCGGGAAATGGGTTATTACTTTCATTCAATCAATTTTATAAAATAAATATTTTAAAAATAAAATGCTTTCTTCAAATAAATACTATATTGTAATCATACAAAGTCAAAACTTACTTATACAGGCAAGTTAGAAATTAACCTTGCAAAACATCGCGTAGATCTAAATAGTTGCGTACCTGTTTTGTTTGAATAGCTGAATAGCATACTAAAAGTCTCCATAAATCCACTTTCTGCTTGTTTGTTGTAGAGGTTTTAAGGTACAAACACCTGGGGTTTAAGTTTAAAAAAAACAAATTTTGAACCCGAAAATCTGTCTACACATATTTCTCAAAGTCCTTATCATAGCTGTAAAAGTTGGTGCCATGTGAAAGGGTTTTAATGAAGTTAGGTACCGCAGGGGGTTTAATGTTCGATTTAATCAAGTAGCAAGAAACTTAAATTCGACATAGCCATTTTAGTCAATACCCTAAACAACATAGTAAAAGTCCTCAGCATACCAATCAGTGCGTATATCAAGGGGTCTAGCATACCTCACATTGGGTTTAAACCTAAAAACCATGTTTTAATATACAACACATACGTCTTGACGAACTGTAGAAAGTAGTTAAAGTTAAAAAAAAAATGTCAGAGCTTGTTGGCCTTAAAAGGGGGTTTAATTGGTTGGAGTAAATCCACGGGTTTAATGCTCTGTAAGAGTTCAAAATTAGATTTAAGAATACTGGGTTCAACACTATTTTACTATGTTAGTTGGAGTGTTAAATAATTAGTTATGCCGAATTTCAATTTCGTGCTACTTTTTTCAGAATTTCAGAGCATTAAACCCTCTGCAGAGCTGGATTCCTATAAACCCTTTCAAAGGGCACCATCCGTCGATAATTTTGTAGCTATTACAACTATATTTAGAATGTAGTGTAAATACGTGTAAATCAATTTTCAGCATTATTCATGCTTTTTTTTCAAATTTAAAGGCTATCGCCGTTTAAAACCTCTAACAAAAAAACCTCAAATGAGACTTCTTGTTGGAATTTCTAGTATTCTATCCAGCTCATGAAATAGAACAAATATGTCATTTTTAAGCTCTACGCGATTTTTCGCAACATTAGGCCTATTTTTACCCACCTTGAACTAGTTTTACTCATCACAAAACTTTATTCCATTATATCTGTAATTTACTCGTCGAACGAAAACAAAGACATCTACTCAAAATAATAGCAACCGAATGCTGGGCTATTGCCTTTCTTTCAGCAGGTAAACAGTCCCCTCTTCCAATGGTCCCCTAGGGGTCTGTGGGTGATGCACTTTGTTTCGGGATGCTGAACACAAGTTTCTCTTTCGAAAGAGGGGAAGGGGAGGGTAACGCACATGGTCTTTCCCTTACAGGCTGCAGTCACTACAATGCTAAAAGTTTTGGCACAAGATTACACCGGAATCCTGGAACTTTCTAGCTTACACCACTATTTGGATCGTAAATATACAAATTTGGTGGAAAAACTATAACTTGGATGCATTGTAAAATGGGTCAATCAGCGTTCCAAATAGTGGTGGCAGCTAGAAATAGCTCCAGGATTCCGGTGCAATTCTGCACTAAATTTTTTAACAGTGTAATACGTCTCGGGGGTGGGGAATGATTTGAAGTTTTGCTAAGGGAAAAACTACATGGCCATTGGTCAAACTTGTAATTTAGTGTGTGGTACACTCTTAAAACAAACGAGCAGTTTTAATTCAGTCTGAGTTCATTTCCACTCCTTTCCGTGCCGAAAATGCACTTCCCCTATAGGAGTGGATTTCACTCTTTTTGCGGAGTGGGTAAAAGAAATAAACGAAAACAATCTACGTCCTACACTCTTAAAACGAGCGGTTTTAACTCAGTCTGAGTTAATTTCCACTCCTTTCCGGTGCCGAAAATGCACTTCCCCTATAGGAGTGGATTTCACTCTTTCGTTTTAAGAGTGTAGACTTAGGTTGGACTTAGGACTATGGTTTATTAACATCTTTCGATTATAAAGGAACACTATAAAAACGTCCTTTTTAGCAAAATTATCAACTATTAAAACGGTTTCGTTAACTTCGCGGTATTGAACCGTTTTTCTTAAGCTTGCTCTTAGGAGTCACTTTGGAGACACATTCAAATAGATTGCTTCATTTTGGCTTCAGTACATCAAGTTATTCGTTACCATATTGGCGTGATGCTTCAATAACTTAAGGATTACAGGTTTGAGTTAAACCTGACTCAAACCAATTCATAATTTTATATAATTGCTTTATACTTAAAGTTCAAATAACTGCATTTTAGAAAGAAATTTCCGTATTTTCTGCAGAAGTTTTCTGCATTTCTTTAAACTTTTTTTTTTCGTTTTCTCAGTCGGTTTTTAGATCATAACGTGATATTGATAATTTGATGCATTAAAATATCTAATTTCCAAACTTATCGAGCATAAAATTAAAATAAATACTTATTCCTTCTTTCTAAATATTTCAACCATGAATTACTGTAGTATTAAATCTTTCCTCCCTGTCATATAAAAATGAAATGGCTGCAATCAATAATTGTCTAATAACTGTAAAACTTTGATAGAACGTTACTCCGTAAACACAGTGAACAGTGAAAGAAGGCCAAAGAATTTGCCGCGGTGTTTACTGAATAAAGTTCAACCAAAGTTTTGCAGTGTGTAAGTGCCTCTGTGCAGCGGACAGAAATACGAAAATAAAGAACAACTACATGGTATAACAATTCCGTAATGTACGGTCTATGGATAACAGTATTAGGGATTGGGAGACAGCAGTGTGGACTTGATTGGGTTTGTTAGATGTAACAGATTTCTTCACCTAACTTTCTTTTTGTCGATATATACAAGAAATTAACCTTAATATTCGGTTTGAGGATAAAAATAATACCTAGATATGGATTTCAATACAGTATAGCTGGGTAAATTATTCGAATCTTTTATCCATGACATTTTTGTTACAAAGCATACCATATATTAGTTTTCGAATGTGTGTGTTCGCTTAGATTAGTTTGATACCATAGATTTTTTTTTAATAAGAAGCAGGATCTACCCGCACCCTAAGTAGCTTTTGTAATTGTCAGAAATAAAAACTTAACTGAGAATTAATAATTTAATTGCTTCTTTACTTATTGATAGATAAAATAATCTGGATTTACAAAATCTTCTACATTTACAGTTCTCAGATTAAGAGGTAAATTGATAAATAAAGATGTAATGTAACTAGAAAACTAACTCTAATTAGAAATAACTTTTAAGTTTCTTTTCAGTCAGATAACATAAATTATTTAAATAAGTAGAATTTAAAAATAAAATAACATACCACTCGCAGATTTTGCGTAATCTGTGGTGACGGTAAAATCCACAGAAGATTAAAATTTCATCAAAGTAACTAACGTCATGATGAAAAAAAGTAACATTCGAAGTTATTTAAATAAATTAATTTCGAAAGAGGAGACAAAAAACACTTCAGTATTAAAACGAAAACAGAATTGAGAGATTTTCGAGAGAGTCTTACGGGAGTTTGAATAGGCGACACTGAATAATATTATTTTAGTGCTGACTGTTTTTTAATGAACTTATTAAAAAACATTAAAATGAATAAGTTTTTAGAACTTTTTAAACTGTAAATTTTACTACGAATTACGGACTTGCATTTGAACTTTACTTTCGTAAGCAGTTAAAAAACAGTCACTGGATAGATTATTTTTTACGCTTTGTTTCTTGTTTATTCTTTTTTTATTTGAGAGCATTGCAGCGGAAAAAACTTTGTACACGTATGTTAATTTAAAAAATATACATAACATAAATAAGATATTTAAGTGATTATTTTTGTGCCTTATGAACAGTACAGTATTTCAAAAATACTGAATGCACCCATAATAATCATTGCCAATTTATTAATGACTTTTATAAAGGTATAATATCAAAAAAATCATTGTACAAAACACAATACATTATTATAACTAAGTATAATTATGTACGAATTTCTGAATAGACATTTTAAGCTTTTGCATTCCAAAAGTAAATTTTTATGCTTAGTGTTGCATCCGTGTTTACAGAAAAGATATTTATTCCTAAGTTCTGATTTAAACTAATAGATTAAAAGTACAAAGTCATCGTACTAGAGTTAGAAAATGTACAAAAAAATTTATATGTTATTTTCTCTGAACTGGAAGTGATTTAAAACCAATTTTACATTAAATTAAACTTAAGAATGTAACAAATGCGATTTTTTTCGATAAACAAATGCATTTTTAATGCAATCCTTTGTATCAACAAGGTAAAAAGATATCTATTAAAATAATTTTCGATTCACTATACATATACTGATATCTTATACCAACATATATAAACATGACATGTTCAAACATATTAACAACCCCCTTCGTTATATATTGAAGCCAATTAAACCACCCTCGCAGACATGTAAAGCCATTCTGTCCAAATCCAATTCAGGGCATCGAATATTAAACAGCATTCCGGCCCTAGTCGTCAGAACTATTCAAAGACCATGATACCTTAACAATGCATAGGAGCATTCCTATCTGAACTCCAGAAATACTTGATATATGTTTGTGAGATGTATGCATGCATTTTATATTACGGGCTTTAGTCGTTAAATTGTATATCGGGCACATAAACATGAAAGATCGGTGCATTTTCGGGTATAAAGAGTACTGTTTATATCTGAATTCACATACGGTCTTTATATGTTATATACTGAAATATAATGTTGTTCACATTTTCACGTAGAATTTCCAATGTTTTAATAATTCAGTGATATTCGTAGCTACACCAAATGTTCATGGTAAAGCAGTAGGTATTATAAAACTAGGGGGGAACTATATGTGTGCCAAAACTCGTCATAACATTTGCTTTATGAAATTAGAAAATTAATTAGGTATTCTCAATAAAATAAATAATTTGGCCTATTATTAAAACTCAAAATATAGGAATAAGTAAATTAAGCGGATTTTAAGTAATAACTTTCGGTTATAAATGGAAGACAGTTTGGTGATATTTTTTTAAAGACTGTGTACTGTTAAATTATGACTTATATTTAAAATATCACATACAAAATTTGTTAAGATTTATTGTAATGCTTGTATTTATTAATTCACTGATTGTATTTTTATACAGCAAATCCAAATAATTCTAACAGACTACCGTAACAAAAAACTTTGTGATATTTCAGGCAGTTTGAACTAAATATCTTAAAACATTGTTTCATTTAAAAACAAGCAAACAAAGTTACACCTTCGGAAGCCGTTCCTGACATTAATAAAACAAATCCAGGGTTAAATTGTCAAGTAGCCAAAATATGCAAACTGGGGAAATTATGTGAATTTGTGGCAGATCTTCGAACTTGGCGTGTCTCCAGATCCTTCGAAACAAGAAGCGGCGAAAAGTGAAGTGTTGTTGCTCATTTTGAATATGCAGCTTTATTTCCGACAAACACAAGAGCGTCCAGCGTTGATTAAATATGCGGATTTTGCATAAGTCGACAACTTCATCAAGGTACGAGGTGTCGGGGGAAGTAACGATGGCGCAATGTCCTTGTGACGCCACTGGACATACGCCAAGCCGATCCCTGACTGAATGTTTTGGAAAGATCGACTGGAAATTTTGGCGACGAAGGATGTGGTTTGTACAACTGGCTTACTCTACAGGCAAGTGGATATGTTTCCTCTTTGCATGGTAAATATTTACATCACCAAGCATGATGATTTTTTGACTTGGGTAATATAAGTATTACCATTTTTAGACTTCATAAAATGCAATGACATATCATATTCTAAGTAAAATCAGAAACTTATATAGCTCCTATATAGAAATAAATGCATATATACGTACCAAATTTCAATAAATTATGCTGCAAATAAATTATAAATTTATTTCGTAACCTTAAAATGCAGCATTAAAAAAAATATTTTTGAATCGCTTATTTGAGCCTATCAATAATGCTCACCTAAACTCGTAATAGTAGCGTATTATAAGTTATAAACAAGCACTGTATCTGCCTATAAATTCAAGGTAAAGTTTAAAAAACAAGTAATTGTACTGGTTTTATAAAATAAATCAGAAGACACACTATGTATAAGTGATTATTTAAAAAATTGTTATTTGCATTAAATTTAATTCCCTATATCAGCAGTGTAAACATGTTTCATAGCCTATGAAGTCTATGACGGAGCCTAAGAATACATAATAACTATGCCACGATCACAGCTCTATGAATCTATGGATTGCAGATATTATTTTACAAATTATGTAGTATAATACGCCTAGTTTATAGAGAAAACAATGCTATTCATTATCGCTATCATAACTGCACACTGTTATCACCCTTCCTAATGTTCATATCACCCTTTTTGTTGTCTGAGTATTTATCAACATGTTTTGGCTCTAGTCCTGCAATAAACAAGGTTAAGGCCCTTGGACATTAGATATTACTATGTTGTCTCTTTAGGATATAGCAAGGTGGTAGGGTATTTAGGGTAACTTATCATTAACAAGTAAATAAAGAGAATGAATGAATATTAAAAAATTGAAATTGAGATGGTGTTATGCTTTAATGTAAATAATGAATTACATACAATAAACGGATGTTCAAGTTTATTAAAGTTGTGAAAAAGCGTAAGTGTTGTGGGTTACTCTATTTTGTCACATATTCCTTCATTCTTAAGGGTTAAAATACGTATAGGTAATAGGGATTCATTTGGTACATTTTGTTCTGCCTTGTATAAGCTATTAAGGGGGAAACGGAGCAATCCTTTGATGAAAGACCTTCAAATCATGTATTTTATATACATTTTACTATTATTAATATTCAACTTACTTAGAATTTAATGTTAGTTTTTAATTATTTTTTAATGAAACACATATTTGAACTAACATAATTATTAAAAAAAAGTAGATATTTACCAAATCCCAGTTGTTAATTTAAATACGGAGTTGTTCGCTGAAACTAAGTACTATTGGTTCTTACTTGAACAAGGCCATTTTTAAATTTAATTTACATAAATTTATTAATATTCATAAAAACTAAAAATAAATGTATTTAACCCTAACTTCTAAAATACCAAACAGTTATTAGCACGTGCGATTGCGTAATCAAAGTTACGAAATTTTTTGTGCAATTATTAGTTCGCATAATTGCGTTGGTTTCAATGGAAAGTAAAGTTTTTTTGCTCCCGTTTATTGAAACTTGTTTCTTTAAGAGGGCCCAGTAACTTGCACAACTTTTTCTTTATTTTTGCACTAGCCAAATCCAAATTTTGTATAAGTAAGCAACAAATATAAAAACTACATTTAAGCAAAAAAAATAAATTATGTGCAAAATTTGACAAAATTTTAATTTGTCATCAAAACTTTTAACTATTTTCAAATTGCTACTCTTCTTCGGTTTTTAAATTTTGTGTAATCAAAAATTTATTCGAGGTTTTTTTATCAATATCCTAATAGAAGTATGCATTCCAATTTTAGTTAGCATACACAACTTTTTTGAAAAAAAAATATTTACAAAACATTCAATGAAAATTTTCATGAAAAACAAAAACAAATTTTTAACTTTGAACAACTTTTTGACAAAAAAAAAATCAAAGGTAAAAATGAACAAAAATAATTCATACTTTTATCACAAACATTATTTTGTACTTATAAAAGATACGAAAGCAGTTTAAATTGCCATAAATAAGAAGACTTACCATTTTGAAATCGAACCAAATATAAAAATTTCGGCCTGAGGTATTAGCTTCTAACGATTCATTTTAACATGATTGTAATACCAAATTATTAAATCAAATCCTCAAAACTCCTTCATTAATATGAATTATCTTATCTGATTTGCTGTGAATTGTAGACCATTGGCTATGTACGAGTGCGCCAATTTCAAGATACTCGGCCCTCTTAAAGTAAAGGTCAATAAAGCAAATTACCTTTTTGAAACCAAAAAAAACCCTCTGACATATAATTATATTTACTACGGTAAATTCCTCTCGAGTCTTTCTAGTTATTGAAGTGAGGCTGGAGGCTCAGTTGGTAAGGTGCTTGATTGCATGTGAACGGTCTCAGGTGCGCGCTCGGGCATTGCCAAAATGAATATCGACGTGCAAACGGTTTGTTCAGTCGAAAAGTCCGACAAGTAATGCCTCGTGTAGAAGGGTTTACATTGTACATTACAGTCCCTGGACACATTATTGGACGCACTGTATTTTTTTAGTAATGATGAAAACATACCAAAGAATGCCATATCATTTAAAAAGATGTCGATATATGTATTAAGTATAGCAGATAGTATTTTCTATTCAATAGCTTAAGTTTAGGAACACAAATGTCCTTCTAAAGGTATTTTGTTCATCATTGATTGATACATGAAATCTTGCAGTGCGTCTAATAATTTTTCCAGGGACTGTATATACGTAGCACCCCGACGCTCCTAAAATTTGCGTTGGGTTCCTACTCAGGTGTCGGTTTATCATTTGACCGTAGTTCTAAATTATGACACCCGTCACCAAAAGCCCTCGCGTAACTTGAGTGTGACGATTATTCAACTCAATCCATCTAGTTACACTCTTAAAACAAACGAGCGGTTTTAACTCAGTCTGAGTTAATTTCCACTCCTTTCCGGTGCCGAAAATGCACTTCTCCTATAGGAGTGAATTTCACTCTTTTGTTTTAAGAGTGTAAGGAAGTTATAAAATCAAAACTTCAAATTGTCTGTTTTCTTTTCTAAAAATAAACTTTTTGTTAGCATTATATAAATGCAAGTTTTATAACCCCATCGTCAAAGTACCCCCTCCAACTCACGCTCTTTAAGAAAAGCCGTCAAATGAAAAAGCAAAGGTTAAATTTAACTCTTTTGTCTCGAGCCCAATGAAAAGAACTGATGCGAAAGAATAAACATCTTGTAGATGTTAACTTGTATTCAACTAAAGGGACAACCAGTTCAGCTATTTACAATACTTAGTTGGAAAAAAATATGTTTCCCATGTGTCCAATGCAACTGTTCACATATCCTAAAACAATATGTTTTAAAATAATTGCTTTTATAAAAAGTACAATTATGTACCTTGTATTTCAATATTTGCATACTCTATCCTATGCTAGTAATTTCAATCTATGATATACATCATTGTCTATCTATGATAGTAATTGTTATTTTATGTCAAAGAATGAATGTTATTTTAATATTTTAATGAAACACATAACTGTATGAATTTTTTTAAACGCTTCCATAAAAAATGCATATCTTCTTAAATGTAAAATTAAAACATCACAGAAACTTGTAACATACTAAACACCAATACAATAAATATAACAGAACCAGAGAATAAGTGGCTTATAATAACGCCTTCTTTTTCACAACAAACTCCGAAGTCGAAATAGCACCGCTTTGGCCCGCCTCCAAAGCAGCCCGGGAAATAATAGGAGATTTGCAGTGAAAAACACAGGAATGAATTAGATTGAGATGCGTAAAATGAACAAATGCAAATTTCCGCTCATTCTCCTGCGAAAAGTCTTACTCAAACACTTTTGAAGAAATCGGAGTTGCATAACTGATGGGTCAAAAAACTTTCCTTTCTCAAAGTGTTTTGCAATAACCTTGTTTCCTGACAGAATTGCTATGCTAGATTTGGTTTATTATTGCATAAATGTAAACAAAACAAATAATGCATAGTGCTTAGTTATATGTCGCATTCTTTGAACTAAATTGCAATGTACTGCAATACATTATAAAAATAATCGTCCTTCTAAAGTAATTAATAATACCTTTTTCAAACGCCTTTAATAGTAAAAATTTAAATAGTTTATTTAGTTAGGTAAGTATTTATCAATACCTATCATTTTTAGATTGTAGCAACTAAACGCCAATCAGCGACAAACTATTTCTGGGCAATTCCAAGCGCGACTTACACTGCATTTGACGATTTAACAAATATCGTTTGCATAGTTCAAAATTCTTTTCTATTTATTCAAAAATAAATTTTGTATGTCATTTTACCCCTGCACATATAGTATTTTTAGCAATCTGTAAAAACTTTTTTAATGTAATATTCTACTAAAAAATAATAAAAATGTCCTGATGTGACTTACACTACATGAAAGGAAGTCGATTTTGGTTATCATTATAAACTCTAATTTCATCTTCATAGTGCAGTAAATCAACATTCTACCAGTGCTTATTTTAAGTATAAGGTTTAAAGCTAAATAATTTAATTGCTAAAAAGTGTTGAAATATCATAGGAAATAATTTATTAACATTTTTGGGCGTGACTTACACTACATTCAAATTGTGACTTACACTACATCATGTGAATTTTATCACAGATACGGGAATTTAGGCAATGAAAACATATCATATGTAAAAATTTTTGAATATGGTAAATTAAGAATTGCATACATGGTAAAATCATAGGTAGAAAAAGTTACACAAAGTCCCCTAAAATTGGTTTCTTGTAATATCTCAATTCTTTCTCCAAGATCAATATCTGCAAAATCTTCCTTCTCAGGCCACGCAAAAAGACTTCCCTATCATTGCAGATGTTTCAGTTTTATTGAATAAGTATCTTTACTTAACATTTGCCCCACAAAATATTTAACGATAATTTTTCCTACAAAAGGAAATAAAGCTCCTTTTCCAGCATCAAATTCATTTTCAGAATTCGATGAGAGGTATTTACTTTTACAACATTTCCATTTGTTTAATCAGCCATGCAGTATTTTTGGAGATTCAATGAAACATTGTCAATTTTAAGTAGGTATTTGCTTAATTTTAAAAAGCAGAGCAATTTTTGAGTGTCAGGAATCGGAAATATTTATTTTCCTTTTGAGAGAGATTAGCAAATAACATTTAATCTACCTAATTCGCTCTTTACACAGCTGTCAGAAATGTATAACAGTGATATCTTTAGATTTCTTATGCAAAGTGAAAAAATCTTTAGCAGAATGTGGGTCAGTTTTCTTGAAAAGTGTGGCTTCTTTAATCCCCTCCTCACTGTCCGTCAATTGGACCTTTTTCCTGACTGAAGGCAAAGATGACCAACATTGGCGGCAGAAAAATGCCATTCAATGTTGTCTAACGGTTGGAACATTGCAATAGAGATTGTGTATTTTTAGTTAAAGTGTTGTCCGTAAAGTGGTTTTTGCTTTCATTTTCTTTAAAGGTTTGAAATTTACCACATGCTTAAAGTCTTTCCCTTTGCTCTCTTTTTTCTTTTAACTGCTGATTTAGCCATCTTAAATTAAAATTATCAAAATATAAGAAATCTACAAATATTATAGTTAATATCTACAACAGATAAATCAAAGAGAAGCTGTGAATGACACTACGTTGTGGCTTACACTACAAAGTTAAAATATTTCATAAATAGATAAAATGCTTTTTATTTTAAAATTTAAAGGTGTGGAATAACACAGAGGTTAATATAGAAAATATCCTAAAAATTTTGAAAAAAAACTTTATTTTGAAAAGTTATAGAAATTTGTTTATATCTTTTCGTGACTTACACTACAGCCAAAAATTGGAATTTTATCTTTCTAATTAAGTATCTTTTATTTATAAATGCCGATTAATAATGTGTTTTTAAGACAGTTATTATAGTGTATTTTAATAATTTTACCAAAGAATCTGATAAAAAGTAATACTTTACTTAAAATTAAAGATCTTAAAATTATGAAAAACCATAACCCTTGCTTTTCAAAAAAGCAGCCACTTTGAAGCTAAAGTGTTGCCACAGATAAAAACAATAATAGTTTTTGATGCAAATTTTTACAATTCAAACATTTCTAAATCACATATAAAAATTTCAACTGTAATAAAAAAATATTTTTTAAATGCACCTGAGGTATGTATTTACATGGAATTAACCTTCAATAAATGGAATTATAAAAACCTTCAAAATATTTTAATTAACAGAAATTGTTTAAACTTGTTATAATTTATAAGAAATGTTGTGAAATGTGAGAACACATCTCATTCAGAAATATTCACCACCGTTCATAAATTATATTTTTCGTCTAAAATTATTTTTTTAAATTGTGACTGTGTGAGCTAAATAATAAAAATTAGTTTTTCATTCCGAAGATAATTTTTATATTCTCTTTTAAATAAACAAATATAATAAGATAATGCATGCATAGGAATAAAGGTTTTATAAGGTTTTTATTAGGTTTTCAGTAGTTTATTTACGGTGTTTACACTATTACATAACATTGGATTTTTAGTTATAAAAGTTATTACCGAATAATGTATTTATTATTATTCTTCGAATTATATATACTAAAAGTTTTTAACGTTCTTTTAAACATTGTTCAATTACTTACACAATAAAATATAGTAATCATTTTAAGCTCATTAAACAAATTTAAAAGCTTTTTAGTACGTCTATTTCCAATTGAAGATTTTTTATAAATTCAATTCAGTTCTATATATTATTTTTTTTCCTTTCAATACATTATTTTACAATACCTGAAGAAGAGAGATACAAGAAGTATGAAATACAACAAGTGTTTAAACTGCAATGAAAATTAATTTCAACAATCCCTTAGAAATAAGTTCTACATATCATTTTCACAGACCCATATATATCCCGAAATTTCCTCTCAAAGTTTCCCGCAAATCAGTGAATGCCCTATCCTGTTTGCAGGCTCAAAATGTCTTCAAAACTCCCTGCCATGATCTTCTCTGCCCCAATCAAAGAAGAAGTGCTTGAATTAGACTTTAGTGAAAGCAATCCCGTTTCAGTCCGGCGGAAAGTTCGGCCAAAGAGATCAGATGATCGTGAAAAGCCGTCATTCAGCAGATGGGATGTCCTGCCGGATATACTTCTGGAAGACATATACTCCAGACTTTCGATAAAGGAGCGATATTATGCCTCGCAGGTATTTTAGTTGATTAGTTTTGAAGATGTCAGAACTGAAATGAGTTTAAACAATTTATGTATCATTATTTTACATCACAGCATATTAGTATTTTGAATCGACAAAAATTATGCATTCATTTACTCTTTGCATAGTACTCAAAGCATATAAAACTACTAAAAAAATACGATATTGAATTGTACAAAATAACAAAAAAAAATTGCCGGCATAAAACTTTTTTAATAATAAAGTAGAATAATAAAAAAAATGATAAATATGTATATCATAAATGTTATTTTACTTTGTTTGAATGTCCTGAGTTCTAATTATCATATAAAGTTTGAGCTTAAATAAATTGTAGTTGTAATATTCTTTTTAGTTATGTCATGATAATTTTATTATTCTAGTTTTTATAACTTACATAGAACTAATATCACAACTAAAACATGATTTGTTCTATTTTAGATCTAAAACGTAGAGTAATTTTTACTGTTTTTACGTTTTCTATGTTTTATAAAGAATCAAAAATATATTAATTTTTCAGAGTTGTTCCTTTTTATCAGACATACTAAATGTAAAAAATGCTAAATATGGGGTAGGGTAGGGTAGGGTAGAAATGGTACATATATTTTCCGGCTTGTGTGCTTGATCAGAGACACAGACACAATTTCACTGACACAGAGAGCGAAATGACACCCAGGACGAAGGAGGGAATGGAACCCGCATTCGGTACCGTACGCAGTCTGTTAGCGTAGGCAGATATCTTAACCACTAGTCCATCGGGGCCCCAAGCTAAATATATTATAAGTACTAAAACGAATTTTTATGTCTTATATAATAATCTTTTTTTATAGGTCCTTAAATATTCAAAGGGAATTTTACTACGGAGAGTTGTGATTAATGTGATTTTCAAAAAAGAAATGCCTCAGAAATATAAACAGATCTATTCAAACTTATTTTTAATTTGTTTATATTTAATATTTCTTGAATTTTCTCTGTAATATCTCATTTATGAATAAGTGTTTACGCATAGTTGACAAAGTATGGGAAGAAATATGTTTATGTTTAGAATATCATAAGTTGATTACATTTTAAAAATAAGTTTGAGTAAATAAACATAAATATGTTGTAGGTAGAACTTGTACGCTTTTCAAATTTCCATCTTACTTTGACAGTGATAAACGAGCTTCAAAAGATAGCATTCTCGATAAGAAGTTAAGTTTTATGTTTAAGTGTAAATTTAACAAATATCGTATTAAAAAAATAATTTATACATTTCAAAATTACTCGCATAGTTAAATACAGTTGTAAGCAACCAACTTACAAAATCTATGTTAATCTATGTTTTTAAATCATTCACATTTTATTATAGTTAAATTTTACTTTAACTCAAGAAAATCCCGTAGACGATCAAAAATATTGCCTTAACTAACGAGATCATTATGCAAAATAGTTAAGCAAATGAATTATGGATGCGTCTTTGTAATACATTTTCGGCATGAGCCGAATTACAAGAATGATTAATTTAACCTAAGTATGAATGTTAATAAAATTTATATTAAGTGCTAGCTTGCACAGATGTTTTAAAAGCTATAAAATATATCCTAATTCTAAAATATATATTTAAAGTAATTTTTAGAAACATTTTCTTCCTTTATTTTTTCTTTAACTAAGTATAATACCAACAACAAATAACAAAAGTGGTAGTTCAGATTTTTTAAAAAATAATTTAGAATAATGTGTGTAATAGAAAACTGACTGCATTTTTTTTCTTTTCTTTTAAGGTGTGTCGCAACTGGAACCGAATCTTCTATTCCAAAATTGTCTGGGAGACCTTCATCCTCAACGATCGAACCCTGACCAGACGCAAATTCAACTACTATATGGGCGACCAGTATGTCCTAGACCATCACAGGACACAACTTTGTCTACATAGGGTTGCCAGGGGCTTTCGAAAACTGATAATCAAACCAATGGAGAACTTTTTAAACCTTTATGAGTTTATGACCAACTTGTCCTACTTCTGCGAGAACTACGAACCTCTGGTGCGGATCAAGACATTGGACTTTACTTTCGGGTGCGGAAAATGAATGAAATCTGAAAAATAATTTATTGTACTTGTACACTGCTCAAAACAATTAGGGGAGCACTTTGTGTACTTTTGTATACTCTTTCAATTCCAACTTATTATTTTTTTTTCTAAAAATCTAAAATTTGTGAAATAGATTCATTATACATCCAGAATGAAATGGTAAAAAAAACCGGTTGGAAAAACTTAATTTTTTAACTAAAATTTAAGGGAAGAAATATTGGAAGAAAACTTTTGAATAATGTGCATTTTAATTGTTGTCATAAACTATTTGTTAAAAAGGTTAAAATCAATTTTTAAACATCACGATGCGAGCGTGAAGAAATTAGGTCATTTATTTCAATAAATATTGTTGGGGTTTTTTAATTTTACCAGATGTTTTTTCAATATTTTCCATTTAATTAAAATATTAAATTATTTATTTCCTCAAATTACTGATTCTTCATTAACGATAAATAGTGCGAGCTCAACTTAGTGAGGAAAAAATCAGAAGCTGTGATACCAATGGAAATCTTCATTGGTTGTGAAGGAGATATTAGATTGGTTTCTATCTCCATTATAATTGTTTATGAAAGCGTGTATTTCATGTGCAGGCTTTTATGCAACTACCCCAGCACATGTTTGATAATTATTATGGATCGATAGATAGGAAGTGCACATAAGTAAATTATATATTTCATGAAAAAAAAAGGTGTCGAAAGACAGGAAAATGAGTGGGTTTTACATTATTTTTTTTTAGTAGACAAAGATTCCCAAACAGGAACTACTTAGTTGTTTGGAAGCATTTTCAGAAGTGTAGTAAATTAGAGTGAGGGTTTATACTACGGAGTTTTATGAAAATTTCATGTGTTAATTTTTGAATTTAATAAGTTAACAATTGTGAGGTTTTATTTCACGGTTACAATCCAGCTTTATTTTAGAAACGGCTTAGGGTTTTATAATATCTACCGGGAGTGTTTGATAATTGAAATACTTTTCCATGTGGATTTTAATTGGTTGTAGTTGAATATCAGATTGTGAAGCTTTTTTTTTGTTTTTACGCAAGTGAAGACAGCTCAATTGTTTTATATAGACATGAGAAGTGTCAAATAGCTGATTTATATAAAAAATCTTTGCAGTAGCACTGAATATTATTGAAAGCTCTTTTTTTCTAGTAGAATAATTTTTAAGATGGTGAAAATTAGTCTATAGTAGAATAATTTTTAAGATGGTGAAAATTAGTCTAGTAGAATGAGTTTTAAGATGGTGAAAATTAGTCTAGTAGAATATTTTTTAAGATGGTTTGTAAATAAAATATATTGAACCCATAAAACGTTATTTAGAAATTAGGCATTACTTAATATAGGTAGTAATATAATTTAAGATAAACTTTAAATATTTAGCTTTATTTATTTTCTTAAGTAGACTTCACATACAGTTTTTGCTTACCAAATATTTACAGTTGTGTATCCATTTACTATTTAATGAAATAAATGCAATTAATTCAATTAAATTTAAATTGATACAAATCTTCTCAAAAATAAGTAAAACGTTTGTTTTTCTCAATTACCCCCATATATTATAAATTGTATTAATCTTATATATATATTTTTAATTCTTTTTATTAATACTTGCAAAAAAAATATTTTTTTATAAGCCACAATACTATTATCTTTTTTTTAATACCTTATGAAGTACTTCCTTAAATTTTTTTTGTTTAAAATCAATCGTTTATGGCAAAAACTGGTTTTGCCCAAATTGTGACTGTTATCCATTTCCACAGCTGTAATTTCTCAGCTGAGGATGTTCAAGGCAGTAACAAGGTGTTTGGTACAGGAGGAAAAATACTGGAAGCCCTGAAGAGGTTAATGGACGACTTAACGGGTCTAAAACATTTGTCTTTGCAGGATTTGCTTTTGGAGAAGGTATTGTTTGATTTAAAATGCATTAAAAACACACTATTTTTTAAATATGTAGGAGTTACAATTTATGAAAAATAGAATAATGAATTGTTTATTTTCTAAATCTGAATCTAAAGATATCAAACTTAAAAATGTCCATAAAGTTTAGTAGATACTTGTGATAGAAATCTTTGACAACATGAAAGTCATGGGGAGCATTCATTTAACATTGTGTGACTCAAAACGAATACTAGATTAGACAATGACTTTAGATTTAGGCAAGTACTTGTGTCAAGTTGTTTTTATCTTTTTAGATTTTGTTCAGAACACTTGAAGTTTTTATGTTACAGATATTTATGTAAAAACTAGAATCATATTATGTGTTTTCATTTATAAACTTATCTTTGATGTTGAGTATATTATGATATCCAATAGTAGAACATTTATAGTTTCTATTTGTATAGACAAGGTATATCATAATCCCAAAAATTTATGTCATCCATAATACGTTAAACTACTGGCATAATTTTTCCCTTTCATCTTAAAGATGAGTGATGAGGATCAAGCTAATATCAAATAATATAGCTTTTAATATGTGCGGTATTAATACGTTATTAATAACTAGATACTAACTATAAGTGAACTCTAACGTATTGTGTTCCTTCCAGGAAGAAGCCAAGTTCCTCTTGGACGACGTAGTCTACAACTGCTGCGAGAGTATGAGGACCCTCAAACTAGTCAACTGTTCCAAAAACCCCTACGCCATGTTGCATCCTGCAGTCTTCGTCAACCTCAAGAGCTTAACCCTTTCTCCCCAGCACTTGGGGGACGAGAACCTTCTTCTTCTGGCCACTAATCGTCTGCCAGATCTGTACCTCCTACAGACGAAACTGACCCCTGCGAGGGTGACCCCAGTGCCCCCAAAAGCATGGAGAGAGTGCGCGAAGACTTGGCCGCTGATGAGGGTACATCATGTTCTGGAAGGAGACGTTGAAAAGCCGGTAATTTTGCTTGTTGGAAATTAGTATTTACAGTCCCTGGACAAATTATTAGATGCACTGCAAGATTTCATGTATCAATCAATGATGAACAAAATATCTTTAAAAGGACATTTGTGTTCCTTAACTTAAGCTATTGAATAGAAAATACTATCTGCTATACTTAATATATATATCAACATATTTTTTTAATGATATGACATTCTTTGGTATGTTTTCATCATTACTAAAAAATTACAGTGCGTCTAATAATTTGTCCAGGGACTGTAGATACTATTATATTGTGGTAGGAACTTGTCACTACTAGAGCAGCATTAACTGTTTGTGTTTCGCAAGAATACATGGTAAATTAACGTCCTTCCTCATGATATAATGAAATTTTGTTGGTATAATATCATTCATTTTAATAAATCCACAGTAAACAATAGTCTTAATTCTATATTTTCGTTCTCTGGAAACTAATTATTTAATTACCGGAAAGTATGGTAGGAACAGGTCTGTACTATTAGAGCATAATTAATGATATAGTGTTTACCGGAAGAGTAGACTGTTAATTAATGTCCGTTTTTATGATATAATATCTTCATTATGGATGTAATATCCTTTGTTAAAATGAACCTGGAGTCCACCAAAGTATGGATGGAGTGTGTGACGACTTTGCATCTAATGAGAGTAAGTCCGCTATTTTTTTTAAATACTTTGGAAAACTGAAAATTGTGTCTTTTGGAGCACATATTTGGATTGAGGTTGTTCATAAAAGTATGGGAGGAATTTTCAAAAAAGTTACTATCTATCCATAATGTGTATGGACAAGTCTAAAACTAAGCGTTCATTCCTATGAAATTTGTGAGATTGTATATCAGAACATTTTAAATGAGTTCACAATCAACTTGAAAAAAATGTCACGAAGAATAAAAAGTCGTTTTGATATTCTGTGATTCTAAATTTACTTTTTCAAAAAATAAATAACCTCGAAGCAAGTTGATCTGAAAACAAGTAAAGAGGGGTTGTAAGAAGCAAAAAATCATTTTTTAAAATTTTTTCTTGGCGAAACTATCTGCTGGCCTTATAACTCTTAAAAATTTCTTCTAAAGCAGGGCCTAAAACAAACAGTAATAGATACATGAATTCAATTTACGTGCTTTGGAGTTTCTAACTACTTATCTCAACTTAATCACCTTCACTCAGCTCTTTCAATATAAAAACAATCAACAACAAACTCATTCCTAAACAAAAAAAAAAGGAAACCACAAACCTATTCTTCTTTTAGTACAAAACATCCAAGTTCCGTTATTGGCCTACTTTCAGCCATGTCCTGTCCGTGGCAATGAGCCATGGACTGGAAAGTTATATCTTTTTATTCCATACACGCAATAACTTCATTTTCTATTTATAAGACTTAAGATGATAGCTATTTTTTCCGAAATACACCCCGATTGACAGGAGCTTTCATAAACTGATAACTTTCCAAATCATTTAGGGTGGGCTCTGAAGCAGCCCGTCCTTCTTAGAGGTTGGCGAAATTTTGTATAAAACATAAAAAAGGATAATGTTACATGCTTCAACGTTGTTTTTCAGCCCTTTTTCTGCTGAGGTATTTAATTGATGTTAGAAAAAAAAAGATAAATTGCGTTTGGGTTCAGTCGGGTGGCAAGGACTGATCTGACAGGAATAGAATACAAGGCAATTTGGGTCGTCCATCAGTGTTAAGGGTTTTTATTCTTTTAGGAGTCATTACACCATTTTATTAAATTTAGAAAAATACTTGTATAGTTAGCCAGTTTGTAGTTAGGTTGATATTAAACTCAGTGCAGCTGGAAGAGATAGGAAATATTTATTAATTAAAAAACACTCAAAATGTATACAAATATATCACAATTTTTCAAGATGATTCTCTAGCACATTTAGACAAACGTGTTCGAAAACCCAGTGGAGTATAACCACAAAAAATGCAAAAAATTATAGAAGGCTATTTTAGTGACCGGCACGACCATCAAAAAATTAAAACATAAATTTGAGTTGTACATGCATTTTACAAACTATTACATTTGTAATTTTTTTGGTACAAGATATTGTGATCTGTGCAAAATTTTGAAACAAGCCCATGTCTAAACGAATTATTCAAAATTTAGAGGTGTCTTTGCGATTATGCTACCATAAGTTACTTCAATTAAATAAGCCTCGTCCAAAAAAACTCAAATGTTTTGTTCAAAAAGTACTATCTGTTCTAGGAAATACTTTAGTTAGCTTAAAATAATATTTTAAATGAGATAAATATTAAGTTTTGTTGTGTGTCTTATGTAAATTGTACATTTATAAATTTTTATTGTTTAAGAAATTTTCCCCTTATCTATCATGGTAAGGAAATATAATAGGTATTAAAACCACGAGTAAAAAATGAGAAAATTTATTTTAAAAATATTAAAACTAAATTGGCATAAAACAAAATTTACATAACGTATCAGTCACCTTTATTAAAAGTACTCCTGTACAACGCCGGGTTTATAAAGCTTGTAACAACATATACTCATAAACACAATAAGACACTATTCGTATTTATTATGTTCATTAAATTACCTAAAATTTACTACGTCCTTAAGAGGACGCGGTACCCCAAAAATTAAATCCTGTATTTTTATCACTAGCGTTCAAATTAAACTCTTTTTACAAAGAACTAACATTCAATAAACATATGTTTCAATATTTATTATATTTTCGTATATGTTTTTTTAAAAATTGAAAAATTTAAAAATTTTAACGTTTTTTTTTTCAAAATGCCCTACTCCTACAATTTAAAGAATTTTTTAATGGATTTTTTTTGCAAAATGTTCCCACAACATCTATTAATAAAAGTTGGTATGGATATTGAGCTATCATTTAAACAAGAACATTTATGTAGCTTTATGTATAAAAATGGCCAAAAAATAAAATAAAAAATTGTAAATTTTCAACTTCATCATTTAAAAAAAAAACTATTCACACTAGACCTTATCACATACCAACTTTTGTTAATCGTATATTTCTCAACACAGGAAAAAGCTTTTGGAGCTCTACATTAATTTACCTAAAAGCCTTAGGGTTTTAACTATTCACAAGCTGAAAAAGTTAAACATTGAAAAAATCAACATAAAATTTCCAAAACCATTTTACCAAACCACTATATAATTATCCTTTATAAACCTCCACCATTATAAAGGATTCCTTCTTTTTTTGCAATATCCTTAGCTCACAGCATTCGAGTGTGTTTAATTATTTTCTGGGCAGCCCTAAATTTTGGGTACCGCGTCCCCTTAAAATAACTATTGTATACATAGTGCTCAAACAACTTACTTTAGATTTCAGTAACGTTTCAGATGATGTATTTTCAGCCGACCAACTTTCGTTCATCATTCATTTTAACGTTTCGGAAAACTTTATTTACTGCGCCACTTTCGATTGATTTATGCATTTATTATATTTTTATGTATACCAAGTAATATTTTTCTCTATAGTCTTATGACTCACTGAATTATAATGCTGAGAATATTTAGATTGTTCAAAACAACCGTCTAGACTGCACCTATAAAAAGGAAATTTCTTCCCAAAAGATAATTGGATATGAATATATTTCAATAAACTTAGCTTTATTTTATGAACAAAAGAAAACGCTACGGCTTCAGATAAGCAGTTAAATTTCTTTTATAACGCTAAGTTACGTTTAGTTTGTGAATTTGGACGGTTCGTAATATTTTTAGCCTTCCCTAGCAATAAATGTATTAATACTTTGAATAATAAACATTTTTTTCTTTCAGAGTACGTTGTAAAATCAACCAAACGTAAATTGTTGAAGCAGAACTTAAAATATTACTATGCCATTTTGTTTTCAAGCAAAAACTAACTACTTAACAACAGAAAATCAAAACTATAATATTTAATTTAATTTGTTTACCCCATTTTAGGCAGAACTTAAAATAAAAATATGTGTCTTATTTTGATTTCAAACAGAAACTAATATTTTAGGAACATATTAAAAAAAAGCTACGATATTTAGTAGAATTTGTTTACCCATATTATGAATAGTAGCTAAAGTATATGGCGCTCGTTTTTGTAAGTTTGTTTAAATAAACAAAAAATAAGGCGTATGAATAAGGCGGTTTAAAATCAAGGCGGTAAGGTAAAATAAGGCGGTATGAAATGACGTCAAATATATTTCACTGAGAAATTCTTTGTTTGTATGTTGATATGAAATGTTTTGGTTTTATTTAAAATATAGGAATATTACATATTTATTCTTTGAAATGTAAATAAATTTTTGATAATAATCATTGAATAATTATTGCAGAAATAATTATTGAATTTTCAAAATAAAATAAATGAAACTAGGCAAATTTAGTGTGTAAATGTTTATAATAGAATTAATTTTATGTTTGTCGACTTTTTTCCTGTTGAACACAAATGTTGTGTGGAAGCGGGCTGAGTGACAGATTCTGATACAAACCTACTTGTTTACTTGATAATGTGGGAGGTAATGATACTCACAAATTAGACAAGGTTAATTGGGTAAATTGTACGTTTAAATATTTAGTAGAAGAGTTAAAAGTTAGCTGTATCGTTAATATTTCAGCATGGCATGTAACTCAAAAACCCGAGAGAGTCTTTGAGTTACACAAAAAAGTTAAAAGTTTTTGAGTTAAAAACCCGAGAGGGTTTTTGAGTTACATGATCTAGAGTAGACTTTTTCAAAAGAGCATGGAAATCGGAAACTAATATAACTGTTACAAATTATTTAAATAAAATGTTTGTCAACTTTTTGGAAAATTAATTAAAAATATATTCGATAAAGCAATTGATAAAAATATGTGTACTTTTTCCAGAAAAATATGCAAATTTTCACGTTTCTAGTTTTTTTTGTCGAAATTTAAGTAATGAATTATTTAATATAAAATTATAGTAGAATGTATAACGTATGTTCCACTAAATGTTCACTAAGCAAGATTTCTTAAATATAATTAAACATTTTATTTATGCATGCAGAGTAGAAATTCAAAGAGTTGGCCATTTGTAATATTTAAGAACTAAAAATGCATTTTTATTTATTATGTTTGTCAATAAGTAGACTTTCCATATCCCGTTATTTATGATCTATATTTAAAGTTATTGGTAACAATATTTCTACTGTTCCTAAAGTCTTAAATATACTTTTCTGACGCGTGAAAAATGCTATTTGGCTTTAATTCACTGATTCAAAACGAAAGTTGTTAAAAATTTGGCACTTGGTTCCATATGAAACATATTACTTCTAGTAGTAGCAAAGCCTTGTGTGGTGAAATATACATCATGTTTTCATTTATTTATTTATATGACTGCTATAAATCAAATAACGGTATTATATTTGAAGCATTCTCAGGTTTTTATCAAAACCTTAAAAAATAGTTCAACCGAATACTGACAATATGGTGAAAACATTTTATCACACAGCAGTTACGACTACTAGGAAACATTATGACAATTTCTAGCTCCCAACACTCTTGAATTTGCCAATTTTGGGGTAGGGGTAGGGTACATATATATTCCGGCTTGTGTGCTTGATCAGAGACCCGCTTATAAGCCTTCTCCAAGTAAGACAGACACAGAAAGAATTTTTACTGTCACAGAGAAAGGAAGTACACCCATGGCGAAGGCGGTATTCGAGCCCGCACCCGTTACAGCGCGCAGACTGCTAGCTTAATGGTCCAAACCACTCGGCCATCCGGGCTCCAATTTTGGGGTAAAACCACAACTTTAATACCCACAAAAGTGACGAATCAGCGCTGCAAAGAGTGATAGCAGCTACAAAGCAGTGCAATCATGCGCTAAATTTTTGAACAGTGTATGGTGAAACTAAGCAAATAATTTTTCAAAGTGTACGTAATTGAAGCGGAAATTCTTTTAACTTCACCCCACTGATTGTGTGTATCTTTCAGATAGTATGGCAGGAAGGTGCACCAGTCCGTTCCATCGTCTTTAACACCCCGGATATAAAAGTGTGTGTCACTTCCCTGTTTACTGCCTCCAACATGTATAGCAACACGCTGGAAGTGTTCGCCTATCCCGGAGTGCCTACCTACCCTCCCATGGACTATTTCGAGGATAGGGCGGATACAGCTCTGGTTAGCAGATATATTTATAATGTGCAAATTATTTAAAACATTTTTACTTTCTTATTGTGTCGAAAATGATTACACTGAAAATTAATTAATTTCAAAATTTATATTTTAAGAATTGTTTTTTTTAAATACCGTCAGTAGATTTTTGTACTTTACAAATTTTTTTTTTAGCAAAAAGCATTTCTACTATCTTGTTGAGTTTAAAAACATTTACAAGGAAAAAATTATTTTTATTTTTTAAAAGTGTATATAATTTTTAAGATTATTTTTAAAATACAGTTTTTAAAGCTTTATAGTTGTTATATAATATTTTAAAAAACTAGACAAGGGTAGCATATAAAAAAAGATTCAAAACCCTTTGTGTTATTAATAAGTTTTTAAAAAGTACGCATTCAAACGTAAATAAAAAGTTAAAAGACCTTTAAAAAACATACAACATTTTCCGAACTTTAACGAAGTTCTGTCTTGAAGGATGTCATTTAAATATATCTGTTTTGGTTGCAAAAATATTTTTTTAAAATATTATTAAAAATTATTGAAAACAAAAAAGATATAACAAAATGCACAAATTCTTATAAAAAAAACCTAAAAACATCTTAATATCAAAATGCCAAAAACTGATAAAACCATTAGCACTACATAAAAACAACAAAGGACCATTGAAACCATTAGTACAATGTCAAATGACAAAAACGTTAACATGTCAATTACGTGTACATGAACCTTAAAACTCTTCCTTACTCAACAACCTTACGTTTGTTTTGATCTGAGAATGGCATCTTTACCCTGCCGACAAAAAAGTAGATCAAGGTTACTTCTTATATAAGACCCTCTTTTTTTTCTTCTTACACTTCAAAATGCACGCTACAGTTACTAAATTTAAACAAACCCCGTAAAAAAACTCGGCTAGTTTGAACGGTGATGCTACGAACAGTGTCTTCCTGAAACTAAATATAACTTCTCGAAGTCAAAGATCAGGTTTTTTTAGACAGGAATATATACCTTTTTCCGTCTATTTCATCTTTTTTTGTTGAAAAATTGCCAACAAGATGAGTTAAAAAAAAACCTGAAAAGTTTTTTTCGTGATGTTTTCCGTACGTTTGAATTAACAAAGGGAAAAAAAATCCAATATTTATATGCGTAAAAAAGTATGTTTCAAACGCAAATAGTGGAGACAAATAGGGAGCACCGAAACTCAATTTGGATGCAATGACTTTTCTATTTGCGAAAGAAAAAAATAGAATTAAAAAAACTAGTTTAATTTCATGGATTTATTTTTTAAACATCTAGTTTTATACATTTTACAGTGCTACTTAGGCTTATTTTTAATGTACAATGTGTTCTGTGAAAATTTAAAATGGAAAAATATGCATCCCAAAGATTCGGAAAAATTAAAAATTTAAAATTCTTTGCAAGCACGACTTATATAAAAAAATTATTTTAATGCAATATTTCTTTTCGTATTTACTTACCCAACATATTAAAATAAATTATAGGATTGAAAATCAACTATAAAAGTTTCTGGAAAATCCATAACATATTTTAACTAATAAAATTACTGAAGTTTTTTTTTTGTCTGTAATAAAAACTTTATTAGCAGAATAAATACTTGTTTCAAATAGATAAGTATTTTACACGTTAGTTAAACGTAAAAGTATCCAAAAACTATAGATAAATGCGAATATATTTTTATACATGTATTTATAATTGTAAGTTTTATTTTATATAAATTTTGACATTCATTTTTTGTTTGTAGTTACACTTTGACTCTGTTTCGTAGACTACGTTAAATGATGCAACCCTCATCAACTTTAACCAAATGATTATACACGCATAAACTTAATCGTTAAAAAACTATGTTTCCTATATTTTTGAATTAAAAAAATGCAATAATATTATTTACCTTGCATAATAGCAGTGGTGCAGAGAGACTGGTTTATTTGGTTATTGCTTTTTAAAAGTGTATTCTCCTTCCACCGAAAGTACTTGTTATAAATTACGTAATTTTACAAGAAAGATGTACAGTGGTGGTCAGAATTATAAGTACAATGGAAAAATCGTTAGATCTTTTCGACAAATCATGGTTGAATTATGCAAATTTTATATTTGTTAACCAATAGTAAACTAAGCATTTTACATAAGATTTTTTGCAAATATTCATAAAATTCGTAATTTTAAAATGCATTATAAATTTTAACATACAGCGAAATTGGACAAAATTATAAGGACAATTGCATTTCTGTAAGTCTAAAACATAAATTTACATAAAACTATGCTTTTTACACGTCATTCCATAGTGTTATGAAGATTTTGCGAGTGTTTGAAAACTTCATTACACTTATTTTCAACCATGCCACTAGGTACGAAGATTTTGGTGTTTGAAAAAGGAAAATTAATCGCTTATAAAAATTCTGGACTTACTAGACGTGTTATATAGCATTGAAATTGAATAGTTCAAAGACTGCAATATATAATATTTTGAAAAATCTTGGAAATTATGGAATACGAAAACACCCAGGTAAGCCATCTTCTGTGTCTTCGAGAGATAAAAGACGAATTATAAGTAGAGCTTGCTCCAAAAAGCAAACATCGACGAAAATAAAACGTGAACTGGACTTGAACTACAGTGCTCGAACCGTTCGTCGTGTTTTATAAAATGCCAAACAGGTTCGATAAGGAAAACTGAAGTCACGTCCCCCTCTTACAAAAACCCAAAAGAGACTGAGGATGGAGTTCGCTAAAAAGAACATTTCTATGGGTGACAAATGGAATGATGTTGTATTTTCTGATGAAAAGAAGTTTAACCTGGACGGGCCTGTTGGGTTTTAGTATTTTTGGTATGATCTTCACAAAAAAAAGAAATGTTTTCAAAGCGTTCATATGGTGGCGGCTCAGTAATGGTCTGGGCAGGTTACGCAGCCTCTGGAACTACAGAAATAGTATTTATTCAAGGGGAAATGAACTCGAATAGTTATGTTGATTTGCTGGGTGACAATCTTTTGCCAGAAGCACCGTTGATAAACAGTGGTGACTATTTATTTCCAGCAGGACAATGCATCAATGCATTTTCCTGCTGGACATCAATGCATTGTCCGCAGCTGCAAAATCATGGTTTGAAGCTAATTCTGTAAAACTGTTGACTGAGTGGCGAGCTAAAAGTCCCGATCTAAACCCAATCAAGAATTTGTGGGGTATTTTGGCGCAGGAAATTTACAAAAATGGCACTCAGTAACATAACAAAGAGAACTGATGTCATTAATTGAAAGGCATGGGAAAATATCTCTGTGAGCACCCTAAAGAAACTAACGAGCTCTATAACGGCAATATTAATTAAAGTAATTGAAAATAAGGGTAAACTTATTAATTATTAATTGTTTTGACTTGGAAATTTTAAATGTCCTTATAATTTTGTCCAGTTTCCTAACAATGTATTTTTTGTTTATTATTTTTATAATCTCAAATTTTGTATTTTAAGTTTTTTATTGTTCTTAAATGATTTATACCATAAAGAAGTATTTTATTTCTAAATACATTTTTATTTAATTCAGAAATAAAAAATTTCTGTTCAATTTTCAGTTGTCCTTATAATTTTGACCACCACTGTATGTAATTTTTAACTAGTACCGATGACCAAGACAACTGGTCACTCTCTGCCACTAACTAATTCTATAAGTATTGTGTATCAAATTTATGCTTCGCTTCTTTCAATAAGTTCAATTATAATACTTTAAAGTTTCAATTAATTATAGGTAGTTTTCCATTAATCGAAATTAGCTCTGCCAACAATTGTTTACTGGTCAAAAACAGTAGACTGATATTCTTTTGAAATTTCATGTAAAACATGGTTTTTTGTTCTAGATTCTGCTCTCAAAATGTTGCTTGTTCCTTGATACCCTTGTCCTTCGGGACATAATTTCCACCGCTAGTATCCTTCTGTTGGCAACACAATCGAATAACTTGCGCCGCCTGGTGGTGAGAAAGAGCGCGCTCATATTCAAATGTGATTGGCCACACAATCCAGAATGGTCGGACTCCTTCTATGATTGGTTAAAATTGACTTCTGGGTGTTGTCAAAAGGTGACAGAAGAAGTATCGAGATTACTAGAATGTAAATGGCATCCATTGTCAGATGAGGAATTTATGAGCTTTAAACTGTAGTCAAGATTAGGTTTTCTAATTTTATTTGTAAAAAAGTTTTCCAGATTCGGGTACGTTTTTTACATGTAACTGTACCGGTAAATATTGTGTAAAATTTCAAATTATCTGTTGTAATATGTTAGATATCAAATTTTGAAAACATACTTATAACTCAAAAAACATCTAAAATTCTTATTTTATGTTTCACTCACGTTTTTTTAATATAGCAATGCCAAATTCAATGATACCACTTAATCTACTATTTTCAATATTCACATGAAATATTTATCTGTAATTAGGCAAAAATAGAAAGTTTATTATTTTTTTACTCGTTTTGTAAAACATAACACAAAACTACGTATCTACCTACTGATGCGTGAGGAATTTGCGCAATAAAATATCGTACAATCAAAATATAATATTTTTTCTTTATCTTTTAATATATATTCACGAAAAGGTATATAACTATGCATCGTTTTTGCTGAGAAAAAAAAACAAATTTTAATATTTTTCAAGGATTAATCATTTAAGCCAATTTATATTGAGTGGAATAATTTTGGAAAATATATTACTAGTCTCTTGCACTTGTACATTTCTTTTACTACCTGATTTTACCTGCATGTTATCCAACAAATCCATTCCTTACACCCTACTTTTTTCTAGGATATGTATCATATTTTATGTAAATGTATCATGTATTTGTTTTAAAGAATACGATAGTTTTTTAAAACTGTGAGATTTTAATAAATCATTTTATCGTTATGTTTTGGCATTTTTAAGTTGTCAGTGTTATTTTGATAATAATATTCAAACTTTATATTTATTATTTAATTAAAAAGAAGCATTTAACTACATTTTTATTCTATCTTTGAGTAAGTTGTTTTATACATGTGGTTTTGAGATGAATTATCACATTTGCTACAATATATAAAGCGGTTGTGATATTCCATAATAATATACAATAATCTTTATTAATGCAACTACAAAAAAGAGAAAAAAACAATATGATAAATGTTATAGAACGTCAAAGGGAAATAATCCGGTACCGGCAAAAAATATTCTTTTTTAATTCGAACAATTATGTTACATTACTAATTTTATGCACCTCTAACTTAATGCACATTAGTATGTCTTGGGGAAAAATATCTCCAAAAATATACCAACAATTATTGCATAGCATTTTTCTCTAAAACCTTACAGAAGAATAAATATTATGAATAGCTTTGCTAAACATATAAAAGAAAAATCAAAAAGGGCTTAAGATATTTTCTTATAATTCATACAAACCATAACACATATACAACATATACATTCATACAAACCATCCTATATTGATGGGGTTTTTTTATAAATGCATATAAAAGTTACAAATTATACCAATCATTAAGTACATGTAAGCAGATACATAAATTAATAATTCCTTAAATCCATACAATACCATTTTCTCTTAAAACAAACAATTAAATAATTTTTATTACTTTTCTAAATACGTAAAGGCAAAGGAATTCCTAATATATTCCCCTTAAACATACAAAGTCATACAAATAATAACTATATTTGTCATTTTTATAAATGAATATAAATGTAACAAAATATTACCTTTCATTAAATACGTGTAATCAATTACATAAATTAATAATTCTCTAAATATGAACAATTACATACAATTTTATAATATTGAATTTGAAAAAAAGTATCCTAGATATTCCAGTTCTTTGAAAAACTAACGTTAGTTTATACCTCTAATGAGGAACTTGCATCCTACCCAAAATGACGTACTTATACCATTTTCTGTAAAATTAGAAGCTACAGATTCTAAATATCAGCTTAAAATCATCAAAAATAAATATTTTTACTCGAAATATGCCTATTAAAATTCCATGAAACTCACGTGACCGAAAACGGCGTCTGGCGTAACAACACACCATTTGGCGATTTTTACTAAAAATGGCGCTATGGTCAGCATATCCATAATTAAAATAAACATACAACGTTTTTCAAAACGTTCTATTTAAAAGAACAGACTGCTCATTTAAACCAGCTTTTGATAATAAATTAGAACAGCTTGTTTCTTGCTTGGTTGTTGAATTTAAAATCGTACAAAAGTGCGCTGCTGACACTTCAGACCTAGTCAATTGTTGGATCAATCAAAATATTCGTAGGAGATCTACCAAGTCTTATGAGAATAACTGGAACTTAGAAAAACCACTTATTCTAAATAATCCTATTCCTATATGGGATCATTCAAAACACATTTTGTATTTTTAACAGCTGTATCGCACAGAAGTTGGTTAGAAATTGCACGCCAATGGACAAAAAAGTTAAGCCTGACGTCATTACGCACTGCAAGAGGAGTGTTTTTACCGGAAGTGACGTATACCCTACTTAACACTCAATTACTGACTAATTTAATAAATTTTTTTACTAGTGTGAAGAGTAGCCTTCGACGTGTTTTTAAAAAGGCTATTGTCTGCCAATGAATTTGAAATCCATGCAACTTCCTCATTGTTACTTTCTATCTCTGACTTCGATTTATTCTCCCTTTCGTTTCTTATGGTCTCTTGTAATTTTCAACTCGCGGAAATATCAAAAATAATTTAACCCTATTATCGTCAACATACAAACAATTGCATAATATAAACAGTTTTTTTATACTATAAATAATAACACAATTCGATATTTTTCTATAAATACACTCTTAAAACAAACGAGTGGTTTTAACTCAGTCTGAGTTAATTTTCACTCCTTTCCGGTGCCGAAAATGCACTTCTCCTATAGGAGTGAATTTCACTCCTTTGTTTTAAGAGTGTACACAAAAAAATTATGAAATAAAATTAATCGTTAATTTCATATATGCAATTGCATAATCAAACCATTCTTTAAATACATACCAACAATTTTTTTTTTTAATATTTAACACATTACATATTAAAAGTCAAATATATTAACAGAAGCCATATCAACAGCGTCAAATTCAATGTTACGATTTACACACTGTGTAAAACTATAAATCTTGTTTCGTTGATAATGTATTGATATTTAACTTAAATCTAAATACCCTAAACAACACCCCAGACATTTCAATACCTTGAAAAATGTAACTTCACTTTCTATAATATTCATCCCGCGGAAATATCAAAAATAATATTACCCTCTTATTATCAACTGACACAAAATTCGTAATATAGACAGTTTTTCTAAATGCATAAAAGCAAATAAATACCTAATATATTTTCTTATAATTCATACAAGCAATAATATTTCTATAAATGCCTACAAAAGTTACGAAATATAACGTTTCATCAAATGCATATAAGCAAATATATAATAGTTTATAACATTAAAAATTTAAAAAAATACCCCAGGTATTTCAGTACCTAGAAAAATATATCGTTACTTTCTATCTCTAACTTCGATTTATCCTCCATTCTTTCGTTTCTTACTGGCCCCTGTAATTTTCATCTCGAGGAAATATCAAAAACAATTTTACCCTCTTGTTAATAACTGACAAAAAATTACGTCATATAGACTGTTTTTCTAAATACATAAAAACAAATAAATACCTAATATATTTTCTTATAATTCATACAGGCAATAAGATTTCTATAAATACCTACAAAAGTTACGAAATATAACGTTTCATCAAATACATATAAGCAGATATATAATAGTTTATAATATTAAAACTTAAAAAAAATTACCCTAGGCACATTCCAATACCTTGAAAAATCTACGGTTCCTTTCTATTTCTATCTTCGATTTATCGTCCCTTTCGTTTCTTACAGCCCCCTGTAATTTTCATCCCGAGGAAATATCAAAAATAATTTAACCCTCTTATCGCCCTCCCAGGCACTCTAAGCCCTTCCGGTATGAATCCTCCACCAAACAACAGCAAGAAGACAGAAAGTGCTCCACTAAAAACCAGCCAAAGTTTAGAAAAGGTTTTGGGAAAGTGTCCTAAGCGCAGTTTTATGTCCCAGAAGCGGTTATCGCGCCCATTATAAGAGTCTATTTTCCCACGACTCTCCTGGAAAAGTGCATTTTATGTTAAGTGTTGATGCCACTATTTGGTTCAAGACTGTTTTTTGGTCTATGTAGGTCTATTTGGTATTTGGTTCAGAGTAAAAATATAAAATTACAAATATGGTCAATAGAGTAGATTTTTAAGGTAATCTTAGTTCAATATTCAATAGAAGAAAAATAACTGTTAAACTATTGTAAAACAGAGCAAACTTTTGTTAAATATTGATGCCACTATTTGGTCGAAGACTGTGTTTTTGGTCTATGTAGGTCTATTTGGTATTTCGTCCTATGTAAAAATTAAATATAGAATTACAAAGCGAAATATAGTAGATTTATTAAGGGAATTATAGTTCAATTTTTAATAAAAGCAACACTACTGTTGAATTATTGTAAAACCGCACTAATTTTTGTGTCATGTTGATGTGCCACTATTTGGTCCAAGACTAGTTTTTTGGGTCTATGTAGGTCTATTTGGTGTTTGGTTCTATGTGAAAAATATATATCGAATGACAAATATAGAGAGATAGAGTAGATTTATTAAGGTAATTATAGTTCAATGTTCAATAAAAGGAAAACTAAGCCAAACAGTTGTCTTTTTTGTGAAATAATACTTGCTTACATAATTTATGTGTTCCCTACCAAACGTTACTTCTGTATGTTGTATTTCATAATAAAGATAAGCAATTAGTATCTAGAGAATTTTGATCTAGTGAAACAGCCAGGTCGGGAAATCTTTTTATCCTAACATTAATCGTGCCCTTACTGGTATTGATATTGAAAGAAATGTATCAAATACACTGATGACAGATCAGGTATTTCCCTCATATATAGTTAGTCACATTTTATTGGACATAAGTTTGGAAATAAAAGGGGATATCAACCAAATTAATATCACTTGAGTCAGGTGCACATGCACATACACACTAGAAATAAAAAAATGACCAAAAATTGTTTTTTTTTTAATTCTTGAACTTTTATATTTTTCCTTTAAAATGATAACAAATTTTAATTCTTAACCTCTTTCAGAAAAAAGGTTTTAAAGGGTTTTTACCACATCCCATATGCACTGCAACTAGTATCTTTTGTCATACTTATATTCTCAATTTCCTTAGCATTAAGTGAATTAGCATTTTATTATTTTTTTCAAATATTTTTAATCAAACTTGACATTTATAAAACACAAATTTTCAAGTGTATTCAAATATAAAAGTACTGGATTTGTAAGTAAAAAAACTAAATAGAAAAATGTTCAAGTGTATATGCACACCTTAATTGTTAAATGATGTGTAAACAGTGTATACAAAAACGTTAACAACCCTGACATTAACGATTCCATAAAATCAATTTTCACAGCAGATAGATGGTGGCGTGCTCTAATACCAGCATATGGGCAAGGCTATTTGTGTTTCGTGTTTGTCCTGATTACACTGCGGCATACGTGCTCCTTAAATCCGTAGAGTCGAAAATCCCGAACAAGCGCACGATGGCGCCTATGCTTTGGGTGCCCACTGAGATACCGACCTCGTCCCTAAACTACTAACAGGGTTCAAATATACGATGAGTATTTGGCTGTGTTAAAGCTCGATTGAGGCTATAAATAAACAGCCGGAAAACGTACAACCTAACCTAATTTGATCAAGCACACAAACCGGAAAATACATGCACCAACCTACCTAACCAGACTTCTCTATAGAAATAGACATCAGGAAACGATGAAATTACGAGCTTCTCGTCACTTGCCAGGTTTCTAAATTACGAGGCGTAATTTGGCTGCGTGAAATCTCCTTGGAGGCTAGAGAAAACATACATTCTACTCAGACCTCTTTTCCT
Organism: Oedothorax gibbosus; assembly: GCA_019343175.1. NCBI lineage: Eukaryota > Metazoa > Arthropoda > Arachnida > Araneae > Linyphiidae > Oedothorax > Oedothorax gibbosus. The sequence continues at coordinate 12,637,355 of CM033279.1, forward strand.
TATTTAGTGGGATTGACAATAAATGCGAAGGTGAGACCTGGTGTACTTTTACGACCTGACTCACGAAGTCTTATCGCCGTTAGAGTCGAAAGATGCTCCGATTTCATTGTTCGAAGTCGTCTTTACGAAGGAAGTCGTTCACTTTTTTTTTCCTGAGCCATAATCCAAGCTGGATTTCACTTTCGATACCATCATACTTAATGGCGATATTCTTATAGAAACTGTTTCCACCAATGGATACATAAATATTTAGGAACCTTACAGATAGCTGTACCTATAACTGTGTTAATACCGGTATATATTTAAGATTTTAAGATACGTTTTTTTTTTATTTAGTCCTTTGTAGAACATATTGAGTACTAATATTTTCAAGGGTAATTGAAATAATAATTTCTGCTGGGTTGCTTAGTCTTGAATATTGTTAACACTTATTTTATAATTTTTTTTAAAAAAATTAAGATATTGTAATATGGAATAGTCGAAAAGTTTCAGTAGCATCATTTGTAGTGAAACTAATGCACTTTTTATCCTGAATTGAGTTGTCTGAATGGTTAGAGGATATGATTGGTAAACATTATTGAAAGGAAACGGTAAAGATAATAGATGGCACCGTTAATTATTTGTCTTGAACTATAATCCTGGTTGATTACACATTAAATATTAATTTAGAATTTTCCTTAAACTGCGATTGGTTTCACCAAAAATAGGGTTCCTAGAAGTTGCAACGGCTCTTGTGAACGTTCAGCGATTTGTATTTGTTGACCATTCCTCAGATTTTTGTTTTAAAAGCTCGAAAAATGGTTCAACAGAATACCAGAAATATGGTCAAACATTTCATCACAAAGTCATCGCAGCTAATAGGAATCATTATTATGGTGAAACCAAGCACATAATTTATTAACAATGTGTGATAGTATTTCAAAGGTATTGTTTCCAGCCTACTAAAGAGTAAGGTCCCAAGTCCTATACCAGGATATTTTTTAAATTATTCTTTGAATTGTAAGAGAGAGAAAATTCTAAAAAAGATGTTAATCCTTTTAAATAATACATCAATGAAAATTAGTTGGAAATACTTTGCTATTTTAATTCTTTGTTCAAATATTAAAGGTACCATTGTTATCAAGAACGATAGGTCCTATTTTCACAAAAATAATATTGACAAGAGCGTCTCCATGCTGAGAGTTACTTTCTATTGTGATATGTTTCTAGAAGTTGATGAAAGGGCTGTAATATAAACTATATCAAACTTAAAACCGAATTTATCTTGTATTAGGAATGAAAAATATAAATTAAATAACAGTTGCAAAGAACATCTTCTTATAATTTTTTTTAACAATTCGTGTACTCTTATGTAATTATTAAACTGAAAAAGAATGTTTTTATAATTAGAGATTCCTTAATACGTATAATTAATAGATAAATATACGATTTCGGAAACTTGACCCATTAGTGAACAACTTTAGTCTGCTTTACACAAAATAAAAATTTAATAAAGTTTAGAAACATTTTACAATAACTCCTAGATTTTAATCGATAAAATTGTCGAAATTGTTAACACAATACTGGTAAAAACTATTATTATTATTTAAATTTTACATTTTTTGTTTCATTGTAAACTATTTGAATTCGCGTTAGAAATAACTAACAAATTTTAATTTCATGTGAAAAAGTTGTTTATCTAATTACAGGAAATTCACAATTATGACCTACGCATAAGGTTTAATTTTGAAAAAAGCAAAATTATCAATTGCATAATTTAAAATAATAAACAATATTAAATAACCAACAACCAACTTCAAATAAATTTTTTTTTTCCTTTTTTATCTTATTCATTGTTATTTTTACCTTAAATTATTACTAAGAGCCTAAAAGTCACACTCAAGATGAACTATATGTCCTCTTAAAAGATTCAGACGCATTTTCTTTCTTAAATATTGATAGAGGAAAGATTCGATGCTTACATAATAGAGTTCTATTTTTTTAATTTCCGATGCGACGGCTCTAAAATCGAAAGGATTGTTTGTCATTTTCATTTCAGAGGAACACTTGAGCACGTAATCTGGATTGAAAGAAGCATTTTGAGTTGTTTCAAAGATAAAACACTGTCGTTTTGTATTTTGAATGAAAATTTTTAAATATTGAAAAAAGAAGTATTCAGTAAGTATGTTTTGGTGATTTTAAAAGATGTTTACTAAAACTTAAAAGCACTTCAAATACACAAACTACACCGACTTTCAGCTTTGTGTAATGACAAATGAAGAACCGTTGAATTTGAACTATGGTTCAAGATTTTTATGCTAATAAACTTCTCATTGAATACAGTCATTAAAAATATGTTTGATTTTTTTAATCAGTGGAAGCAACTCTGTTTTGACCTATGAGTAAAAGAATATTTAAGAAGGTCAGTATTAGGGTTTTGATGCTTGGTCCGAAGTTACTCAATTCAAAGGTAAAGAAACTTTTTATTTAAAATTCACAATTAAATGATTTCGTAATCTTTGTAAAACAATCACTAAATATTTAAAAAATAGGTTTATCACAGTAACTGTCACTTAGAACCGCTTTCACACACAATTTATAAAAAGTCGCATTAAATACCATTTTCTGTATAGTTTATTAATGTACAACTAGAATTTTTTTTTAATAAAAACTAACATTTGAAGCTGTAATAGTATATAATCGTGTTTTTAAACAGAAAAAGATACAAAATCGCGCATTTTCATTCATGACATTGCACGTTAAAGCTGTTTACTTCATTTAAATATAAATTAGCTAACTTTTTTTAAGGCCCAATCATAAAATTGTGAGTCCAACCCAAATAATTTGTCTCTGGACCCACAAATTCATTATCTAGTGTGCATAACTTTAAACTACAGGTCGCATCACACATTCTCGGTTAGTTTTCTAATTAAAACAACTCCCAACCAGCTACCTTTTAATTACAGTACAGCGGTCGTATAGCAGATCATGGTTACATGTAAATAACCCTCTCACAAACAACTACACTGTCCAGTCCTGATGTAGCAAACACAGTTGCAGCTAGCAAATTAACACACTAGAATTTCCTCCGTTTGTTGATATAACCGTAAATTCCACTATCAATAATCTAACTATATGAGAGAATTTTTGTTTAATCCTATTTTAAAAAATACCTTTTTTAATAATACTAATTTTAGCAATCAAAAACTGAATGACAAGTTATTTTTCCGTTATTTAAAAATGCTCAGGCCAAAATGATTTTTAGGAAAATAGGACCGATTGTGAGTAGCAAAAATAGTGACTTTACAAGTAACTATAATATAGTACGAATATCTACTGCTTTATTTTTTTTATAATATTGGTATTGCAATCGTAGAGCAAATATATAGGAAAAGATCCTCAACTTTTAATATGTTTGAATATTTAGATGATGTATCTAGAGATATTTATTTTAGATGATAAAACCACAAACTTGCAATAAGTATGCAAGTGTCGTCCTTTTAGTGCCTAATGTCTCATTTGTGGAATATATCCATTTTTAATGAAATTTATATGTAATAATTTCAAGTAAAACTTAATTTTGTTATTAGATAATTTCAAAAGAACTGACTCCCTGGCACTACAGTTCATGCTGAACAATGTCTCCCCTAACAATTATACTCCAAAGTCGTCTGTCTCTCGCCTTTGCTTTTCAATTTTTGATCTTTATTGCCTTTATTTCTTTCTCACCTTATTCATCTTAAAAGAATGTACACCTAATGATACCACGCTAAAAAGGTAGATGCTAAATCTAATGCTAGAAAAAATCATAGTTAAACTTAAAAAAAGAAAAAATTCAAGAAAACACACAAACGTTCAGATATAAATTATTTACAAAAAAATTTAACTTTTAAAATTAGCTGCGATTTCTGCACAATTCAACCCATTTTCTTTGAATACAACTTAATAGAACCCGTAGTAGGATTGCGTAGGATTGCTATTCAGGCCTTATGACATTTCCGAACACACCCTCAAACTATAGGGGACCTCCGGTGATTGCAAAGTTAAGTCAGTGGAAACGGCAACAGCGGTTTTCATTGACTGTGGATTGCAATTAAATTTCTCCAAACCGAATAAGCCGCACATTTACATGCGGTGGCCCAAAGGAGGGAGGGTGTTACTGCTAAACATCCGACTGTATCTGGGCACGACTAGAGCTGTACCACTTCTGATGGCCGTGAGTTAATTGGAAATCCTATAGGATTCCTAGGAGGGTATATGGCTGGTTGCTCTGTAAGTTATACGGTGTAGCTGTATGCATTGTAGTATTAGGTAAAACGAAATGTGGCGTGTAGAATACATAATGAGAAGCTGAAATCATTTTGGGGGGGCTTAATAATGTAACTGTGATAAAGAAATAACAGAAAAGTAAATTAAGTTAGAAAACATATATATTGTATATATTACACAGAGGATATATTACACCCACTTGGATATATTACACCCAGGAAATTTAGTATGATTTTTTAAATATGCAATGTAGTGTGGTCAGCTAAATATTCAAGTGTGAGCAAGGATAGGGTAACTCATAGCTCCCCTTAAGTCGGTGAGTTAATTGGAAACCCTATAGGAATCCTTGTAAATGGAATGGACCGGTTGTCCTGTAAGCTCTATGATATGTAGTTGTAGATGTGGTGTGTAGCAATATCGTTTCCAATGTAAAAATGCATATTCTATAATCTATTCACATTCATAAACGACAAGCAGAAATTTGAAAAAAAGACAGTTTAACAAACCAAGTGAGCCTAGAATGCATTTTGACGTATGTAGTTTACTTATAATCATAAATGAAAGATAGAAGCATGTTCTGTACATTTAAATAAACAAAACATTAAAACATAAAAATAACTCTAAACAAAAAAACCTTAAAATAAACAAAATTATCACAAACCAATATCAATTTAGACAAAAATAGCCAAATTTTCCATCAATTTCCTAAGCACTTATTGCATTTGTTTCACAGAACCTCAATGATTATAAAACAATGAAAAAAGTAGTTTTAGTTTGATCCTTATTAATAATAATTGAAATATCCACAAATAATTTACATCATGTTATTTAACTTTCATTTCAAAAATATAAGAAGCTCGATATCTTAATTATAATCATTTATTTAACATTACTAGAATGTAACTGTAATAAGGATGATTTTTAGAAAACAATAAGACTAATGCATTTTTATTTTATTCACCGTTTATTCCTGTATGACCAAAAATATGTCATTTATCTTCAAAATACACTGGCCTCAGGACTTGTAGTTCACGGGCGTGAGAAATCTTTGTTTACCCCTCTGAAGTTCTGACGTCAATGGTCAAGTGATACATGCCACACAACTCAGTAGAACAGTGGCATAACTGGGGAAATCATCTTTTTGTTTCTGAAACTGAAAAGATTACGGTTAGCAACTTTTCCACAGTTTCATTATTTTGAAAAAAATTCATTTTTAATTTAGTTAGAAACTAAATATTACCTTAGACAATTAAAAAAAAAATTGGCTATGAGTCAATAATAGGGAACCACGTTAGGTTGCAATTTCTTTAAATAAATTTTAATTTCAGAAAAGTTTGAATCAGCCCACTTAACATAAATTATTCAGAAATATAGTATTGTACCTGTAAATTTTAGTTGAGTAATGTGAAGGGCCTATTTATCTGTTTTACAACTCGTGAAAGGCATGTGTGCGCATGCGCGCTCGTGTCTGCGCCGCAAATATGATATTGTTCGTACGAACAGTAATGAGTAAAGTTTAAAAAAAGTTAAGTTTATTTTGTTTTGAACCTAGGGTGACCCGGAGTAATTATTGGACACTGAAAATCGGGGTAAATATTGGACAGGGCCCAACAACCATTATGCATCATAATTTATTACATCTTACAAATCACAATTTGTTAAATTAATGAACATAGATAAGTACTTTTTCTTTAAAAATATATTATTAACCCAAAGCGCTTGAAAAAAATGGTAATAACTTTTGTTAAATCGATACCAAATTGTGTATAATTGTGTTTTCTTTTACATGATCTTGAATTTTGTGTTGCCCAGTCTTAGATATGTTTATGAAGATGGTTTGTGCTGAAAAACATCATTGTATAATGAATAGTAACATTATGACATGCATGTTTAACTACGGGGTAATTATTGGAAAAAGCGGGGAAAATTGCTGGACATGTTATGGGGTGAGACAGAAGAAAGCATTGAAATATGCTTAAATTTACTTGGTATAGTTTATATGATTAAGAAACACCATCTACGCAATGTTTGAACTTGGAAAAAGAAGAAATTTAAATATTTGGTAATTTTTACTAGATTTCACTGTTATATATTTTTTTACAGGAGCCATTTGGTGTTACATAATTATCAAATACACAGTACTATAGTACACACCATATCACACAATTTACCCTTTGTAGCTAGTCTAAATATTGTGCAGAACAGCTTGAAAACTACTATCCGATAATTACCCCAATTGGAGGGGTAATTTTTGAAACCTGTTTATTTTTTTAACTTCTACAGAGGAAATCGTAAATTTTAACAATGGTACCCGACAAATATATCTATTAGTCATTACAAAAAAATACCACTTAGAAAATTTAACATAAATGTGGGAGCTATGGTAAAAGTTTGATTTTTGTCCAATAATTACCCCATGTAATCGTTATATATTGGTATAAGATATCTTTACTTAATTGATGGCTGGATTTTATTTTTAAATATCCAACTCAAGACGATCTTGATAAACGTCGTACAGTATTTTGTGGTCACATTATATATCACATATCATACTGAATTATCAAGGTACCCTGATCTAAAAATATATACCATTAGTTTTGACAAATCCAAACTGATCAGATTAATACTTAGCCACTTATTCTAACATAAGCCATTGATCCATACACTTTTCGATCCGATGTTTGTTTTTCACTTTTCAAAATGCCGTAAACTTTGAGTCCCATCGGCGACTCTGACATTTTTCGGCTACAAATTCGCCTTTATGGATTTTACTTCGGCTCGGACCTTAGAGGGAAACAGAGGGAATTCGTTTCGACAGCCGTGGATAAGAACATAACACACTAAATCCACTGTAGTATGGGATTTATGATGACAATATGGCGTGTAAACACAACCTGTCTTGGACATTATCGATGGAAAGGTCGATTGTTTACAAAAAAAAAGTACAAAACACATAAATCGAATAGCCACGTCGAAAAGTCACATTGTTTGAGAAATACATTTTTAAATTTATTTCATTTTAAAGAATAGAGTTATGAATGTATGTATTTATTGGTAGTTACTGCTCCCTTTTAAACCTATATTGTTACCAAATTACACTTGTTCTTTAATTTGTTTTGTAAGTAGCAAAGAAAAAGTTATTGTGAATGGAAATCGTGTTACTTTTATAAAACGTGAAGGCATAACAATAAAAAAGGTTTTTACAGCATAGGTAAACCAAATAAAATAACGATCCTGACAAAGCTTTAAATATTTTTTGGACAACGGAAAAAATCAAATTTTCATTAATAATCTTAATTTAGACAACTTCAAAATGAATAAGATACTTGACAAACATTTTTCATAAGTATAAAACACAATTTAAGTGGAGAACACAATTTAAGAGTAAAAGAGAAAATTTTTCGCAACAAAGTCACAGGTAATTACTTTAAAACCTCACTTTGACTGCCATGTAAAAATAGTGATCCTAATAACTGTCACTTATTTGTCGAAAAAGAGATATCTGGATGTCAGGAGAGTTTATTAGCAATGTCAAGTGTCCTATTAAAAGTTACATGCATCGTGAAATGATAAAAATTGTGAATGTATATTTCATTAAAACATTTTCTTTCTTAAATAAGTGTAATATATAATTTGTAAGCAATAATAATATTTTAGATTATGGAGTGTTTTTATAGGCCAATGATAATATAAATAATTATATATAATTATAAAATAATATCTATATAAATTTAACTTACAATGAAAATATATATAATTTTAACTTACAATTTAGGTTTGCAGAGGTTATGCAATTGATTTTAAATGATAATTGAAAACAGTGTTAAAATAAAAAAACAATTTTTTAAATTTATGTAACAAAACTAATAGATAATATGTTGTTTGAGAAAAAATATTTTATTGAGACAAATATTTCTTAATACAATAATTTTATTTCAAAACAAAAGTAGAAATAAGATCCTTATACCAACAGCATATTCTGCAAAAGTGTGGTCATGAAGCCGAATTTCACCCCTTGAAAATCGTAATGGTATTCCTATGAAGAATCTTCTCAGACTAATTGTCGCCACAGTTTTAATAAAGGCCACTAGTTTCTGGCACCATTTTAAAGAACAAAAGAAGTAAAATATTTTATGATAAATTTTTTTTTGAAAATCACGTATTGAGTATTTTTAATAATTTGTTAAAGTTTGGAAATCATTGAAGAATTCAATGTCCTTAGTGTATGACGATGTATCTCAGTAAAAAAATAAAGATACTGCAATAATTATATATTTTGGACACAATTGAAATTTTTATTTTTCAATTCATTACGAAATAAAATTTTTAATTTAAATATTTAGATTTTTTAAAAATTTAAGAAAAGTCATTGCTGTTTTCGGGAAAGCGAATTATGGCAACCCCACATTTGGCGATCTAAATCGCCACACTGCCAATGGTTTTGCCAAGTAGTCAATTAGTGTCGTATTTGCTAACATCTGTTGGGGGTGACCTTTGAATAGATGAATAGAACTGCCATGTGCGAAATGGCCCAGGGCTAGTAAAATAAGAGTCCTACTTTCTATGGCCAGGAGAAAGTGTAAGGAACATCTATACGGTCCACGTTGAGGGAGGAGTTGGATGTCAACCTGTACAATTGAACCAGTGACATTCTCTACCGCGCTACCCCCCCCCCCCCCCAACTGTTTTGCACAAAATAGGGGTTTCTGCTATCAACATTTGATTATTAAAGAATTCTCTTTGGGATTTAGGGAATTTTAATAGGTTTTTCGTGTGTATAGGATAGAATTGAGTCATGTAGAGTTTTTGATTTACGAATGCATTTTAAAAGTTTTATATGAGTTCGAAAAAATATATAATTGCTTATTGTGCTATATACGATGCTATTATACTATGCTGAGATAAAATACTTCTTAGGTAGCACTCTAACGAAAATTAAATGTGACAAATAATTGCATTTCTGTATGATTTGCTTATCAAAAATATTTTGCAAAGAATGCTTGACAAACAATTAAAAATTTTCAAAAACAATTGCAAGTTTGGCTCTTTTCGCTCTCAAGTGAGGGTAAGGATACTATCTTATTAGTTCGTGTAAAGCAATTTTCGATTAGTAAAGTCATAAATGGATATTTGAACAAGGTTCATTACAAAAGTGCCATTGTTTTTACTTTTTTTGTGAAAATACGGTGCATGACCACTATTTTCGCCACGGTGCACAATAGGGCAAAAGTCGCATAAGATTGCCATAAGTAAATATCAAATTTTCAGCAAATCCTATTTTAAATTTTATTTTATTATACTTTATGATAAATGAAGTTTTGTCAAGAAATACTTGCCGTCGTATCATGCCTCAATGAATATTATCTGATGCCATTCAAACATTTCGATTATAAATTTATTTAAACCTTTAAATTAATTCCCATTTAGTTAATATAAGAATTCTATTTCATTTGGGTTTTTTTCATAATTTCTTAGAAACTTTTTAATTCAAAATAAAAATTCAAATGAAAAAAATTCATCACAGTTTCATAAATCACTCAAAGAGGACATCACAATAGATTTTACAATGGTTTTCGATGGTTCCCATCATCGATGGTTCATTATTTGTTTATCAAAAATGTATTTGAATGATTTCTATTTTATAAATAAAAAAAGCAGGTGATATATTTTTAATTTACATCATAGCATAGCGTTTATTAAGAATAATGTTTGCAGTGTTTCTTTTTCCTTTCGATAATTTTTTTTGCGCGTGTGTGTGCAATGCTTCTGCTTTGGGCACCGTTGAGACTTTTTTTTGACAAAGATAAGTTTGCATTGTTTGAACACTTTGAGGGAACAGGTGTCAGTCGGTAAAGTTGAATAAATTCTTACTCTGAGAAAGAAGTGAACGTTTGAATGGGTAAGGGGTTGAAATGGGGGTTTAGGTCTGGTTTTGTCGTCAGGCACACCTATTTCTAAATGTCGGCCGAGAAGGACAGTTTAGAAAAATGAGAAATCTTTGCAGATTGTAGTTCGTATATCGTAAGTGTTGCATCGAGTTTTATTTCGACTTGTCTTCAGCTTCGCTATGTCGAGATACGCTAAATGTGGATCCTCAAAACATTTTTATTACATAAATATTGCATCTTGATCCGAAAATCATTTCAACAAAAGAACTGTATTGTGGTTGAAAGAACTGTAAAGTATTTTAAAGAACTATATAATGTTTGGAGAGAGAAGAATTGTAAATGGTTGACAAAACTTTATAGTATTTGAACAAACTGAAGACAGTTGTTACTTCAAGGAAATTACTGTAGCGTTTATAGCAAATTACTGATAATGAATTATTGTAAAGAAACCCGTCGTAAACACAACTATTCAGTTTCGAGAAATTGCTTCGATGTAATAATGTATTGATCAGAATTAAAATCTAGGAGTGTGTACCACTTAACGACTTTCAATTACCATTCATTAAATCAATTACATCCGTCTGATAGGATGACAAACGAACCTTTTTTTTACAAATAAAAATCATTTTTTTATTCAGCACCCTCCAAAGCAAAATTCGGATTTTCGACCCCACTTCAATCAATATTGAAATAATAAATTAAGCAAAAAACATGTCTTTTTTTCCGTAAACATTTTTATAAACGCCGAATAAATCGCAAAAATAAACAAATGCTGCAAGACTTTAAAAAAAATAAACTAATACATCAACTACGTTGAGTAGCCAAAAAGTTTTAATTTTAGCAATTTTATTTTAAAACATTATAAAATTAATTTTCAGAAGATTATTTTTTTTTTGCCATAAAAAATTTCTTCTTTAGGCAATCACTCCAAAAGATAAACTTTAATCATGTAATATGATTGCAAAAACTAATATCACTTTATTCAATTTCTTTACTTCTACAAAATACTGTGCAAATGCTATTAATAAGCTTTAGTTTCAGAAGGAAACGTGTTATCAACTAAAACCACCCAGAATATCGAAATGCAAAGAATCCCCTAAATCCCTTATCTCTTCATCCCCTCTAGAAGGGGGGAGAGGTGTAATTACAGCCCCTGAGCCAAGCCCACTAACTGCCTACGGCCTAGCAATTATTCGTGGGGCCTCGAATTTCATTGGCGATAAAAAAGCGCACTGAAAAATTGCTTTTGTGCCTAATAGGCGATAGAGTGTTTTTTCTAGTTTAAAAACACGGCGACATCTGGTTTTCGAGAAAGATAGTAAAAGAGTTCGTGCCGATGAATTACTGATTCTTAAATTGTTTGTAGATTTTAAGTTTCGGTATTGAAAATATCTTATATTTATTTTGAAACACTTTAAAGCATACCATAGAAAAAAATAGATTCACAAAACAAAAGTAGCGATAATAATCTATTGAGGAACTATTTCTAAAAGAAGATTGCTATGAAATCGAAATATTTAAAGCACTTTAGCATAGATCAATTTGCTAAGCGCACACGTTGCTTTTAAGAAAACTAGTTTCAAGCAGTTTTGTGTGCAAGGCCATTTACAAGATTTTGTATCGATGTTTTATTTCACAAAATATTTATATTTTTAATAGAAGTAGGAGGAAAGCGAGAAAATGAACATTTCAGTATTTTTTTAGGAATATTTAAATTTTTCTCCATAAGGACTTCATTTATATAAAGTCATTATTTGTTATCCAGGTGTTTAAAAAGCTATTCAAAATTTAATTTAATTCTTTATGATTACAAGTATAATATTTACAAAACTATAGAGGAGAGTGGGGGGCTAATGGGAAATTTTTTTATTAACCACTGTATTTCAGCAAAAAAATACAAGAATTTTAATTTATTTTTTACAAGCTCATAAACTGAACATTCGTTTACTTAAAAAGTCGCTCGACAGATGTTCAAACATTACCATATTTTAGCTGCTGAGCATTTTAAACAAACAAACATGTAAATTTCCCATTAGCTCCTATATGCGGGGTCTAATGGGACAGGGTGCAGGGGTAATGGGACATGGTATACGTTGCCTTAATTAAAATTCCAAAAAATGGAAAAGGAAGCAGAAAATGGCCTAAAAATAAAATTTTAAAGCAAACACCATTTACATGAAATTTTTATTATTTTTTTAAAACAATTATTTTCTACTGAAAGGTGAAATATCAAAGTTAAAACTCGAAATTGAAGATGTCCCCATAATTTTTAATGAAAACACTGGAAAAGATAGTTTTCTAACTAAATCTTCTAAATTTTATTTCAAACTTGTACTCTTTTTCAAGGTACGTGAATTTAAAAAGACCGTCTTTATCTTCAAATAGCTTAACCGGAGTTCATCGACTATTTCAGAAATCAATTCCAAACTAAAGTTATTAAGTAATAAAAATATTATAATTTATATCCGAAATAAAGAATAGTTTGCTTTCTAACAAATTTTACCAACAACAAATTTTTTTTTCACCAAGTTCTGCTCAGATGTAATTAATGAAATTGTAGACGGAAAAATATGTCATCAATAAAGCTACTTGTACTTTCTCTTATTATACTACGAAAAAGTTCAAAAAGTTTAAAATTAAAGATTTAAAAAGTTTTTTGCAGCTTGACTAAATAAGATATTAGAGATTTATATAGAAACTTCAAGAGAATCATACAAAGCTAGGTTTATTAGTGTCCCGTTAGACCCCCACAGTATTAGTATTTATAAAAGATCCAACACATAAAACCGTATATTTCTCCACAACATTTGGCAGATAATATCTTAATCTCTGATATGTATTCTACCTAAAACTATAGTTTAATTCATGAAAAGCTTTTATTTAATACTTTAAAAGTGTTAAAAAAGATACACTTTTAACTTACTTTGGATTCTCCAAAATAACTATTCTTCTTTCCACTTCAACACATGCTTTTAATTTCTTAACTTTGGTTGTTAAGAGTCATGAAGCCGAATTTCACCCCTTGAAAATCGTAATGGTATTCCTATGGAGAATCTTCTCTGACTAAATGACGCCCCAATTTTAATACTGGCCACTAGTTTTTGACACCATTTTAAAGAACAAAAGAAAGTTTGGAAATCAGTGGCAAATACAATGTCTTTAGTGTATGACGATGTATCTCAGTAAAAAATAAAGATACTGCAATAATTATATATTTTGAACACAATCGAAATTTTTATTTTTCAGTTCATTACGAAATAAAAATATTAATTGAAATATTTGTATTTTCAATTTTTCAAAAATTTAAGAAAAGTTGTTGCTATTTTTTTGGAAAGCGAATTATGGTAACCCCACATTTGGCGATCACCTGAAAGGTGTCGCCAACTAATTTAGAGTGTATGTTATCTCTCTACATATGGTGGGGGGTACGCTGGAGTTAGTGTCGCATCTGTCTGGAACCCCTTTCCCCCCTGTACTTTGAATAGAACCCTTGGTGACTTCGTAGAAAATGCCTTTGCGGTTTACCAGTGGCTTGCTGGAAAGGGGGGAAAGGGGGAAGCATCGGACTTACCTAAGGGGGTTGGGTTTCGCTTGGTAACAGGACAGTCGTATGGGACAATTCAAACGCCGGTTTGAGAAAGCTAGGCCCTAGGGTTGTGGTCAAAGAACGTTTTTTTCTTTATTACTTTTTCTTGTTGTAAGAATTCGGAATAGGGTAAAGGTTATTTTTGAAATCAAATAAGGATGCATCAATTTCAATAATATAAGATGAAATGGTAGGTTACAGAAAAATGTGCTAAATTGGCATATTAAAAAGACTGATGTTACTAATTGATCATTTGAAACATTGATTTTCATTCACTGTAATAAAAAAAGATAACTCTGTTGGTACTCAAAACTTTGTTTATTGAATTTAAAGATACAAAATACAAAAGCGTTTTTAGTTGATTAATACAAAGTTTAATATAAAACTTATCGTGTCTTACTTCCAAGCTTCTCCAAGCTTCTCAAATGTAAAGCAGAATAATAGATAAGAATTTAACTGAATTTAATCAGCATTTTGAAGAGAAAAAAAAGCCACAAACATTATAAAATTGACTTAGCTAAGTTATCTTTTCATGCATCTAAGTATTATTAAAAAGAATAAATTAACAAAAACAGATCTGCATAGTTTTTAATTTGACCCCAAAAATAATCTTTAGACTGACTCAAGATATACATCTAGTAAACCATATAGTTGCAACTTACGATATTAAATTCATGTTTTTAATTCTGAAAATTTAAACAAATATTGTAATCCTCCACAATACCCCTCCAATATTTTGATTTTGAAACATATTTTGTCGATAGATATTTTCAGGATATTAGAGATTGTAATGTCACTCTATATCAGGGAACCAAATTGCAAAATTCAGTTTATCTCCTTTCTTTAGGGAAACAACTAGAAACTGTTATTCTTTTAAAATTAAATTGACTAACCTCATGATGATATAAACTTAAAGATTATTGAAAACAATCCAATTTACCCCTGATTTTGGACAAAAAACAACTTGGCCAAATTCAGCAAGGATTTTTAATTGGGATTTCTTCAACTGATTGAGCTTTAGAATATTGTAAAGCAAACGTTGCAACCAATCATTGCAAAACAACTAAAACTAAATCACTCAGAATTAGACAGTGCCACATGACTGAATTCCAATGTTGCTGTTAATTGAAATTGATAAAAGATTTTGAACATAAGAAGGATATTTAATTTTTTAGATTTCACATTACGTTTATAACGTAAACTAGGTTTGTAACAGACACTGGTACTTAGAATCGATTCTACACAAAATTCAAGAATGTGTCTAAAAAGATGCTAATATTACATCGGGACATCTACATAGGCCCAGTTATCCCTTCCCCAAGAATAAATCAAGTTTTGTCAATAATCATATTTAACCGAAGTGTCACATTCCAAAGACTATTTATTGAAAACCATAACTATCATAAGGAAATCTTTTATTAGGTGTTATCTATTTGAAGCAAATTAAAACCGTGATACTTTTTAACTATTTTACATCGCCATATTTTTCAACTTTATATTTCTTCAACTGAAAGTTCAGATGAATGAAAAAAATTCTTCATTTCTTTCATCTCTATGAATCTACGTTGCTTGATAGCTGAAGAATTAGAAATTCAAGTTCATTACTCCTTTAAAAATGTGAAGTGAGTGTCATATATGTCTAACTTCTAAGCTACTTTGAATAAGATTTGCATATCAAGCAATAATATCTCCTTTTGGAATGTACCCCAATATCAAATTTTTTAAGCTTTCTCTAACACATTTTCTTGAATAAAGCATACATTCTATGCATCATATTGTAATTGCAGGAATCGTCTGTCACCACTATAGACTTTCCACATGTATCCATAACTATCAAGGCATAACCACATATCACCACATAACTATGACAGCTAACTATTTTTTATTACATCTTTGCATCAGGATTAAGAAAATAATTTCTTCTTATAAATGACTAAAAATATTTTCCAAGACAAATCAAAAAATCAACTGTTCCAGTTTCCAAATTCAAAATTCGGAGCTTTTTAGTATGTGCTAATGTTATAGCTATTGTCACAACTGAGATTTTTTTTTTCTTTTGTAAATTAAGTGAAATATATGTAAATCCTTAAAAATATTACATTAGAAAATGGGGGACGTACATGAATTACGTCATGCACAGAAGGGGAGGGAGGGGTGCGCTCCAACGTGACGGGTCGTGACATGGAGGGGGTAGGGGTAATCGCTTGCGTGAGGTAACGATTCGGAATATTTCACTTTTGCATTGAAAATCTGTTTTGCATTAAATGAAGTTTTTTAGAAAAAAATCTTAATTTTTTTTATCATAAGATCATCATGAGAAACACTTTATTTCAGAAAGAGGATAGGGGGATTATTATATGCCACAACGTTGGAATTATTAGCCTCTTACATTTTACAGACCTTTTCCTAATGGTACTTCGTAACACGCTGTAAATTGTGACACTATCTTGACCAATCAGAAGACTATCAGCTACTTACTACAGAGGACTAGTCCTATTACGTTAGGACCTGGATGAATACCAAAAGACCCAAAAAAAATCCGATTACACCCAGGCCCCTTTTTAAGGTATTAGCTAATGGCTAGTTAGTCCTTGGACAACGGAAATGTAAATACAATGTTGGTCTATTCCTTTTCATAAATTATTTTATATAAATTTAACTTTTTTCTTTCGAAATTAATTTTTTTTTAAATATATATTATATAAATATGCTCTTTTTTCAAATTTCAGAATCAAAGGAAAATATTAATATTAACTTTTTCTTTGAAAAAGGGGGGGGGGGGGGAGTGCTACAACGTGACGCAATTTTAAGGGGAGGGATTCGATCAAACGTGAAGCAGCGTGACAAAGGGGGAGGCGAAAGAGTGGTTAAAAAAGTCAAAACTTTGCGTGACGTAATTTATGTACGTCCCCATACCAGTAAAAAGTATTAAAAAATCTTCAGAGAGATACATATGTACATACAAAAGAATTCAGAATTATTACATTTATTTTTTAAATTCTTCTCATTTTCACTTACTAAAAGTTATATCTAATAACAAAATAACAAACAAATTTAATTTCTAAAATTTGATGTAAAAACGGAGACATTACGTATAGACAAAAGACACATATTTGTTTAAAATTCAGGGACAATTACAGATAAACAAAAGAAGTTATTGCATTTTTGTTCTATACTCCATTTAGGATTTATACAGAAAAAGTTCTAAGAGATGACAACTTTTGGGCAAAAGAAATGAAAAAAAAACTTAAAACTTTTTTGATTGTTTAACGCCAGAAATAGTTGATCCCCGATATACACGTTCTATGAATATTCGGGACCCCAGAATATATTATAAGTATCTCAGCGAAATACGAAACTGTGGCTTCTTTTATTTTGCAAAGAAAACACATGTGGTTGAAGAATCGTTACTATTTCCATTGCTGAGAGAAAGGCATTGGGTCATGTACCCTTAGGGGTCAAATGTCCCTAGTTCCCCCTACATGCTATGCATCATATTGTAATTGCAGGAATCATCTGTCACCACTATAGACTTTGTACAACAAAAGATCTGTATTGTGGTTGAAAGAACTTTGTAGTATTTGAACAAACTAAAGACAGTTGTTACGTTAAGAAAATTATCGTAGCGTTTATAGCAAATCACTGATAATGAATTATTATAAAGAAACCCGTCGTAGACACAACTTTTCAGTTTCGCGAAATTGCTTCGATGAAATAATGTATTAATCATAATTAAAATCTAAGAGTGTGTACCACTTCACGACTTTCCATTACCGTTCATTGAATCAATTACATCCATCTGATAATGACAGACGAACATTTTTTTACAAAGAAAAAACAACAATTCTTCTTTTGAATTCAGCGCCCTCCAAAAGCAAAATTCGGATTTTCGACCGCACTTTAATACTTCCATTACATAATCTTTTACATTCGTTAATTGAAATAATAATTTAAGAAAAAAAACATAAAATAGTTAAACTAACATCAAATAGTTTTAATTTTAGCAATTTTACTTTAAAACATTTTAAAATCGGTTTTCAGAAAAGATTTTTTGTGCCATAAAAAATTTCTTCTTTAGGCAATCATTCCAAAATATAAACTTTTAATGACGTAATATGGTTGCAAAAAATATAATCACTTTATTAAATTTCTTTACTTCTACAAATGCTGTGCCAAAAGCTATTGAAAGCTTTAGTATCAGAACCAGTTAAAATAGTTATCAGCTAAAACCACCCAGAACCCCGACATTCAAAGAATCCTCTATGTTCTTATCTCTTCATCCCCTCTAGAAGGAGGGGGAAGGAATCCAGACCCTGGGGGGCCTCAGTCGTGGGGCGTCGAATTTCATTGGCGATAAAAAAAAACCGCACTGAACGATTGCTTTTCGCCTAGTAGGCGATAAAGTGTTTTTTCTAGTTTAAAAACACGGCGACATCTGGTTTTCGAGAAAGATAGTAAAAGAGTTCGTGCCGATGAATTACTGATTCTTAAAATGTGAAGTCGAA
The DNA here is from genome assembly GCA_019343175.1 of Oedothorax gibbosus. Classification (NCBI taxonomy): domain Eukaryota; kingdom Metazoa; phylum Arthropoda; class Arachnida; order Araneae; family Linyphiidae; genus Oedothorax; species Oedothorax gibbosus. The sequence continues at coordinate 12,655,582 of CM033279.1, forward strand.
GTGTTACAATGTTGTAGTGTAGAATTATTTGAGAAAAATAATAATTTTCTCCTCTTTTTGTCCCTTGCCCCATTAGCCCTGCGTCCCATTAGCCCCCACTCTCCCCTAATTGTTTTTGCGATTGGCAGTTGTTAAAATATGTTGGCTGATAACCTATGAATCTATATTAATCTCAAAAGTAACTTTGTATCTCAAACAGAGTTTGTTACAAAACATCAAAATAAGCCCGGGAATATTTATAGAGCTAAGAAGAAAAATATAAAATATTATATATTTAAAGTAACCATTGGTCCTTTAAACGAATAAAGGCAGTAACCCTACTATAAAAACTTTTTTGAGAAAATCGAGTATTAGTGTTAAATTTTTGATTAAAATTTTCATACTGAGAAACATATGTTTGTTTATTCTGAGCAATCGTCAAAATTAAAGCATTATAATTAAAGCAGCGTCTGATAGCTGTAACTTTATCTGAAAATGTCATAATTTTAAAATTATTTTCCACACAAACAAAATAAAGACAGTTTTAGAATTTTTAAGAGTACCGTCAGTGCGGGTAACTTTGGCCAAAATCATTGCTTTTTTTACAAAAGAAGAAAAATTAAACTACAAAATCGATTTAAACACTTTAAAATCACGATGCATTTTAAGTATTGTACTTTTAGGAATAATTTGCAGGCATTTTTGTTACATTTTATAAGTTAAAAAAAATGGTACTAGTTTAAAAAATTAGGATACGATTCGAGTCCAGGAGGGTAACTTTGGACACAAGCACGAAATACTCACCAAACGTACCATTTACTGCTTTTCGGGCTGTGTAATAGATTTAAATTGCAATAATAAAACTACTAAATATTATAATTATTAGTTTTAAAGTTTATTGGGTGATTTCAGGATAAATACAAGAAAATTCTTATTTGTTTCAGTTTATGCTGCATCGCCCAATGATTTATCCGCAATACTTCAGAACACTTTCAGCTGACATTTAAAAAAATTAATTTACATTTCTAAAAAGAAATTCAACTAACGCATTTTTGAAAACCAGATTTATTGATAATTATTTTCATTATCAAAACGAAAACGATATTATAATAAAAAGAAAATAACTTATTAGTAATATGGAATTATAAAAAGTTTACATTTCTAGCATTATCGATTTTAAATGTCGTTCTATATTATGTTTAAAAACAGTTTTAGAAAGACATAATAATATAGAATATCCATAAGAATAAGATTAAAATGTATTATTTAAAATTAAGTTATAAAGAATCTCGCTTTTCGTTCATTTTTTAAAGTGTAATATAGCATAAGGAAAACATTGTAGCTATGGCCAAAGTTAGCCGCATTCGTGGTCAAAAGTTTCCCGGTGACCAACAATTAAATACAGCTTTTGAAATATTCAACATAGAATAAAATAAATGGTGGGATATTATTCACAATAGATTAAAGAATCGCATAAAGTATTTTCTTACTCACTATTCAATAATTTTTGAACAATTCTAAATGAAAGTTTACTGAAGTAGTTTTTTGTTCTTCAACGCTTGCAGAAATAAAACACACTTTTTTGGTGTTGCCAAAACTAAAATAGAAAAAAGTCTTATATTAAATTAAAGTCAATGTTGCCACCTTTCTAAAAATGCTAACTAATTTAAAGTCTGATGATTTTGAGCAGATAAATTTCAGAACAAATCTTTTTCCGACGAGTGGCCAAAGTTACCCTCCATGGCCAAAGATACCCGCTTTGACGGTAGTGTTTTATTGTAAGATGATAGAAATTGTTGTTATTTGCCGAAAAATACGATTCCAACGTAGTCGTATACCTTAAATGTTTCATTGGAAATTTTAGAACTTTTTCCAGTGACATTTTTATTTCCTTCAGATAAATCTGAACAAATCCTAGCAACGTTTTTAAACGAAACGTATATTTAGTTTTAAAGTTAAAAGTTATCTGATCAGTATCACTGAACTAGAAAAGCATAACATGAAATAAACATTCTTTGAACATGAATAATACATTGCGGTTTCCTTACGTTTATGTAACAAGATTTCTGGACGTGGCGATAGTAATATAATATATTTATTTACAAACTTTTTTCATGTGCTAAATCCTTCGTCAGCAAATTTTTAAAAACTGTTCTGGAAACTTACAAAAGTTAGCTATTTATGCCATTTGACTTACTTATAAACTTATATATAGAATGTGTTAGATTAAATAAACTCCGTTCGAAACATAAAAGTAACGTATTTTAGACAATTCTAATAACCTGTGATGTTTTCCTTTTGCAAGTTTTATGATATTAAAAGCACCTTATGATCTTGAACTAATGTAGCACACCTAAAAGTATATTTGTTGTACGTATAATTTATTTCTTATAAAAAATGCACTATTAATGTTGTAAATGAAAGAGTTTTACGTTTTAAGTCGATATATTTGTCATAGAACTTTTTTGTTTTTTCAAAACATTTGTCGTTAACAAAGTACTTTTAATTACTCATTTAAAAAATGCAACACAAATAAACTTTTGCCGTATTGTTTCAAAATGTATTTGTTTTTTTCATGGAAATGCGTATGATTATGTATCAATATGCAATTGTATGAATGTGTACGTGCAATATTCTTACTGCGTTTTTATTCCAACAATAATACATTATTCTCATTATTCTAGAACTTTTTTAACTTTTAAATGATGTATTGTATTGCATATGACTTTTTAACATTGCAAAAAAAATATTAAAAAAATGTATAACTAAATATTGATTACTAAATAAATAGACATAGAATAAAAGTAAAAGCAAGTTATTTATTTTTGAATGGATATTATGCGCATAAAATGTAATCACTGAATAAGAAAAACAAAAGTCAAATACATTTATCTTAAGGTTTAAAAATTTCATCTCCAATTTTTGAACATATATATAAAACAATTATTTAAGTTGGGCAATCAGGGGGAACAGGCTAATTCATGAAAAATGTTTAACTTAATATAAACGTGTTTCATCCTACTTTGAATAACGCTTCTTAAAACAATGGCACATCCATACAACATTGCAGTGGCCATCATAACAATGACACGCATAATAGAAAAACTAAAAAATGGAGTATTGACTGGCAGCACGTGGCTGTTCTTAAAAGTTGCCTTGGATGCTCTTGGCTTGAACTACAGAATTGGCATCAACGAAAAAGACTATACATTCGGTCACTTTATTAACCGGTCATTCACTGGTATAATTGGAATAGTGCAAACAGGAGAAGCACATCTAGCTCACGGTTTCTTGGTATAACAGCTCAGAGGATGGAATACGTTGACTTCAGCACTCCATATCAACAGGGTTATCTAACTTTTGGAATAGAAAGAGAAACATCGCTGCGAGCAACGAACGCATATTTAAGCCCCTTCAATTTTCCAATGTGGATGTGCTTATTGGTATGTCTGATTGTAGTTTCATCAACTTGTTGGAATTTCCACAGAGGAAGATATTCTTATTTCATAATATTTTTTGAGTTCATTGCAAATACTTTGAAGTAATTATAATTTAACTGTAAAGGCTCTGTGCCTGAGAGGTATTACGTGTTTGCTTTATGAGCCCAAGATTGCGGGTTCGAGTCCCGGCTGAGAAGTCAGATTTTCTGGAAAGGAAAATCTTGAGCACGCATTTCATATGACTATGTGGCATGTAAAAGATCCCTTGAGTACCCATTTAGCTTGGGTACTCTCGACAAAATTAAATCTCGACATGCTTTAACATCTACAGAGAACTCAGATTCATTGTCATCTGAGCTTCAAAATTGGTAGCGAGTCTGTAAAGGATTGATTGCCCATAATGCAGCCCCATTAGGAAAAAATAATACTAATTTTACTGTAAAATTATGTGTCATGGTTAGCTTGTTAGAATTTTGCCAATAAAGTTTAAAGGTTTCCTTGCTTTTTGAATTATTTCCTTAGAGGTAGATGTAAGTTAGTAATAATTTGAAAATGTACTTACGTAGGGTACTACAGATGGGTCAATGAGGTTTGACCCAGTTAAAGATGCTCGTTTCTGGGCTCCATTTGGATAATGATTAAGTGCATCCGGTAATCCCAAATTAGTTTGCTGCCCGTGATTATATGCTAAATTTCATTGAATAGAATAAAAAAATAGCAGTTTATAATTATTAGGGCTTATATAATTTTTTTTTCAGGAATATTATTCGCAGAATAATTAGATTACCTAAGTGGTTTGAGACTGGTCCCCATACAGAAAATCGAAAATTAGGATAAAGGTTTTTTTTTATGAAATATGATATATTTTAACTAATTATTGTATGCATCTAAATCTACTCTGAAATCTACTCTGAGGTAGTGAGGTTAAATTTACAAAATAAGAAAAAAAACTTTTAATTATATGAAAAAACCCATTTACATATTAACAGCATGTAACCCATTTACAAGTTGATATATAGCAGAATTGTTATATAACAACATGATAAGCATTCAAGTGTGTTTGGGTACAAGTAGAGAAACTCACAACCTCTTCTTGAAGGGTATGAATTAATTGGAAATCCTATTAGAATCCTAGTGGATAGGATTATCTGTTGTCCTGTAAGTTAGATGGTATATAGTTGTATATGTGTGTGTGGTATCAGTACAACAGTGAAGAAATATATGTGCAACAAATCAACTGAGCTTTCAATAACTTTTCTTTATTAAAAATTACGTTTTTGATAATAATACTAAATAATGAAAAGTAAATACGATTTAAACATGAGACTATCATTGAGCACGAATACATACTTTCATCGCTCCTTATGACTAAGGACTGCTTCAAAATTCATTAGTAATCTTCGTGTGCCCTATATAACATGAGCTGTAGTTGTGGATAAATAATTGTATAACAATATGAAGTAGAATGCAATTTGGTTTCTAAAATGTATTTATTCTGTGGAATTGAAATTATGTATGATATAGATAAAAAGCATTACAAATATTTTTTTAGTTACTTTATTTTTGTGATACCTCTTGAACTTTAATCAGACTTCAGGATCAATAGAAAAATAACAATTAATTTTTTTTTGTAAGCTTAAGTCTCCAAAGTAATGCATATGGAGAGGTACAGCTGGGGGAAAAAACGATCCACCCTTTGTTTTTCGGCTGCTATTGGTCAAGGAATTTTGTGAAAGGTGTCATTTTTTAGGAAATAGCGTAAGAAATTGAGAACTGGCAACCAAAATTGTATAAGGGTTCGTCTACATATTAAAATGAGTACCAACTTTGAAAATTCCAATGGCAACACCCAGGTTTTTTTTTACATAAAAATGTTCAGCATCTTCAAAATACCCCAGGTATAAAAAAGAGTTATTCATTTTCCATTATTTGTTGAGATATTAAAGCATTAATTTTGAACACGTTTAGGGGGAAATCTCCAAATTGAAAAAGGTAATATTTAGGGTGTCTTTTCGAAACGACAAGCTAACAAAAGGGTTAGCATAATCTCGCCAAAAGATGCTAGAATTAAACCTTCTTCACTAATATTGTGATTTTTTTAGGTTTTTACCTTTTTTTTTTTATTTTAGATTTTAAAATTCAGAAATAAAATAATGGGTAGACGAGAAAAATTTTTAATTTTAAATTTTTAAATTAAGTCACACATACGATTATTTATAACGAACAGATTTTCAAATGCAATTAGTTACAATCAGATAGACAAACATGATTATTACATTTATGTTTTACATTTTATGCAAATTTTTGTTTCATTCATATTGCTAGAAAAAGTTTGTTTAAAATTCGGCGCACTGGGTCTGGGACATATCCCGACAGCCGAAGTTCCGACAAGCCAAAATCCCGACAAGCCGAAATCCCAAAAGAGTCAAAATCCCGAATGGGTCGAAATCCCGAGAATAGATTTTTGTCCATTTCTCGATTTTTTTCATATAGAGATTTTTTAATATAGAGATATTTTTTTTAAATATTAGAGATTATTTATTTATTTAGTTATTTAGTCAGTTATTTAATCAGTTGGTTAGTCAGTTAGTTAGTCAGTTAGTTAGTCAGTCAGTTAGTCAGTTAGTTAGTCAGTCAGTCAGTTAGTCTGTTAGTTAGTCAGTCAGTTAGTTAGTCAGTCCGTTAGCTAGTCAGTCAGTTAGTCAGTCAGTTAGTCAGTCAGTTAGTCTGTCAGTTAGTCAGTCAGTTAGTCAGTCAGTCAGTTAGTTAGTCAGTCAGTTAGTCAGTCAGTTAGTCTGTTAGCTAGACAGTCAGTTAGTCAGTGAGTTAGTTAGTGAGTCCGTTAGTCAGTCAGTTAGTTAGTCCAGACTGACTAACTTAGTCTAACTTACTGTCAATTAGTCAGTCAGTGAACTGACTCACTCACTGACTAACTGGCTGACTAACTGATTGACTGACTGACTAACGGACTGACTAACTAATCGACCGACTGACTAACGGACTGACTAACTAATCGACCGACTAACTAACCGACTGACTAACTAACCGATTGACTGACTAACTAACTGACTGACTAACTAACCGATTGACTGACTAACTAACTGACTGACTAACTAACGAACTGACTATATAACTGACTAAATAACTAAATAACTAAATAAGTAAATAAATAAGTAATCTCTAATATTTTTTTAATGGAGAAATGGACAAAAATCTATTTTTTCGGGATTTCGACCCATTCGGGATTTCGTCTATGTCGGGATTATGGCCTTTCGGGATTTTGGCGTTTGAGATTCTGACTTGTCGGTATTTGGCTTTCGGGATTGTGTCCGGAACCCCGGCTCACTTTATCGGTAATATAAACCACATATTACAAAAGGAGAGTTACGAACTTAACACGATATTTAAGTAAAGCAAAATAAAATTACGCAGAATCATTTGGCAATGATTTTTAGCCAAGGCAGTGGGCACTATTCATTTTAAATAATCAATGTGGTAACAATGAAATATGCTAAACACCGAATTCCAATAATATTTTAGGGTATTTAATTTTTAATATAAAACACACTTTTTGAAATTGTATTGGAAATAACATACATTCAAAAACATACTAATCGATATAATTTAATGTTAATTATACAAACAAAATACATTGTATACACTTGAAACAAGAAAAGATTTTTAGACATTCGACAGCCATCAATAATTTGAATAAACATTTACCAAAAGCGCTTTTAAACCACCAAACGATAATGCAAGTTAGGATCCAATTTGCTAAATATTTTTTTACACGGTCCCTAAAATTCGTTTTTTTTTCAGTACTTTTACAACAACTCGGCAAATAATTGTTGTTGAATTAAAAAATTCGGGATTCTGGTTCTACTTGATCTACTTTATCGATTTAAGGAACAAAAATTTGGGGTTGCTATTCATGTTTTATTTTTTCTTATCTAAATTTAAATAAAAAAATAATAATAATGAAAAATGATAATGATAATAAAAAATATATGATAAATGATAATGAAAATAATAATGATGAAAAAACTTGTGTGATTTGTTTTTGGAAGATTAAGAAGTATATAATGAAAAAAAAATTTGGTTTAATTCATTTTATTTGTTTAGGTATGAATATAAGTTTGTGAAACTTTTTTAACATTATGGGCGTTCAACTTTGAATGCTCATATCTCAACAAACAAAGCAAAATAATAAATTTTATTTTGGATCTGGGGTATTTTGAAGATGATAAACATTTTTATATTAAAAAATTGGGTGTTGGCCTTGGAATTTTCAAAGTTAGTACTCAATTTAATATGTAGACGACCCCTTATACAATTTTGGTTGCCAGTTCTCAATTCCTTTCGCTATTTCCTGAAAAATGACACCTTTCACAAAATTCCTTGACCAATAGCAGCCGAAAAACGAAGGGTGGATCGGTTTTTTTCCCAACTGTACAACCAATCTTAAATGCATTTCCATCCAAATCAGTATAAGAAAAAAAGAGGCAAATCTCCAAACAACAAATGGAATGAACCTTCAAAACAATTGTCGAAAAGAAATTTTTCTTGTTTAGACAACGAAATTGTCGCTGTTCTGCAATCAGTGCTCCAAAAACACTAGCTTTCATCACACTGTTGAATTTATGAATTTTGAGTCAGCGTAATGATCAACATTGGGTAATTGGGTTATTAAAAGGCTGGCTTAATGGATTTCATGGGTCTACAGAAGGGGTGTGAATTTTTTAGCCATAGATACAATTATAATGTATATTTTTGGTTTTGAATTACACTTTATGGGGGTTCTTCTTAGAATTTAAAGTCAATCTTACGATCGATTGAACACAAAAAAAAAAATAATAATAGCATTGATTTTTAGCACGGGTGTTAAAATATAGCGCCTACAAATGTGCTGTAAATTTCAAAACATGTGCCTCAGCCTCGATGAAGTATGAATACCCGATTGGTAGAAAAGAAGAACACTGACAAAGGTCAAGGCAGTGCACATCATGTAAGCAGGATAAAAAAAACTACAGCATAGTGCTGTAGAAATATGGTTACAGCACCAGCTGTTATCAAATACAGAAGGGTATATTATGAATCTGATTTATAAATGTGCTGTAGTGTAACAGAAATATTTTACAGTGTAACGTGATATAAATAACAATCCATCAAAAATTTGAGTTCAGTACAAATGTCTGGTACAATGGATTTTATTTATTATAACAAGTTGTTTAAGATTGCAATTTTGCAAATATCAAATGGAATTGTCATTTTTTGTTATTTTATGGTGCCTCTTGAACTGTAAGTGGAGCTTATGATAAAAAAAAATCCATGAAATTTTTTTTAAAGAATTTATCGCCCAGTACTAAGGCTTTTTAAAACTGCAGAAAACCGACTATGAGCTAGGGAATTTAAGGCATTTCTAACTAATTTTATAGATCTATATAATACCTTGGTGAATTTCTTTGATAATGCAATTATGCATGTTCGCAGATTAAAATAGATTTTTGAGCAGAGATAATTAAAATTCCTCAGTTTAAATCAAATAGCTATTAATTGGGAAGTAATAATAAAACAAAACATATTGATATATTTTATGGTTCTTGAGATAAACGTTCCTAACTGTTGAAAAACCTTATATTTCAGGAAACGCAAAAGAAAAGTAAGGTACAGGTAAGAACTGATATACATAGTTTTAAAAAATGCTTGTAAAAAGAAAAATACTAAACATAAATCGATAATCTTTGTCTTAAATTAAAGCTATAGATATGCAAATTAAAAATAAAATAAAAACATAAAATCGACATCTGTGACCCAAACACCCATCCGCTCCCCCACCACTCCCCTTAATAATTATGACTTGATGCTACAACTACATCACCTTTCAACTACATAACCCTGAACTTAAACAAAATAAACTTCATAGGATTTAAAAACAAAAAAAGCTACCTTTCTATGATTTTTATGAGTGCATAAATCTAAAAGAAAACATATGAACATATGACTTGATGCTACAACTACATCACCTTTAAACTACATAACCCTGAACTTAAACAAAATAAACTTCATAGGATTTTTAAAAAAAAGCTACCTTTCTATGATTTTTATGAGTGCATAATCTAAAAGAAAACATATGAAACATGAAATAATACAACTTTCTACTTACCGAAAAAGAAAGTTTCCAGATGTTTGAGTCACAAGAACTTATACACGGTCTCTGAGAACAATTCCTTTTTTGAATGCAATTTTTGGTGTTTATAGTTTGCTCTTGTTTGCGTTGTGCATAGGTTAACATATTAAGACCACTTCCTTTCTAGAAGATGAAAGAACATAAATTATTCAAAACTTCCCTAACTATTCTAAATTATTCTTAACTGCCTTACATTACAATGAAATGTCATTCATATTAAGCCGTTGTTAAAATCGACAATTCTTTTCTATTTTATCACACCATAGAAAATTTAGGTTTTGTGTGTGTGGGCTAAGTTTTTATATTATAACAAAACATATATTATACCAATTTCAAAAATAATGTACTTCGATCGACATTTCTATTGATAATAAAGATAAAAACTTGAATGCTTTGAGCATATTTGATAAAAACAGTTTTTAAAAAAAACTAGTTTCCTGATAATTTCAGGAAAATGGTTGTTTCCAAAGAATAATCTAAAAACAATAAAAACCAAAACTAAACACGTTCGCTGAAATTTCCGTGGCTTTTTAGTGTATTAAGGGCATAGTGTATAATTCTAACAATTTTATAAATTTTGCACAATACAATTACATTAATATTAAAATGTTATTCATTGTGGGCCGATTGTTTAAAAAGACGATATTTTTTCTAATTTATGATGCTAAAAAAGTTGAGTCACTTTTTTGAGTAATGCCTAGCCATTGGGAACCAATAGCTAATGAAACTTATACATTATTTCTGGAATAAAAATAGAACTACATTCTAAGTAACTTTAGTTGTATGCGTCGCATTGATGAAAGAAGCAATTGGGAACTAACAGCTAATAAAACCTATACATTATTTCTGAAATAAAAATGGGACTGCGTTCTTTATAACTTAAAGTTGTATGTGTCGCAAAGATGAAAGAAACTTTCGTCTATTCTTCTTGTCAATATTTTAATAAATAGAAAGTAAGTTATTTATTAAATTTAAATCCTTTATAGAATCTTGGGCTTTTTTATACAAGATGTATACATATATTTTTAAATAGATAGTTATTCAAATGTTCAATAATACCATCTGTGTCTCATTATTTTCTTCGTTGTTGTGCCCATTATTTTAAAAATTCTAATATTTCTGTGTTTACATTGCTTTCTTTTATGGAAAGTACTTTAAATAACAATTTTAGTCAGTTCTTTTGTTTTACTAGAGTTTAAATTTGTTGTGTTTATTCATATCACGAGAAAATGTAGCTATATTTCATTGCTATTTTCCCCAATATTGTTTTTGAAGTAGAAACGGGATAAAAATTCCAAAACCGTATTAGATGGTTTATTATTACTATTTACATTCTTTTAGGAATTTTATTTATATTAAGTTAGTTTTTTTAATATAATCAAGAATACTTTGGAATGTTTTCTGGAATATATTTTCATTTATAATTTTCTAAAACTGAACTGTTTAATAAGCATTTTATTATAAAATATTTTGCGTAGAAAATACGTATTGTTGGTTGGTTGGTAGGTAGTACATGTATATTTCGGCTTGTGTGCATGATCAAACCTGCTTATAAACCTTCGTCAAGCAAGGAAGACACAGACAGAATTTTTACTGGCACAGAGAGAGAGAGAAATTTCACCCAGAACGAAGGCGGGAATCGAGCTCGCACCCGGTACAGTGCGCGGACTCAGCGTAGGCAGCTATATTAACCACTAGGCCACCCCGGATTGTTTTTTTGCCTTTCTTTTGAAGTGAAAAAAAAGTATGTATAATATAAAAATAACGGGCCAATATTTTGTAAAATGACAATTTTCTGATGTGATGAGGCGTTACAGATATATGACGACGAAATTAAAATATTGTATCAATCATATGTTAAATATTCAAAATGTAGGTAAAAAACTGTGCTATAACGTTTTAAGCACATGTTGACGAAATAACGTTTATGCGATCGCAAGGTTCCCCCCGTCTGAGACAGAAACCATTAAAAAAGACTCGCAGATTTGTGAAATAAACGCAAATACAGACCTTACGAAAACTATCACCCTCCTTAGAACTGGTCACTAACGAGGCATGAAAATCCTGGAAGATGGCAATAGAACTTACCGTCTCTGCAGTATCTGTGATCCTATTCCTCTAACGCCAAAACATATTTTTGACTGCACCGCCATTTTAAGATCCTTGGCTCAGCTTGGGAAATCCCCCCCCCCCCCTCCCACCCTCTGACATCAATCCGTACTCCGACCTCCGACAATATCAAGGAGAGTGCCGGTTGTGTTTTGCACACTCATGGGCATCTATAGTTCGCCCCATGGGCACGACACCAGCCAACAACATGGTGACGAAATATTGGTAACAAAGTTTCGGTAACAAATAGAACCTTACCGATATAAAAAATATTTAAAATAAATCATAATTATAACATATATTAATTATTAATATAATAGTTTATAATATATATATAATGTTATAATTATTATATAATTATAATATATATACATATTATTATAATTATATCACATAATTATAATTATAATTATAATTATAATTATAATTATTAATTATAATGTATAATTATAATTATAATTTAATATAATTATTAATTATAATTATATTATAATATATTATAATATTTAATTATAATTATAATATATATAATTATGTGGCTTATAATTATAATTAATAATAATGATATATTTATATATATTTAGGTGTTACTATTTAATTTTCATAATTGTATTATAATTAAATTATATTTTATAATTTAATTACATAATTATGAAAAATTAATGACGATCTTCTTCTCCTATGATTAGTCTTTCGGAAATTTTTTCACCTGTAAATTTTGAATTCAGACTGAATTCATGTAAACTTTGATATGCACGATTCTTTTGCCGTCTTTATGTGGTTTTCCCTAATTCGAATAAGACGAATACATTAACTTTGAAATATTGCCTATGTTCATTCATATTGAAATATGTTTTAACATAACTACTTTTTGGAAAGGTTGGCTCGTAAAATTCCCAATTTTTTTTAACAATCTTACGAAACGTTCGGAAAAAAATTGGTTTCAATGAAAGAAACACCGCGGTATATTTTTAATTTAAAATATTCGAAATCTTTAAATAAACAGTGTATCTTACAGTCTTAAGAAATAAAGTACCTCAAGATAACGGAGTTAGTATCTTAATCTGAATATTGCAACGCATTAAAATATGAGTACAAATTTTCATCTCCAATTTTTAAAAATTTAAATTCAAAACTTGATTAGAAACCAAAGACATTGAGTTAACACATACAAAATATTATTGTTACAAAACCGTATTTTGATATAAACAGAAAAGGAATTTTTTTAAAAACACAATAATAGAAGATAAATAGTCTTTGAAAAGAACATATACAAATCTTCTCATCCAAACGGGGAAATGAGTGGCTACTCCAAATAAGACGAAAGAAAACTCATTTTCGGTTTCTTAGTCTCTGTATCCTCTTCAAGAGGAAAAGACCTTTGTTCTGTTAGTAAACAAAGCCAGCAAAATTTAAAAGGATTTATTGACTTTTGGCTTTTGAATCTTTGAAGTTTGATGTTTTATAAATTGTTTACATAACCCATATATATTCTGTAATACTTTTATAAAACTATTTACAAGAAAAGGTAAGATAGACTGAGGTAGTTCACTTGATAAAATTGTTTAGTAGCTGCCTAGAATTTTTTAATACTTTTTTAATCATATTTCTTCTTGTTACTTATAATTTTAAGCATCACAATATTAGCATTAATCGGAGCTCTGTGGATGTTTAAGTATGAAGACACTTCATTTTTCTGATAGTACCTAGAACCAAATGGGTACTCTAGTGACCTTTACATGCCACATGATTGTATAAAGTGAGTGACCACGATTTTGCTTTAAAATGCTATTTAAACTATTTAGAATATAAAATTCCAATGTTTCAATACCACTGGGGATATATTTTTTTCATATAATAACCTTTCATTTTTTTAAATGAATATTCATTACTATTTAATTATTTAAATTGATTTTTTAGGTTTATAGGCGGGTCTCTGATCAAGCACACAAACCGGAATATATATGTTATCAACCAACCAACCAAAATTGTTCTTTTAGAATTTTTAGAGGGAAAATTGTTTGAAGTCAAGTTTTCAACCTAATTTGTCAGTTTAATAGAAGTGTCGGGATTGAATAAAAAAAAGAAACGTTACATACAATCAGTGCCAAGGAAGTGCCATTTAGAATAGATCACATTATAATTGGCGAAAAATATATTGTTAAAGAAAAAAATAAATAAAATATATAACCAAATAAATTGTTTACAAAAACAACACTACATATGTATGAAATTGAATGCAAATCTAGTTATTCATTTTTGAAGAGTTATTATAGACATCGAACGTGTTTTTCATCATAGGGTTCGTAAAGTTTGAGTAATATCAAGTTGTGAAAACTCTGTATCTTTGCAATTTGTGAGTATTTGAAAATATGTACTTCAGACAATTAATAAAAGGTCGGGTAACTTCATGAAAACACTTTAAATAAATGATAACTTGTTTTTTTTTTATCTTAGACTGGACAACTCTTCATAAACAATGGTACATCCATACAATATAACAGTGGCCGTCTTACCAATGGCATTCATTCTGGAGTTACTACCTAATGGAGACTTGACTGGCAGCGAATGGACATTCTTTAAGGAAGTCTTGGTTGCTCTTGGCTTAAAGTACAGATTTGTCATTCCCGAAAAAGATAAGACAATCGGTCGTTTAATTAATGGATCATACACTGGCTTAATTGGAATGGTACAAAGAGGCGAAGCAGATCTAGCTCTCTGTAATCTTGCTATAACTGCTCAAAGGGGGGAATACGTCCACTTTAGCACACCTTATAAAGTGAGTCGTGTAACTTTTGCTATAGAAAGAGAAACATCACTTCGAGCAAATAATGCATATTACCTCCCCTACAATTTTCAAGTGTGGATGTGCTTAATGGTATGCGTGATTCTTGCTTCATCAACTTGTTGGGCATTTATTAGAGGAAGATACTCTTATTTAAGGATCATTTTTGAACACATTGCAAATACTTTGAAGCAGCCGTTTACACTCAAGAACATCAACTCATTATCTGTAAGAATTCAACTTATGCTTTGGTCATGTTTTACTATAGTTTTGGGAACGTGTTATACTGGAACTCTTTTATCTTTCATGACCATTCCGATGAAGGGAACGTCTATTGAAACACTCAAAGAACTTTCTGAAGCGGTTAAGAGGGGGACCCATAGATGTTTTGCATTAAAAGGTTCTAGCCAAGTATCCTTTCTCCTCTCTTCAGGTGAATCATATCTTGAAGAACTTGGTGAAGCTATCAACAGAAACGGTTGGTATTATCCTATAGATACAGATAAGCCTGAAAGTTTTATTGATAAGAGCACAGCCATCATTTTACGCCAGTCAAACCTGGAAAAAATAAAAGAAAGCTCCCATAAAGATATTTTCATTTCCAAGGACTTCGTGGCAGTATTGCCGAATGGAATTGCCATGAATCGTAACTTCTGCTGCAAACAAAAGTTAAATCGAATAATTTCTAGACTTAGGGATGCCGGTATCATTAATAAGATCATTGAACATGGAGCTTTTAAAATCCGTTTACGTTCTTTAAAGAATTATACTTACAATTCCAAAATTCGGGCTCTTTCGGTACAGGACATATCTGGTTTACTAATGGTTTTAATTTATGGCCATTCTATTGCCATTGTTATACTGTTCGGAGAATGGGTTTTGAACTTAATCACAAAGAGTTTAAAATATCACTTGTAGAACACTCATGTGAGATCAGTACTCATTTGGATAGCGTGGTCACCAGGGTTTGAAATTCGATACTTCATTTGCTGAGAGCACCTAGGGCTAAATGGGTAATCTTGTGTGATCTTTTACATCGCACGTGATTACATGATTTGCGTGTATACAATTTTCCCATCCTCAAATATGCCATCGGCCCAGTCGAAAATAAAAACTGCGATCTTGAGGTAGATACGCTACTATTTTCGCCACTGAATCAACCTAGGGAAACACAAGGTGCAGTGTCCTGTACAATTTAAAGCACAGTGAGCATAAAAATACACATTTTTTCAGTGTGTGTAATTTAAGACTCATGAAATTGGAAAACTCCCATATTTAAGGAAGACTCAGATTTTTTACTAATTGTACGTATATCTGCTTATTAATTTGTCTGTAACCCATCCTGCATACTGCTTCTTTTCTAACCGTAAGGTTTTTAAAATTAACTTATGTTATGATTCGAAATTTTTAATTCACAAATATCATATGTTATCAGAAGCAAATGAACGTATATAAAAGATGCAAATATATATTGTCTAGTGATTCACACATCTAGCTTATACACTTATTGTCCACCTATCTTTCTATCCATTTATCCGTACCATCACATAAATACAGCTTACATTAAAATCATAATTTTTTTTTAAATTCCTGTTAATAAAGGTGTGACACAAAAGGGAGCAAAGACATGAATTTTAATAACATATATTTTATAATTTGTGTCTGTCCGATTGTTTGTTCGCCCAGCTGTTTGAATAAACTGTAACTTTGTTATAGGATAAAAATTATAGGAAAGGGAATTATTTTAATTCTGTCAGAAGTTCTTATTATTTTCATATATTTAACTACACACCATAAGCCATAAAACATTACCTTAAAGAAAAGAAAAAAAACAATTGCACGCAAATTACGATAATTTATTTAAAAAAAGGTTCATATTTTAAAATGCTTTTCGATAACTTACGCTTAATGCTTTGGGTACTTGTTTTCACTCATAAGATATTTTTATTTCAGACTGCGAAAATTACCAAACAAATCTGCCATTAACAGAAATATTGAATGAATGATTTTTTATTCCAGGATAATTTTTTTAAAAAAATCCTTGTTTCCATAGAAAAATATAGAAAACAACAATAACTAGATCTAAATACTTTAACTGGAATTTTCTCTTTTACAGTGCAATAAAATTTTTATTTAAATCTACTGGTTGAAATGCATAATTTTGTGTCATAGGCATTACTATAGCAACCTCAAATATTTTGCATCTGAGAAAATAATTTTATTCATAACAAAATATCATTCATTTTAAGCAGATTGTTAAAAAACGGTACTTTTTTAATTTATCATGCTTTAAAGTTGGTGGAATTTGTGGTGTGTAATTACTTGAGGTAGTATGACCTTAATTACATTCAAATCTGTAATATCTAACATATAGTTCACAGATCGATTTTTTTGAAAACATTAAAGTGTCATTAACAAACTTGGTTTTACAAAACTTTTACAAAGGTAACTTAATTGATGTCACGTTTTCAACCTAATTTGTCAATTTAGTAGACGGCCCAGGATTGGATAATCAAGGCAACGTTAAAAAAAATCAGTGACATTCAGGATACGTCACATTAGAACTGGTGAAATAATGAAACGTGGGTTGCACAGATAAAAAAACAAATGATTTCGTCATAAGGTTTTTAGAAATTTGGAGTTGTGAAAACTGGTATCTACGCACTTTGTGAGTATTTATAAATATGTACTTCAGACAACTACTGAAAAGAACAGTCCACTTCTTTAAAAAAACTTTAATAATTATTAACTTGTTTTTATCATAGTCTAGACTACTCTTCTTAAAACAATGGCACATCCATACAACATTACAGTGGCCGTCTTCCCAATTACATACGTTCTGGAAATACTCCCTAATGGAGACTTGACTGGCAGCGAGTGGACAATCTTAAAAGAAGTCTTGGTTGCTCTTGGCTTGAACTATAGAATTGTCATCCCCGAAGACAAGACATCCGGTCGTTTAATGAACGGATCGTTCACTGGCATAATTGGAATGGTACACAGAGGTGAAGTAGATCTAGCTGGTACTCTTGCTATAATTGCTGAAAGGAGGAAATACGTCAACTTCACCACACCTCATACCGAGGCTCGTTTCACTTTTGCTATAGAAAGAGAATCACCACTACGAGCAAATAATGCATATTATCTCCCCTTCGATTTTCAAGTGTGGATGTGCTTAATGTTATGTGTGATTGTTGCTTCATCAACTTGTTGGGCTTTCCTCAGAGGAAGATACTCTTTTTTAAGAATAATTTTTGAGTTTATTGCAAATACTTTGAAGCAGCCTTTTACATTAAAAAACAGCAACTCATTATCTGTAAGAACTCAACTAATGCTTTGGTCATGTTTTACTATAGTTTTGGGAGCGTGTTATACTGGAACTCTTTTATCTTTCATGACCATTCCAATGAAGGGACGATCAGTCGAAACTTTCAAAGAACTGTCGAGAGCGGTTAAGAAGGGAACCCATAGATCCTTTTCAGGTAAAGGTGGGTTCCAGGTCCCTTTTCTCCTCGCTTCAGGTAAACCATATTTTCATGAGCTTGGTGAAGCTATCAACAGGAATAGTTGGTATTTTCCAACTGACACGGATAAGCTTGAGAGTTTTATTAACAAGTACACAGCTGTGATTAATCGCCACTCAAATCTGGAAATAGTCAAAGAAAGATCACATAGGGATATTTTTATTTCTAAGGACATCATTGTTGCAGTGCCACATGGAATTGCCATCAATCGTAACTTCTGTTGCAAACAAAAATTAAATCAAATAATTTCTAGACTTAGGGAAGCCGGTATAATTGATAAGATCATTGAACAAGGAGCTTTTAAAATTCATTTACGTTCATTAAAGAATTATACTTACACTTACAAAATTCGGGCTCTTTCGGTACAGGACATATCTGGTATACTAATGTTTTTAATTGTTGGCCATTCTATTGCCATTGTTGTGCTGTTCGGAGAGTGGGTTTTGAACTTAATCACAACGAGTTTAAAATATAACTTGTAGAACGCCCATGTGAGATCAGTCTTTACCCATTTGGGTAGCGTGGGCACCAGTGTTTGAAATTCGATACTTCATTTTTCTGAGAGCATCTAGGGCTAGGTACTCTTGTGTGATCTTTTACATCTCACGTGATTACATGATGTGCGCGTCTATAATTTTTCCATCCTCAAATATGCCATACGACTTCTAACCGAATAATAAATGCTGTGATCTAGAGGTAGATAAGCTACTATTTTACGCCACTGAATCAACCTAAGGACAACAACAAAAGTATTCAGTAGTGTGCCGACATTTTAAACGCATTCTTTGAGTGAGCATAAAACATACGACTATGATTTCTTGTTATCAGTCTATTGTAATTTAAGTACTCATCTGCAAAATGGACCAGCGAAAATAACTGCATCTGATATTAAAGGCCTGATGACTCAGGATTTATCCGTAAACAGGTGTACTTACTAATTACACGCAAGTGCAATACATTAGGCTTGTAGATTGGAAAATTTAGAAGGTCACGATTTCTTTACTCATATTTGTGAAAAACCAGCATACTGTTTAATTTCTAACCGTAAGGTTTTTTTTAAATTAACTTAATGTTCTGATTCTAAATTTTTACTTCACAAATCTCACATGTTATCAGAAGCAAATGAAACGTATATAAAAGATGCAAATTATATATTGTCTAGTGATTCACACATCTAGCTTATACACTTACTGCCCACCTATCTTTCTATCCATTTATCCGTACCATCACATAAATACAGCTTACATTAAAACCATAATATTTTGTTTAAATTCCTGTTTATAAAGGTGTGACACAAAAGGGAGCAAAGACATGAATTTTTAATAACTTATATTTTATAATTTGTGTCTCTCCGTTTGTTTGTTCGCCCATGTGTTTGAATAAACTGTAACTTTGATATGTAAGGATAAAAATTATAGAAAAGTAAAATATTTTAATTCTTTCAGAATTTCTTATTATTTTCATATATTTGACTACACTGTTAAAAAAACCCTGAAATTTCAGGAGAAAAATTACTGATTTTAACGGAACTTTCCCGTAACGACTGAAAACGGGTTTTTCCTTCTAAAAACGGAAAATGTCCGTAAACCACGAGCGAAGATATGAAAACGGAATTTTCCCGTTTTTAGAGCTGCCATACTTTTATTACAATATCATAGAATTGGCGATAATGCACTAAGAATACACACAAACTCGAACATCAAATACCTGTATTACCAGGCCCGTCCGATGGCCGAGTGGTTAGGGCATCAGCCTAGAGATTCAACCTTCTCAGGAGTGCGGGGGTTCGAATCCCACCAACTGCCAGTCATCCTATAATTCGAATCTGTGCTGGAAATAGTACAAAAATCCTCTATTCACGGATGGGCCCGAGTACACTGGGACATACGTGCTCGTTAAATCTGTGGAGTCCAAAGTCCCGACGGAGTTATGGTACGATGTTGCTCGAAGTTTCGTTGGGTGCCCGCTTAGGTGTCAACCTCGTGACTTGACCAGGGTTCTAAATTACCAGGCGTTATTGGCTGTGTTAAAGCTCCTAAGGGAGGCTAGAAATATGCAGCCGGCAACGATTACCTTACCTTACCTTACCTGTATTACCTGTACGGGGAAATGCAAAATGGAAAATTTTAATAACGGAGAAATAAGAAACGGAACTTTTGTAAATACACGGGAAAATACTTATCGAAACGGGAAAGTCCCGGCAACTCTGCTGCCGGTACTTTTCCCGTTAATTTCAGTAATTTTTTTTTTACAGTGTACACTCCATAAGCCATAAAACATTACCAAAAAAAAAAAAAAAAAAATCAATTGCACGCATATTACGATAATTTATTATAAAAAAATCCTATTTAAAAATGCTTTTCGATAATTTACGCTTAATGCGTTGGGTACTTGCTTTCACTCATAAGATATTTTTATTTTAGACTGCGAAAATTACCAAAAAAATCTGCCATTAACAGAAATATTGTATAAATGATTTTTTATTCCACGATATTTTCTTTTAAAAAATCGTTGTTTCAATAGGAAAATATAGAAAACAGCAATAAATTCATGCAAGTACTTTAACTCGAATTTGCCATTTTACAGTGCAATAAAAGTTTATATAAATCTAATGGCTAAAACGCATAATTTTTTGTCATAGGCTACACTATAACAATCTTAAATATTTTGCATCTGTGAAATGAATTATATTCGTAACAAAATATCATTCCTTTTAAGCAGATTGTTAAAAAAAATTATACTTTTCTAATTTAACATGCTTTAAAGTTGGTGCAAAGTTTGATGTGTAATTTCTTGAAGTAGTATGACGTGTCATTAACAAACTTGTTTTTTGCAAAACTTTTAAAAGGTAACTTAATTGATGTCATGTTTTTAACCTAATTTGTCAATTTACTAAACGGGTCGGGATTGGATAATTAAGGAAACGTTACAAAAAATCATTGCCACTCAGGATAAGTCACATTGGAAGTGGAAAAATAATGCATCGTTAAAGAATAAAACAAATAAAATTCATTACTAAATATATTTATTTAAAAAACAACAGCAATGTATATGAAGGCAAGCTAGTTATGCATTTTTGAAGGGTTATCATGAGCATGAAACGTGGGTTGCACTGAAAAAAAAAACAAATGCTTTCATCATAAGGTTTTTAGAAAGGTTTGGAAAGGTTAAAGACCATAAGGTTTTTAGAAGATCTTTGCTTGAACTACCGAATTGTCCTCCCCGAAGATAAAACAGCCGGTCGTTTACTTAACGGTTCGTTCACTGGCATAATTGGAATGGTACAAAGAGACGAGGCAGATCTAGCTCTCTGTACTCTTGCTATAACTTCTCAAAGGATGAAATACGTCAACTTTAGCACACCTTATAAAGAGGGTCGTTTAATTTTTGCTATAGAAAGAGTAACATCACTACGAGCACATGATGCATATTACCTACCCCCCGCTATTTTCAAGTGTGGATTGGCAAAATGGTATGTGTGATTGTTGCTTCATCAACTTGTTGGGCCTTCCTAAGAGGAATATACCATTTTTTAAGAATAATTTTTGAGTTTATTGCAAATATTTTAAAGCAGCCGTTTACATTCAAAAACAGCAACTCATTATCTGTAAGAACTCAACTAATGCTTTGGTCATGTTTTACTATAGTTTTGGGAGCGTGTTATACTAGAACTCTTTAATCTTTCATGATCATTCCAGTGAAGGGACTGTCAGTCGAAACATTTAAAGAGCTTTCCGAAGCGGTTTTGAGGGGAACCCATAGATGCTTTTCAGCTAAAGGTTCGTTCAATGTCCCTTTTCTCCTCGTTTCAGGTCAACCATATTTTCAAGAGCTTGGTGAAACTATCAACAGAAGCAGTTGGTATCATCCATCTGATACGGATAAGCCTGAGAGTTTTATTAGCAAGTACACATCTCTGATTAGGGGCCGGTAAAATCTGGAAATAGTCAAAGAAAGATCGTATAGGGATATTTTCATTTCTAAGGACATCAAGGTTGCAGTGCCGCATGGAATTGCCATCAATCGTAACTTCTGTTGCAAACAAAAGTTAAATCAAATAATTTCTAGACTTAGGGATGCCGGTATCATTAATAAGATCATTGAACATGGAGCTTTTAAAATCCATTTACGTTCATTAAAGAATTATACTTACAATTACAATATTCGGGATTTTTCGGTACAGGACATATCTGGTTTACTAATGTTTTTAATTGTTGGTCATTATATTGCTATTGTTATGCTGTTCGGAGAGTGGTTTTTGAAGTTAAACAGAAAGAGTTTAAAATAATAGTTGTAGAACGCTCATGTGAGATCAGTCTAAACCCATTTGGGTAGCACCAGTGTTTGAAATTGGACACTGGTGCAATTGGATACTTCATTTGCTGAAAGTACCTAGGGCTAAATGATTAATTTTGGGTAATTTTCTACATCTCACATTGATAACATAATGTGCGTGTCGACTATTTTCCCATCCTCAAATATGCCATCGGCTCAGCCGAGAATAAGAAAAGTGATTTTGTGGTAAATACGCTACTATTTACGCCACTGAATCAACATAGCGAAACACAAAATTAAAATGCTTGTAAAATTTAAAGCACAGTGAGCATAAAAAACACATTTTTTCTGCAATTTAAGACAAATGGGTAAAATGGGTCATAATGCAAAATGATGAGTATATAATAATATATTTATTAGGAAATATACTAAATAAGAAGAGTAGGTCAAGAACACAGAAATAGATTTAATGATACATAATTACAATGTTAAATTTTTAAAAAAATATTGTTCGCGGTTGTTACAAAACGGCTATTTCAAGACTCTTATAACATGTGACTTTTCTACAATATCCCCATCCTCTTTATCGTGAAAGACATAAAAGTTTCCTGTACAGGATTTTTTAAAACTTATTTACATGCAAATCCTCCGCATCAATAAGTGTCATTTGATTAACAAAATATTTTATTGGCTTCTTTTCTTTGTATTCAATTACCACCCATTTCCCTGTTAAATGCTGTTGACTATCGTCATCAATCTTGGGTTTAGGTGACTCTGTTTCTTTCGTTTAGGTTTTGATTGAAAATCCAAATTCGTAATTACCTCTTTTTTTTACCATTCGATGAATTTTTTCATGTAAATGCTCGATCACATCTGCTTCCTTCATTACTTCGCCAACTTTTTGTCGAACTATTTTCTGTTCATTTTAGAGTTGTCTATCACTGTCTTCGTAAGACTTCAGAGACTGACAGAGTTGTCAGGATAGCACATTTCAGATATTTGAATGGAGGAGATAAAAGGTTGGCTCATTGAATGTAACTAAGCGCTTAAAAAGTTTCCGACAAAGCTGGTGTTGAACAGGAAGGCAGGGTGGAAATTGAATTTGGTGTAGTTGGTGTTGAACAAGATGGGACGGCTGCATCATCTGAATTAACTGGATGATGTAATATAACTGCGTTCACTGATGGGACATCCGGCTGATCAGAGACTCTATCAGTGAATAACATCACGTGCTCTACTGCTTTTCTATCAGGGGGAAACGATCCTGCACCTTTAAAGACCTCGCAGCATGATCTACTCTTAAACTTTCTAAAAGTTGCTTCAAAAGAACTAAGCCTAACTATGACCCATTTTACCCCATCCAAAGTAAATTGAAATAATAAAAAGGAAAATTAATATTTTCTTAACTGATTGGCCTGATATTGTTGCCTAGTATATGTACTTCTATGATGTAAATAAATTACAGTGCAAGATTTAAGTGATTTATTAGTTTTTTCAGAAGTTTGAAAGCAGTTAGAAGAATGAATAAGAAGTTAGAATATGGTTTGCTAACCAGATTTTACTGCTTATAAAAAGATTCTTTTTGGTTGCCACATTCGTGAAATTAACTTTTTATCTTATGAAAAATCTTTTTTAATCTTAAAAATAAAACTAAATCTTACAAATCTTTTTATATACGTTTCAAACACCTATTAGAATATTATTACAAAAATTGGTTCTGAAAAACAAATCCCACATTAAGTTACATGGACTTTCACATCCAGGTGTCAAGGCAAATATAGATCTTGTGCGCAAACGCTACGTCTGGAAGAACCTCTCTAAAGATTGTTCAAGCTGGTGTAAAGCGTGCATTCCTAGCCAAAAGTCGAAACTTATAACCGTCACACCAAGACTAAGTTCAAAGAGTTTCCTACTCCAGACGCCCGATTCAGCCACATACACATGGATGTCGTTGGTCCATTGCCCGATTAGTCACATACACAAAGTGGCCGGAGACGATCCCACTTAAGATCAAACAGCGGATAAAGTAGCAAAAGCTTTTTCGCTAACTGGATCGCATCGCTTCGGAGTTCCTGATGTCATCACCTCAGACCGAGGAACCAACTTCGAATCTAACCTGTTTTCTTCTCTCTCTAAGCTCTTGGGTGTACGCCGAATTCGGACTACCTCTTATCACCCGATCAGCAATGGATTGGTGAAAAGCATGCACTGACAGCTAAACGCCGCAATCAAGTGCCATGCTACGGATAGATGGACATATACTCTTCCTACAGTTCTCCAAGGGATTCGCAGCTGCTTGAAGGACGACATTCAAGGTTTGGTGGCAGAAATGGTTTACGGTACCACCTTGAAACTCCACGAAGAATTTTTTCGTAACTTTTTCTCGGTTCCAGAGATGACAGAAGCGGATTTCGTCCATCGTCTGCGTTCACAGATGCGGCTGTTGCGTCCAGCTGCTCTTACGTGCCATGCCTCCCAGAAGACGTTCGTGCACAAGGATCTCCTGAGAACGTCGCATGTCTTCCAAAGTCAAAATTTATGCTAGTACTAGCATAAAAATTATGCTAGTTTTTGCTATGTTTGCTGCTATGTTTTTGCTACAATATGCTTCCTTATGCTAGTTAGCATGTCATGCTTATGAAGGTAGCATGCAGAATAAAGCATTTCATGCTATAAAACTAGCATATGATGCGAAATAGCACTTCAAGCTTCTCAAAAGCACGCTGAGGTAGTTACTTGACAAGCTATTTTTTACTTTTTTATGCTAACTAGCATAAAATGCTATACTGTCGTCAATAGAGCTGTCTCAAATGCTCTAAATCAATTTTTCTGACAAGGACCGAAAAAGCATATAATAGCATAAACAAACATCTTACAATCAGTTATCTACTGAATAAAATAATTTTTCTATGCAGAATAAAATGCTATTTTCAAAACTAAAATATAAATGTACATTGTATTTCTATTTATTTTCGCGAAATGTCCAGAATGTGTATTTCACTCCATGGCACAAAACTACCATAATATAAACTTACTTGACATTTAATTATTCTCAAGTAATCATTTATCTATAAATTCGAACACTTTGATAATAAATAAACCACATCGAATGTTGTTTTATAGAAGAATTAAGATACATTAAATTTACATTAATAATTATGACTTGATTCTACAACTACTACATCACCTTTCAACTACATAACTCTGAACTTAAACAAAATAAACTTCATAGGATTTAAAAACAAAAAAACTACCTTCTAATGATTTTTATGAGTGCATAAATCTAAAAGAAAACATAGTAAACATGAAATAATACAACTTTCTACTTTCCGAAAAAGAAAGTTTCCAGATGTTCGAGTCACAAGAACTTATTCCGTACACGGTCTCTGTGAACAATTCCTTTTTAGAATGCCATATTTGGTGTTTATGATTTGCTTTTGTTTGCGTAGTGCATAGGTTAACATATTATGACCACTTCCTTTTTAGAAGATGAAAGAACATAAATTATTCAAAACTTCCCTAACTATTCTAAACTATTGTTAACTGTCTTACATTACAGGAAATGCTATTCATATTAAGTCGTTGTTAAAATTGACAATACCTTTCGATTTTAACCCACTATAAAAATTTTAGTTTTTGTGGGCAATGTTTTTAAATAATATACTGTCTTTCTCAACTATTCAACTTTGTGAGAGCCAATTTATACTAACACACGTTATACCTATTTAAAAAAATAATGTACTTAAATAGACATTGCTATGGATAATATAGGTAAAAGTTGAATACTTTGAGAATATTTGATAAAAACAGTTTTAAAAAAATTTAGTTTCATTATAATTTCAGGAAAATAATAGAACCTTACCGATCTGACTAATATATATTAGAATATTGTTTTTATTTTGGTTATTTTTCGTATTGTCAAGCTGGAAATCACGTTGGCTTCTTTACGGTCATGAAAAATATCATTTTATATAAAAAAAAATATTTAAATCATAATTATAGTAATAATATCACATAATTAATTATTAATATGATAATATAATAATATTTTAATATTATAAAATTATAATAAATTATAATTATAATAATTATAATATTATAATTATAAATATAATTATATAATAATATAATAATTAAATTATAATAATTATAATTATAATAATAATTATAATATATAATTTATAATAATTATAATAATTATAATATAATTATAATAATTATAATAATAATAATGATGTATTTATATTATTTTAGTGTTCTTTACCAATTTAATTTACTCAAAATTTCGCTGATTAAAAAATTTAAATGTCCCCACTTATTTTTTTCCACTGGAAATTTTTGAAGTTGCATGAATTATGAAAACAGTCTACATAGACCATTCTATGATGTAGTTCTCTTCGGGAAATGATGTTTTCAACCCTTAACTCGTTTCGGAATTCAAGGTTACTGAACTGATATGTAAACTTGTGATATGCATATTTTGCGTCTTATTGTTTAATTCGAGTAATTTTTTAAAATAATTTTTTTAACAACAACTATTTTTTGGAAAGGTTGGCTTGTAAAATTTCCAATTTTTTTTTAACAATCTTACGAAACCTACGGAAAAATTGGTTTTAATGAAAGAAACACCGCGGTATATTTTTAATTTAAAATGTTCCAAATCTTAAAAATAAACAGTGTATCTGACAGTCTTAAGAAATAAAGTACCTCAAGATAACGGAGTTAGTATCTTAATCTGAATAATGCAACGCATTGAAATGTTCAATACTACTGGGGATATATTTTTTCCATAGAATGTCCTTTCATTTTTTTAAATGAATATTCATTACTATTTAATTCTTTAAATTTATTTTACACAGTTTGCAATGTTAATAGAACAATTAGAATATTATTAGTATAAATAAATTGATCCTTCAGTAACCTTGTTTAAATTAAACTATTTTTTCTTCAACAATATTAAATAATTGAAAGTAATATTGGCTGTAAACACTGGATTGTTTCTGGAACCAAGTATATAGTTTCATCTCCACTGAGGTTTATTTATTTGTTCGCTGCTGAAAATTTAATTTTCATTGAATTATCCATTTCGACTGTTTAAAAAGTTTATGCTTAAACTTTCCCAATATCCGTGGAAAAAGAAATTGTTAATGAACGTAAATAGTGTTAGGAACGTAAATTGTTATTACACTATAAACCATCTTAAAATAGCTGTTTCAAAAGCAAAAAGTTCTTAAAGAATTGATATATGCCGAAGTGCTTTAGATATTTCAATTTCATAGTAATCTCCGTTTAAAAAGCGTGCCTCAATATATTGCCATCACTACGTTTGCATCGAGAATCTAGTTTGTTTTCCTTAGTATGCTTGAAAGTGTATTAAAATAAATATATGATATTTTTAATATAGGAACTTTAAATCTAAAAAAAAATCGAAATACTTTCTTTATTATACTTGGTGTTCTTATAAGAATCTGATATCTTATATTGGGTATTTGAAAATCAAATAAATTATATTAGGAAATATTTGTTTCAAGAAAAGATTTTCCTACAAAATGCATTGTGAATTATTTATTTTATGTTACATGTAATATTATTCATTATCTTTAATCATCTTTCATTGTTTACAATACTTGAAACATAACATTATTCCTTAATATTTTAATATTTATGTCGTAGAAAATGTATGTAAAATTATCTAAATGTATTTGCTTTATTGTAAATGAAGATAATTTTATTTGATCAGCTTTCAAAATTATTTGAAAACCTTTTTATAAGTTTCATTGACATCACATTACTCCACATTTTATTCACATAATATAAATAAAAAAACATAATCTGATGAGTCTAATACCGATCGCTTGTGCTTATTAATCGTCATTCTATCCATCAGTCCGTACTTTAACCTCCAAACTATCCTTACATTGTATCCGTTCTAACCATAATATTTTTATATTCCTTGATATATTATTTCATAGCAAAGACATGAATTATAAAGACATATTTTTTATAATTGTTCTCAATCCATGTGTTTCTTTGTATGTCTGCCGTTACAAACTGTAAGTTCTACATGTAAGAATTAAAAAAAAACCTATTAAATATAACAACTAAAACTATTAAATATATTTTACCACTTCCCGATATTTTCATTTATATTTGACTACAATTCATAAGTCATAAAACATTACCCTAAAACAAAAACAGCTGCATGCATAATACGATAATTTATAGTAAAAAAATTCATATATTAAAATTCTTTTCGATAATTTATATGCTTCATACATTGAGTTCTTCTTTCACTCATAAGATATTTTAATGAGACTTCGAAAATTACCAAAAATCTGTCATTCACAGACATAATTCTTAAATTGTTTTATAGTTCCACAATAATTTTAGAAAAATCGTTGTTTCCATAGAAAAGTATAAAACAACAACGACTAAAACTAAGCAGTTACCTTGAATTTCCGTGTCCTTTTGTTGTGCAATAAAGCTTTTTTAAAAAATTAATATTTGAAAATCATAATTTTGTGTCATAGGCTTTATTATAACAATCCCAAAATGTATGCACAATCATATTAGCATCAAAATATCATTTATTTTATGCAGATTGTTAAAAAAGACAATACTTTTCTAATTTGCCATGGTTAATAGATGGGGCAGTTTTTTGTGTGCAATGATTTGAAGAAGCTTAACGTTGTTTTCATTTATTCAATTCAGTAATAACTTATATATAATAAGACAGATTGATTTTTTAAAAACATTTTCACGTCATTACCAAAATTGTGGGGACCGGACGGTTCTTTTAGAACTTTTAGAAGGAAAATTGATTGATGTCAAGTTTTCAACCTAATTTGTCAGTTTAATAGAAGGATCGGGATTGAATAAAAAAAAGAAACGTTGCATACAATCAGTACCATTCAGAATAGATCACATTATAATTGGGGGAAAATATATTGTTAAAAAAATAAATAAAATATATAGCAAAATAAATTGTTTACAAAAACAACACTAGATATATTTAATTGAATGCAAATCCAGTTATTCATTTTTGAAGAGTTATTATAGACGTCGAACGTGTTTTTCCTCATAGGGTTCGTAAAGTTTTAGTAATATTAAGTTGTGAAAACTCTGTGTATTTGCAATTTGTGGGTATTTATAAATATGCACTTCAGACAATAAATAAAAGGTCGGAAATTCATGAAAACACTTTAAATAAATAATAACTTGTTTGTTTTATCATAGACTGGACAACTCTTCATAAAGCAATGGTACATCCATACAATATAACAGTGGCTGTCTTACCAATGGCATTCATTCTAGAGTTACTACCAAATGGAGACTTGACTGGCAGCGAATGGACATTCTTAAAAGAAGTCTTGGTTGCTCTTGGCTTAAAGTACAGAATTGTCATTCCCGAAAAAGATAAGACAATCGGTCGTTTAATTAATGGATCATACAATGGCATAATTAGAATGGTACAAAGAGGCGAGGCAGATCTAGCTCTCTGTACTCTTGCTATAACTGCTCAAAGGAGGGAATACGTCAACTTTAGCACACCTTATAAAGAGAGTCATTTAACTTTCGCTATAGAAAGAGAATCACCACTACGAGCAAATAATGCATATTATCTCCCCTTCGATTTTCAAGTGTGGATGTGCTTAATGGTATGCGTGATTGTTGCTTCATCAACTTGTTGGGCTTTCCTCAGAGGAAGATACTCCTACTTAAGAATATTTTTTGAGTTCATTGCAAATACTTTGAAGCAGCCGTTTACACTCAAGAACAGCAACTCATTATCTGTAAGAACTCAACTATTGCTTTGGTCATGTTTTACTATAGTTTTGGGAGCATGTTTTACTGGAACTCTTTTATCTTTCATAACCATTCCAATGAAAGGACGATCAGTAGAAACATTCAAAGAACTTTCCGAAGCGGTTAAAAAGGGAACCCATAGATGCTTTTCAGGTAAAGGTGGGTTCCAGGTCCCTTTTCTCCTCGCTTCAGGAAAACCATATTTTCATGAGCTTGGTGAAGCTATCGCCAGGAATAGTTGGTATCATCCATCTGATACGGATAAACATGAGAGTTTTATTAACAAGTACACAGCTCTGATTTGGCGCCAGCCAAATCTGGAAATAATCAAAGACAGATCGCATAGGGATATTTTCATTTCTAAGGACATCATGGTTGCAACACCGAATGGAATTGCTATCAATCGTAACTTCTGTTGCACACAAAAGTTAAATCGAATAATTTCTAGATTTAAGGATGCCGGTATCATTGATAAGATCATGGAACATGAAGCGTTTAAAATCCGTTTAAGT
Source organism: Oedothorax gibbosus (assembly GCA_019343175.1). NCBI lineage: Eukaryota > Metazoa > Arthropoda > Arachnida > Araneae > Linyphiidae > Oedothorax > Oedothorax gibbosus. The sequence continues at coordinate 12,686,199 of CM033279.1, forward strand.
TCTTTAAAGAATTATACTTACAATTACAAAATTCGGGCTCTTTCGGTACAGGACATATCAGGTTTGCTAAGGTTTTTAATTGTTGGGCATTCTATTGCCATTGTTATTCTGTTCGGAGAGTGGGTTTTGTACTTAATCACAAAGAGTTTAAAATATCACTTGTAGAACGCTCATGTGAGATCAGTCTTTACCCATTTAGATAGCGTGGGCACCAGTGTGTGAAATTCGATACTTCATTTGCTAAGAGCACCTAGGGCTAAATGGGTACTCTTGGGTGTTCTTTTACATCGCACATGATTACATGGTGTGCGTGTCTACAATTTTACCATCCTCAAATATGCAATCGGTTCATCCTAAAATAAAAACTCTGATTTAGAGGTAGATGCGCTACTGTTTACGCCAATGAATAAACCTAGGGAAACACAAAAGTAAAATGTCCTGTAAAATTGAAAGCACAGTGAGCATATAAAAACACATTTTTTCTGCGTGTGTAATTTAAGACTCATGAAATTGGAAAACAGGAGATTCAGATTTTTTACTAATTGTACGTATATATCTGCTTATTAATTTGTCCGTAACCCATTCTGCATACTGCTTCTATTCTAAACGTAAGGTTTTAAAAATTAACTTATGTTCGGATTATAAATTTTTACTTCACAAATCTCACATGTTATCAGAAGCAAATGAACGTATAAAAAGATGCAAATATATATTGTCTAGTGATTCACACATCTGGCTTCTTGCCCACCTATCTTTCTATTTATTTATCCTTACCATCACATAAATACAGCTTACATTAAAACAATAATATTTTTTAAAATTCCTGTTTTTAAAGGTGTGACACAAAAGGGAGCAAAGACATGAATTTTTAATAACATATCTTTTATAATTTGTGTCTGTCCGATTGTTTGTTCGCCCATCTGTTTGAATAAACTGTAACTTTGATATGTAAGGATAAAAATTATAGAAAAGGAGAAAAAGAAAATATTTTAATTCTTTCAGAATTTCTTATTATTTTCATTTATTTGACTGCAATCCATAAGCCATAAAACATTACCTAAAAGAAAAAAAAACACAATTGCACGCATATTACAATAATTTATTATTAAAAAAATAATATTTTAAAATGCTTTTCTCTCGATAATTTACTCTTAATGCGTAGGGTACTTGCGTTCACGCATAAGTTTTATATTTAGACTACGAAAATTACCAAAAAAATCTGTCATTAACAGAAATATTGTATAAATGATTTTTTATTCTATGATAGTTTTTTTTAAAATAAATCATTGTTTCCATAGGAAAAATATAGAAAACAGCAATAACTACATCCAATTACCTTTAACTTAAATTTGCCCTTTTACAGTGCAATAAAGGTTTTATTTAAATCTAATGGTTGAAACGCATAATTTTGTGTCATAGGCTTCACTATAACAATCTCAAATATTTTGCATCTGAGAAATGAATTATATTCATAATAAAAAATCATTCCTTTTAAGCTGATTGTTAAAAAAACAATACTCTTCTAATTTATCATGCTTTAAAGTTGGTGCAATTTTTGGTGCGTAAGTACTTGAAATAGTATGACGTTATTTACATTCAAATTTGTAACATCTAACATGCAGTACACAAATCGATATTTTTGAAAACATTAAATTGTCATTAACAAAGTTGTTTTTTTACAAAACTTTTAAAAAGGTAACTTAATTGATGTCGTGTTTTTAACCTAATTTGTCAATTTAGTAGACGGCTCATAAATGAATAATCAAGGAAACGTTACAAAACATCAGTGCACTCAGGATAAGTCACATTAGAAGTGGTGAAATAATGAAACGTGGGTTGCACAGATAAAAAAACAAATGATTTCGTCATAAGGTTTTTAGAAATTTGGAGTTGTGAAAACTGGTATCTACGCACTTTGTGAGTATTTATAAATCTGTACTTTAGACAGCTACTGAAAAGAACAGGTCACTTCCTTAAAAAACATTAACGAAATATTAATTTATTTTTATCATAGTCTAGACATTTCTTCTTAAACCAATGGCACATCCATACAACATTACAGTGGCCGTCTTCCTAATTACATACATTCTGGGAATACTCCCTCATGGATACTTGACTGGCAGCGAGTGGACATTCTTAAAAGAAGTCTTGGTTTCTCTTGGCTTGAACTATAGAATTGTCATCCCCGAAGATAATACGACCGGTCGTTTAATTAACGGATCGTTCACTGGTATAATTGGAATGGTACACAGAGGTGAAGCAGATCTAGCTGGTACTCTTGCTATAACTGCTGATAGGAGGAAATACGTCAACTTCACCACACCTTATACCGAGGCTCGTTTCACTTTTGCTATAGAAAGAGAAACATCACTACGAGCAAATGATGCATATTAACTATACGGCATGCGGCCCTTCGATTTTCAAGTGTGGATGTGCTTAATGTTATGTGTGATTGTTGCTTCATCAACTTGTTGGGCTTTCCTCAGAGGAAGATACTCTTTTTTAAGAATAATTTTTGAGTTTATGGCAAATACTTTGAAGCAGCCTTTTACATTAAAAAACAGCAACTCATTATCTGTAAGAACTCAAGTAATGCTTTGGTCATGTTTTACTATAGTTTTGGGAGCGTGTTACACTGGAACTCTTTTATCTTTCATGACCATTCCAATCAAGGGACGGTCAGTCGAAACATTCAAAGAACTTTCGAGAGCGGTTAAGAAGAAGAAGGGAACCCATAGATGTTTTTCAGGTAAAGGTGGGTTCCAGGTCTCTTTTCTCCTCGCTTCAGGTAAACCATATTTTCATGAGCTTGGTGAAGCTATCAACAGGAATAGTTGGTATTTTCCAACTGACACGGATAAGCTTGATAGTTTTATTAACAAGTACAAAGCTGTGATTAATCGCCAGTCAAATCTGGAAATAGTCAAAGAAAGATCGCATAGGGATATTTTTATTTCTAAGGACATCATTGTTGCAGTGCCACATGGAATTGCCATGAATCGTAACTTCTGTTGCAAACATAAACTAAATAAAATAATTTCTAGACTTAGGTATGCCGGTATCATTGATAAGATCATTGAACAAGGAGCTTTTAAAATGCATTTACGTTCATTAAAGAATTATACTTATAATTACAAAATTCGGGCTCTTTCGGTACAGGACATATCTGGTATACTAATGTTTTTAATTGTTGGCCATTCTATTGACATTGTTATGCTGTTCGGAGAGTGGGTTTTGAACTTAATCACAAAGAGTTTAAAATATCACTTGTAGAACGCTCATGTGAGATCAGCCTTTACCCATTTGGGTAGCGTGGACACCGGTGTTTGAAATTCGATACTTCATTTTGCTAAGAGCACCTAGGGCTAAATGGATACTCTTGTGTGATCTTTTACATCTCACGTGATTACATGATGTGCGCGTCTATAATTTTTCCATCCTCAAATATGCCATCGACTCAGCCGAAAATAAATGCTGTGATCTAGAGGTAGATAAGCTACTATTTACGCCACTGAATCAACCTAAGGAAACACAAAAGTACAGTGTGTCCTGTACAATTTAAAGCACAGTGAGCGTTGAAAAACAAATTTTTCTGTGTGTGTAATTTAAGACTTATGAAATTGGAAAACTCCTAATTTTAAGGAGACTCAGATTTTTTACTAATTACACGCATATCTACTTATTAATTTGTCCGTACCAAAACCAGCATACTGTTTAATTTCTAACCGTAAGGTTTTTTTTAAATTAACTTAATGTTCTGATTCTAAATTTTTACTTCACAAATCTCACATGTTATCAGAAGCAAATGAACGTATATAAAAGATGCAAATATATATTGTCTAGTGATTCACACATCTAGCTTATACACTTACTGCCCACCTATCTTTCTATCCATTTATCCGTACCATCACATAAATACAGCTTACATTAAAACCATAATATTTTGTTTAAATTCCTGTTTATAAAGGTGTGATATCAGGGAGCAAAGACAAGAATTTTTAATAACATATATTTTATAATTTGTGTCTATCCGTTTGCTTGTTCGCCCATGTGTTTGAATAAACTGTAACTTTGATATTAAAAATTATAGAAAATGAAAATATTTCAATTCTTTCAGAATTTCTTATTATTTTCATATATTTGACTACAATCCATAAGCCATAAAACATTACCTAAAAGAGAAAAAACAATTGCACGCATATTACGATAATTTATTATAAAAAAATCATATTTTCAAATGCTTTTCGACAATTTACGCTTAATGCATTGGGTACTTGCTTTCACTCATAAGATATTTTTATTTTAGACTGCGAAAATTACCAAACAAATCTGCCATTAACAGAAATATTGAATGAATGATTTTTTATTCCAGGATAATTTTTTAAAAAAATTCCTTGTTTCCATAGAAAAATATAGAAAACAACAATAACTACATCTAAATACTTTAACTGGAATTTGCCCTTTTACAGTGCAATAAAATTTTTAATCTACTGGTTGAAACGCATAATTTTGTGTCATAGGCATTACTATAACAACCTCAAATATTTTGCATCTGAGAAAATAATTATCTGCCAAAAAAATCTGCCATTAACAGAAATATTGTATAAATGATTTTTTATTCCATGCTAGTTTTTTTTAAAAAAATCATTGTTTACATAGAAAAATATAGAAAACAACAATAACTACATCCAATTACTTTAACTTGCCCTTTTACAGTGTAATAAAGGTTTTATTTAAATCTAATGGTTGAAGCGCATAATTTTGCGTCATAGGCTTCACTATAACAATCTCAAATATTTTGCATCTGAGAATAATATTTCATAATAAATCATTCCTTTTAAGCAGATTGTTAAAAAAAACAATTCTTTTCTAATTTATCATGCTTAAAAGTTGGTGCAATTTTTGGTGTGTAATTACTTGAAATAGTATGACCTTATTTACATCCAAATTTGTAACATCTAACATGCAGTACACAAATCGATTTTTTTAAAAACATTAAAGTGCAATTAACAAACTTGTTTTTTACAAAACTTTTAAAAGGTAACTTAATTGATATCGTGTTTTCAACCTAATTTGTCAATATTGTAGACGGCTCGGGATTGGATAATCAAGGAAACGTTACAAAAAGTCAGTGCCATTCAGGATAAGTCACATTAGAAGTGGAGAAATACTGCATAGTTAAAGAATAAAACAAATAAAATATATTACTAAATACATTTATTTAAAAAACAACAGCAATGTATTTATGGAAGAGCAAAGCTAGTTATTCATTTTTGAAGGGTTATTATAAGCATGAAACGTGAGTTGCACTGAAAAAAAATGCTTTCATCATAAGGGTTTCAGAAATTTGGAGTTGTGAAAACTGGTATCTACGCAATTTGTGAGTATTTATAAATCTGTACTTTAGACAACTTCTGAAAAGAACAGGTCACTTCTTTAAAAAATATTAACGAAATATTAATTTGTTTTTATCATAGTCTAGACAACTCTTCTTAAAACAATGGCACATCCATACAACATTACAGTGGCCGTCTTACCAATGGCATACATTCTAGATATACTCCCAAATGGAAACGTGACTGGCAGCGAGTGGACATTCTTAAAAGAAGTCTTGGTTGCTCTTGGCTTAAACTACCGAATTATCCTCCTCGAAGATAAAACAGCCGGTCGTTTAATTAACGGATCGTTCACTGACATAATTGGAATGGTACAAAGAGGCGAGTCAGATTTAGCTATCGGTACTCTTGTGTGTTATAACAGCTCACAGGAGGGAATACGTCGAATTCAGAACACCTTATAAAGATACCATCCTAACTTTTGGAATCGAGAGAGAAACATCACTTCGAGCAACTAACGCATATTTAAGCCCCTTCGATTTTTCAGTGTGGATGTGCTTATTAGTATGTCTGATTGTTGCTTCATCAACTTGTTGGACTTTCCTCAGAGGAATTTACTCTTATTTAAGAATCATTTTTGAAAATTTATTGCAAATACTTTGAAGCAGCCGTATACACTAAGGAATAAAAAACTCTTTATCGATAAAAAAACACAACTAATGGTATGGTCATACTTTTCTATGGTGCTGGGTGCTTGCTATACTGGAACACTTTTATCTTTCATGACCATTCCAATGAAGGGAAGTTCAGTTGGAATACTCCAAGAACTGTCCGTAGCAGTTACGATGGGAACCCATAGATATTTTTCAGGTAAAGGTTCGTTCCTTGTCACCTTTCTCCTCTCTTCAGGTAAACCTTATCTTCAAGAGCTTGGTTAAGCTATCAACAGATACAGTTGGTATCATCTATTTGATACGAATAAGCATGATAGTTTTATCAAGAAGAACACTACTCTGATTTGGCGAAAGCAAAATCTGGAAATAGTCAAAGAAATATCCCATGAAGATATTTTCATTTCTCATGAAATCATTGTTGTTGCATCGAATGGAATTGCAATCAATCGTAACTTCTGCTGCAAACAAAAGATAAATCGAATAATTTCTAGACTTAGGAGTGCCGGTATTATTGATAAGGTCATTGAACATGAAACTTTTAAAATCCGTTTACGTTCTTAAAGAATTATGCGTTCAAGAACGAAATTCAGGCAATTTCGGCAGAGGATATATCTTGTATGCTAATGGTTTTAATTGTTGGTTTTTCTATTACCATATTTACATCTTTCGGATATTGGGTTTTCAACTTAGTCAAAAAGCGTTGAAAATATCTCCTGTAGCACACTCATTATAGATCCTGTTTAGTGCCTTTTTGAGTAGTGTGGACACTAGCCATTTGAGGCCCGTTAATAGTGACCCCTTGTAGTCTGTTGTGAGGTCATTCTGAAGGCCAAGGGACCTGTGCTCATGAAGCATTTTGTACCATCCCCAAACTCCTAAAGTGATGCGGCGGTAGGAGCCATTCTCAACGCCGAATCGAAAAGTTCGTTGCTTCCTCATATAGCATGTTAGAAAGCAGCACTACTACCACGCTCTCTCGTTCAAGTCTAATATGCCATCTCCTCGTTCAAGTTGAGTTCCTTGTTCGAGAACAAAGCGATAAAGAGTTCAATATCAACCATAAGTGGATCCTTCAAATTTTAGAGACAGAGGACAAGCAGAGGATTCTAGAATTGCCTTGTCACCCCAAATGGTATTGATTTGGTATTAGAACTTGGAAGACGTTGTAACTACGATTGACTTTGACGTTCACCAGGGACATCACAGGGGCAGGGCTCGATCTTGAAACCTAAGGGGTGTCACACTCTACCAACTTGGCTATCCCGGCCCGATAGACCCGCTTTATTTTTGGCCAAACACATGGACAACCACACCATTTTTTTGACGTATCACACTTGCCTGTAGCATTTGTAGTTATGGAAGTTGGTGACGGACAAGTGGACGGACTGAACGATTATAATACCTTCCACTTTTTATATTATTTCTGTTACAAACGTAGTGTGGAAGCTAAAAAGGGGCGGAAACAATAATTTAAGAATATTTTCCTAAGGCAGATTAAATAGTGCCATGCACTTTGATCGATTTGCTATTTTTTTCAGTTCTTGCGAAGAACGGGTATATATTTGCTGGTTATTTAATAATTCACTGTTTACCTTTTGTGTTGACAGAGATGGGATGGAATCATTTCCGATTGAGCTTTTTAACTTTAAAAATAAAGAAAACGTATTACAAGTGCTTGGAACTATGCTTTCAACAAAAAGCCTCCTACGTTTTCAAAAACTGTTCAGGTTAGGTAAAAAAATATCTGTTTTTTTTCAATGTATTCAGTGTATGATTTAAAATTTTTGTCGATTAATGTAAAGCGCATTGATTCGACTGTTTTAGAAAGTGTGATAGGTATTTGTGTATTACAGTTATGTGTACAAGCTTTAAAAAAATTAAGTTTGTATCTTCTTTTTGTACCTATAGATTGACTTATGAAGCTTTTATAATCTGATCACTAGATATTTTTTTTGTAAGATATCAAATGCAAATAGTTCTTATCTCACTTTGACTGTCATGCAATTATATTGATCAAAATAATTGTCACTTATTTTTTGAAAAGATATATTTTCTTATGTCAAAGGAGTATATTAGTAATATCACATTTCTTATTTAAAGTTACATGCAATGTAAGACGTCACTAAAATTGTGAATATATATTTCATTAAAATGTTTCTTTCTGAAATAAGTCATAAACTTTGTAAATAATAAAGATACTTTAGTTGTAAAGTAGTTTTATACAGTGTATTTACAGGACAATGAAAATTTCAAAATAATTTTAACCTTTGAGTAAGGTTTCAAGGGAACATGCAATTTCTTTTCAATAATAATTGAAAACAGTGTTAAATGAAAAATATTTTCTAAAATTTTTTTAAAAATTATAAATAATACAACAACAAATCTAACAAACCTACTTTATAAAATATTTTGTAGTAAAAAAAATATTTTTGGAAGAATAGACAACGAAAAAATTTGATTTTAAATTACTCTCAATAGAAAAAACATATAAATCCATACACCAACATTATATTCTAGAAAAAGAGTGTTTCAAATGGTTTTTAGATTTTAAATTCCGATATTAAAAATATCTTATATTAATTTTAAAACACTTCCAAGCATACAATGGAAAACCAAATAGATTCACAAGACACAAGTAGCGATGGTTATCTATTGAAGAACGCTTTCTAAAAGATGGTTACTATGAAATCGAAATATCTAAAGCCATTTCAGCAAACATCAATTTGCTAAGAGATGTCATGCCATTTGCTAAGAGAGCCATGTTTATTTCAAGAAAAATATTTAAATGTTGTTTTGTGTTAAAAGCTAGATTCACAAGAATGTGTATCGAAATTCTTTTACTGTTTATCAAAATACTGTTTTTCGAAGAAGAAACATAAAAAAATATGCGATAAAAATGTATTTGATGTATTTAGTTTTAATATTTTTATTCTTTCAGAGATTACACTTGGTTTAAATCATTTTTTACCATCCTGGGGATAGGAAACCTTTTCCTAAATCTATGTTATTCTTTATAAATACAAGATAAATTTTCAACAAATTATTAATTATTCTCTTAGATAATGGCAGTTATTATAAATATGTCGAATGATAACTTCAGAATCAATATTAATATAAAATGTAACTTAGTTTCTCAAACAAGACTTTGTTCCAAAATATCATATTTTGCCCTTTAACACGTAGTAAATATTTATAGTTTCAAGAAAAAATAAAGTAGTTTTTAAGCGAGTTATGAAGTAACAATAGGCTCTCTCAACGGTTAAGTTGATTCCAAAAATTATCAGAATCAAAAGCTTGAAATTCATTATAAATGATTTACAATTCAAAACTAGTTTATCAAACACCCAAAATAAATATATAACATACAAGAACTACACGATAATTAATATTTAAAACATACAAAACTTTTAACATTCAAAACTTTTAACATACAAAATAAAAACTTAAGTCATTTTACTTTCCGTTAAAAGTCTGTAAGCTCTAAATAAAAAAAAAAACTTCAGCAATGGAATACAAAGATTTCGAAATCCTGACTGTTCAATTTCTTTACTTTATCTTCTTTGTTAGCCGAAAATTCTAAACACAACAAAGATCTTCTAAAGGAGAACCAACATTTCTAAAAATAAAATTTAAACGAAACGAAACACGTGCAGAAAAAGAAAATCAACTAAACATGTTTCTCAGAAGCCTTCTTCTATATTGTTTTGCAAATGTTCAGTGTCAGAGATCCAAGTTGAATAGATTCTTCTTTAAAAACTAGAACACATATCAAGAAACCTCAAAGAATTAAAAATACTTTTGCGCGATTTTCTTTAATATGTTAGCATTCTTATTCAGCTACCATTTACCTCTTTAAAAGCTTTTCATTCAAAATATTTTTTAAGGAAAAACATTGTTATGCTATTTTTTTACCTGTGTTTGAAGTGGGAAAGAATATGTATAATATCAAATTATTATAATGTTTCGTTTAGTTAAGTTGTAACATCTAGATAAATTGTGTTCCGGGAATAATATTAGTTAATATATGCCTTTAAAAATTGTTAATACAAAAATGAAATTTTTATTAAATTTATTATTATTTTTGTAAATAGTTAATATGCGTAAAAATTGAGTAGGTTGAGAGTTAATAATTTTTATAATCTAAAAAATTGCAAAAAATAGTAAAATCCATTCAATTAACCTAAATGCGAAGTGCTGACAGTCGCATTTTATAATATCTAGTAAATCTAATTTTGAATGATGGAAAAATGGTGTTTGAGTGTCAAACTATACTTAAAAGTGACTAAGAACTATAGTACATAACAGTATGTTTAACTTATAGGTATTTCAGTTTCCTAACAAAGCAAATTTTTGATTATTTTCAAACTTTTCTATGACAATTGAAAATTTATGTATTTGTAATGCTTATTTATCTCTCTCATACATATTTTCGATCTAAATCAAATACCGCAACTCACTCACAAGGTTAACTAGGCCTATAAACCCGACTTAAAGTCCCCGTTCGGGGCAATTGCGTTGTCTTTTGTTGCGTACCCTGGAGGGTAATTCGACAGAGTAATGGAAGCGATTGTTTACGGCGCACTGATTCCAGCAGAGACAATTTCACCTCCTAAGCAAGAATAATTTCTTTACGACAATTGTTTAAAACATCGCTCTATTTTTTTGTTTGGCTATTGGACACTTTATTTCATGTAGATGTGACGTGTAAGATATTGAATTGGATGGGAAAGCTTTTAGAAGCTACCTATTTTTTCACTAAAAACACTCTGAGGAACACTGTTAAAAAAATTGTAACGATTTCATGATTTTAGGAAGTAAAGTTAAACCAATTCTGCAGTAAAAAAAAACTGAATAAACAGAAGTACGTGAGGAACTTTCTACAAAAACAGGTATAAACTTGTATTTTTTGCTTAATATATAAATTTAAATTTCAACAAATCTTCCTGCATTAAATTGTTGAAAATATCATGAATGCTTTAGATTAAATATTTTAACGAAATTAATTATTTTCGAGTTTTATTGGTTACCGTAAAACCCGACAGTCCCTTTATACAAAGTTATTATACAAACGCGCCTGTATTGAGCTATTATACTGCTCTTAACCTTCTGGGTTTTTTAATAAATATTATTTTTGCTTTCTTTTCAAACATTCAATGACATTTAACTTTTAAAAATATTTAATATTAATTTAAATGTCCAACTAAAATTATTGTATTTTAATTTAAAAACTGTACATCCCCCTGAAAAGAAAGTGTTGATAAACCGATACCTACGACAGTGATATGCGGTTTTCGTACAGATATGCTGGCAATTTATGGTAATGTTTCGCATTGATTCGCATTGGCCACAGGTCTCTGGATCGAGTTCCAGATTGGGCGAGGTTGATCCATCCTTCCATCCCTTAAGTTGGTCGCTAAAATTAATACCACGCTTGGGAACTAAACACTGAGAGTTTCGCTTTAGGTTGATCACCTAACTGGGACATATGCCTTATACCCCAGAGCCCTTGGTCGCGTAAGCTGAAAAGGACACGGCAGGCATTGGCCCACTAGCGGGCTGCTGCGTCGAGGAGTGTAGTTTACTTACGTTGTCGATTTCCATTATGTATTTATATTTCTCTAATGACTTAAATATTAAAGGATGCAGTTACATAACCATAAGTTGAGCAGTTACTTTCATGTGTCATAAATCTCTGAACTAACCTCGACATAATCAAACCAGTACAACAATTTCTTCTAATTTATATGCACTTTCATTTAATTAGAATAATAATGCGTATGTTGAGCCGTAGCAAGATATTTTCAATTTTTTTAAGGAATTTTGAATAAAAAAAGGACCTCGAGCATCCACTGCTCCAATGAAGCGAATAAAAGGGTTTAGTATGGGGAAGATACTTCAAGCTTTACTGTCCTTTAAAGAAAGTTTTCACATTTGCATATCTCATTTGTGAAGTGGGGGGAAATTCATCTATTTCACACTGCAGAGGCATAAATATATATACAATCTGTCTTTTAAAAAAAATATTGTGTAAGAAAATGCTCGTTAATTTATCTAAAAGTGTAGTTCAACTTTTCTGACTGATTTTTCAATAATTTAGATCAAATTAAGTAGTCCTATTCTACAAATCTCATACGCAAATTATCGAACAAACTTTAAGAAAATAGAACTTTTAGAATTGAATTACGGCTAAACAAATTATACTTAGATAACATAAATAGAACATTGACAATCAGATTTCAATTGCATTTTATAGTATGAATCTAATTAAATTCGAAAACACACTTACATACCCAGATAGTATATACTAATGTGGGATACATACACTGTTAAAAAGTTTGGTGAAGTATTGCACAGAAATCCTGGATTTTTCTAGCTGCCATCACTATTTGGAGTGTGGATCAACTACTTTTGCAATGAATCAAAGTTATGGTTTTACCACAAAACTGCTAAATACCTGTTTGAAGTGGTGGTGAAAGCTAAAAATGTTCTGGATTCCTGTGAAATATTGTGCCAAAATTTGTAACAATATGTGCCAACTTGGTTAAAGTGGGGCACTAGCCAAGTAGCAATATTGGATCTAGGAAGAAACGACTCCTTTTATTTTTGGTCAAACCACATGGGCTCACCTGGGGTATCTCACGTAAGGCCACACGTAATAATGTCCAACTTACATTTATATTTAGGGAAATAATTCCAAATAAGAAACAATTAACTTTTTGTTGCAGAATGATTTTATATTAACTCTGGCGCATGATTTTACAATTAAATTATTATTACTTTATCTAAAATATTAGTAATGTAATAGTAAAAATTAGTAAAATAATAGTTGTCTTCGTGTAATCGGCATTGGCTTTTTATAAGTTGCCCATAATAATCTTTATAGTTTGTCCACACTAACTACATTTATCTACGTGATTTAATTTTTTGAAAAAATCGTTAATGGTTTTCACATGGGTTGGTGATGGGTGATGGGGTTGGTGATGGTGATGCATAAAGATTAAAATGGATTATCCATATGAGACCAGCGTTATCGAAAGGTGTCATATGGAACAAAAAAATAATTATTATTTTGATAGAGTAATTTAAAGTTAAAATATTGTGTTTAATTATGTTTAAAAAAACTATTATATTTAAAAATTATTGTTTAAAAGTAATTGAAAAAATTATGTTTGTAAATTTGAATAGTTTTTTAGGGGTTACTGTAAGCGGGACAAAATTGTAAATGTGCTATGTGGGGTAGCCAAGGTGAGCCATGTGGTCTCTTAGCAAAAATAAAGGGGGTTGTTTATTTCTGGCTCTCATATAGGGGATGTCTACATTACCCATTAGTCCCTTACGGGCCCCACATTAGTGTGCTACTTGGGTAGTAAATTGGAAGGTTAAAAAAAGTGTTGTTTCTACAAACTTAAAAAATAAAACTCTTAAATCTATCTATATTAAAAAGGCAATATCATGTAAATATGAATATTGTGCTTGTAATACCATACTGCATTTTAAAAAGAGAAAACTATAGCAGTGTATTCACTAGGTTGAAGATTTTAGATGTTTCATTGATAAGTTCACAAATCTTAGTAAAGAGGGACTAATTCCAACAGTTTCAAAAAACAATATGTAAATTTTGTTTTACGAATCGGCAACATTATACATCGTTGGTTTCATTTCATCACCTTTAAAAAATAATTATGATTTCCATTTACGCAGCGAAACATAATAGGTCTTCTACTCCCCAGATACCCGGGGCAATTATCAAACGTCCCCTCAACCTCTGATTGTCGAGTTTCAATTCCTAGAAATTTATTTTAAGGGTTTCATTCTCGTGTAAGGTTTCGGGGGATTGAGCAGCGTTAGTTTGGGATCAATATTTCGAGCCCTTTTGCAGGGGATGCGTATCTCCTTAGGAGGCTAAATTGTTTAATCTTAATTGGAGGAATATACACTGGAATAGAACGTAGAAACTGTGATGTGTCTAGTCAGTATTATTCTGAAATGTACTAAGTGGAAATACATGCTAACGTGGAAATACATGTAGTGGAAATACATGTAGAAAATAAAATATAAGTTGAGAATTTTACAATTTGATAGAATAAGTTGAGGTTTTGTTTGTGTTTGGAAATGTGTAAAGTTTTATATTCATGAATGATTATATTTTTAGATGTGGAAATTTGTGAAGTTTATTTTAAGAAGGAAATTGTTTTTATTTGCACATTAAAAATGATAGTACGAGTTACAATGTATAAACTAATAAGTCTGACATTAAAAAAATATTATTGTGTAAAATGTTATTTTTAAATTTAATGTGCAGAAAATTTCCTATAGAGTGGAATAGAATTCTCTACGAAATAAAGTTTATAATTTTTTTGAATGGGAAAAATGGAATTAAGTTTTATCTAAAATAAAATTATAACTGATTTGGTCAATATCTAAAATTATTTCTTCGTTATATGATTTTCTAGTAATAATAATGAATATTTTATTTCTTTTATTAGTCAAAAAAAATTATGCTGAAAGATAACATATAACTTTAAATTCAAAAGAGCCAATTGAATATATTTGTTATTTTACTAGAAAACTAATTGTTTGATACAAATTAAATCATCTTGTAGGGATGTTTTTGTTCAAATGATTTCAAAAGTGTATACATTTCTGCTATGTAATCAACAGACTATAACAAGATATGTTTTGGAAATGTATAAACTTTTTATATCCTTTATAATTTAATTTTATAAGTTAATTTTATTTTTTATACACCAGTTTTATATCTAAGACGAAGAAAAAAGAAAATAAGACGTTTGGATTCTATCTATTTCAAATATATAGTTTGTAGAACCAAGAAGAAAATAAATATAGTTAGTTAATTAAACTATTCTTTTTAAGGATGTGTATGACATAGGTTTGAAATATACAAGACAACATGGTTTTTATCTTTATGAGAAAAAAAATTAACTATGAACTTAAGGACTGTTATAACAAATAAAAACTATAAAGAATGTTTTCTTAACTATTTCATAAAAAAATATTATATTAATGCAAGAATACGACAATGTTTCATTTTTTAAAGCAAGAAAAAGTAGCTGAAACATAATAAGAATAAAAAAAATATATGTCAAGGGAATTCTATCTTATTTGAAATATAATAAGTATCCATTTTAATATCTTATATTTAATTTATCTTAACTAATTATGTATAAGGATAATATTATATAATTTACATAATATTTTCCTTCTTTTGAGGAAAAATTCGCTTTTAAAATGAAAAACTTTCGATGGACTGCCTATTTTAGAAAATATTCAGTTTATTTAATTTATTTAGTAATGGTTAATAACGGTTTTGGAAATTTATCGATGTAGAAAAGAATACTTAATAAAATTTTATTAAGTGTCCGTTTAGGTTTTAAGAGTATAGTGTTATAATGTTGTTGTTAGTTGTTATGAATTTTTTTGCTTCTGTTTAAGAGCAAGGAAGATTACACACTTATTCTACGAAATATAATAAATAAAGAAAACAATAAGGAATAATCATAGAATTTTCTGAGTAAAATAAATAAAACTAGTAAAATTTAACATGTAATATCTTATTATAAATTTGAATGTTATGTTTGGCGTTATTTACGTTGCGCAGAAATGTTGTGTAGAAGCGGTTTAAGTGATATACTCTTTTTAATCATCATTTCATTTCAATCCTCATACTGGAAACTTTTTTTATTTAAAATAAAAAAAAGATATTTTTCTGATAAAAGTCAATTTTAATTCGGTTAAAAACCTAGACTTCTTTTCAAGCAGTGTATATCAATATTGATCCATTTGAAAAATTTTAAGAAAACTATTTTTAAAGGTATTTCTAAAAGTAACATAAAACATAAAGGTTTGGTCATTTTTTTATTTCTTTTTATTAAACAAGCCTGAGTGCTATAAAAATACAAGATAAAGATACGTCTGACTTTTTAGAAGTTTTTCCATTGATGTCTAAGTGATACAGATCTAATGGTTTGTTTTCTACTTTCCAAAACTCATAAACTTTTGTGTAACTTGACCACTCGTAAACACGCATTGTATTGTGTTTTCCAAAGCTTCAGGTAACGAATGTGTCCTAATGGTTTCTTTTTATAGATTACGAAAAAAATATTGACGAGGAAAAAGTTTCAGGGCTGTTCTTAATTGAATGGTTTTTAGTATTAAAGAATAAAAAGTTAGCAAAATAGGGGGAAACGTTTAATGAACTACAGTCGAACCCCGTTAACGCGAACTGGAAGGGAACAAAGACACATTTCGTGTTAACCGAATTTCACGTTTACCGTCGGGAATTTATTTTACATTGAACCAGTGAATAGTTTAAAAAAATAACATCCCAATTTTTTTTTAATTTCACAACGTAACACACTGTATGGAATTAGTAATTCAATTAAAAAAGTTCATTTGAACTAGTACATATTATAGAAAATTTAGGAAAATTTTTTAGGAACAGAAATTGGATTAAAAATGACGAATCATGGGAAATCTTGTGGTTTTCCCATAAATAGAAGAAAATTCATTTTTATAATGTACACTTTCCGCTTTTTTTAAAAATACTTCATTTGTTCTTCGTAACTTTAAACTAAGAAAAAAAAGTCAAATCCTCAAATTTTTTTGTTCGGGGTAAGCTGGATTTCGCTTAAAGCGATTTTGCGTTAAGATATTTTTTAGCATTAGCTTAAAGCTTTAAAGGCCCGGGTAATGCTTTCAGTTCATCTTAAGCAAATTTCGTGTTAAGCGAGTTCGCGTTAACGAGGTTCACTATATATGCATCACTAAAGATGAAAATAACATGAAACATTTTAAAAAAGGAATATTTTTGAAACAAAAATATGAGGAGTCCCAAATGCTATCTTTCACATTTCAGTTGCATTTATGAAATTTGCTTAAATTTAGCTCTAAAACTCACTATCAAGGACTAGGAAATAACAGACAGTGGTTTTAAACTATGTTATCAACATCGATGCAGATGAATAAATTGTTTGATTAAAGAGGTTCAGATCATAAGTTAGTATGTACTTTGTCTGATGGATTAGTAGGGTCTGGGAGGTCCTCGTCACTTGACTGTGGTTCTAAAATACGACGCCCGTCGCCAATAGCACGCGTGTAGCTCTAGCGCGACGATAATTCAAATTAAACTAAACTAAACTGGGAGGTCCAGTTGGTACGGCTCTGGCCTTGCATGCGAAATATTTCGGGTTCGAGTCCGAGTATCACCCCAGAATAACTGCTATACTATAAATGGTCTGTGCAGCCACAAAATCCGACGAGTAATAGTCTGTGTAAAGGGAGTGTACGCTAATTAAGCTATAAAGCCCTGATGTTGTGTACGAAGTAACCCTTTAAAGTAGTGGTCAGTGCCTACATTGGTGTCAGATCGTCACTTGACTGTGGTTCTAAATTACTACGACCTTCGCCAATATCCCTCGAATAGCTTTAGTTCAACAAAAATTCATCTTAGATCAGACCTAACCCTTGAAGTAATAAATGCTAACAAGATTTCGGTATATATTCATTTGTTGAAAAAAAAGTACTAACTATGCTTGTAGCGCAAACTTATAATGTATTAAGATTTTTTTAAAATTATTAATTAAACAATAAATTTTTGAGAAGCTTTAGTAGTAAAAAAAAATTTGTGAAATTAAGAAATACTCTAACGTTTTGAACTGGTTTATTAGCCTATACTTATTTTATGTAAGGGCCATTCTTCAGTGAGTGTTTAATTTACCTTTTTGTGTTTGTCTCCATCTTACCTAATAATACAGCACGATTTAATGTGCTAAAATAGCGTACCAAACAAAATCGAAATGCATAAAAAATAATTGCCAAGGTCTAATATATATTTCTTAATTTACTCTTACTGGTCCATTCCTTCTCAATTTTTTCTTTCTTTCTCTTAAAAACTTTGCAAGGAAGGAACATACTGAAGAAGGAACATTTTATAATCTTTCCCAGCACTTATAATATAAACATAAATTTACAATTAAATTTGCAATTAAATCATATTTCATTCTAGTACTGTTTATTAGATTTTGATTTTCCTAAATTATCAGATTAGATTTTTCAAATACTTGGTAATTTGAGAACAGCAAAAAAAGTATATAAAGTATACGTCTTCGTTATCTGTTGCTGAAATTGCCATTGTAAGCAACTGACAATTTCTGAACTAATATTTTATTCATATAGTAAAATTTTATTTATTTCCTTTTATATCGTTTTTGTTGATAGTCATATCGTACCTATATTAAAACGTAAATATTTCAATGTGTTTAGTGAGAGCGGTAAATTTGAAGTGATAATACATTCTTGTCATGTTGCACGCTGAAAGCTGGATACATTTTTGTAACAGTTTGCTCTGATGTACATTTGTTGACGTCATTCAATAAAACGTATGAGCTGAAAATGTAAATTTAAATGTGATTCACTAACATAACCCAATATTTATTATTCATCTCAAAAAATAAAAATAAAATTCGACTGGGACATACAATGTTCACTTACTGGAGAATTACCCGATGTTTGGAAAAATTTCAGTTGTTTGTGGTGGCACTTAAAAAAACCTGTGAGCAGTAAGAGGTATTTGCAATTATTAAACATTGTATAAAATATTTCTAAGTGTACTTTCATTGTGTTTACTCTATGTTTGACAAACAAACCGTATATTTTACAGATCCGAGAGGAATATTATTCTACAACATCAATAGGTAGAACAAATCGAAATAAAAATGCTTTGATACATTGCATTTGGTTTTAATCTTTACAGGTACCTAACCATCGAAATAGAAAACTTTCTATGAATAAAACATATCTTAACCATGAATAATACATTGCTCTTTTTCTCTACAAAACCGCATCATGGAATTTATGATCGTCACGATAGTTATATATTATTTCTTTTCTAACATCTCCAGCGTGTGAAAATTTCATTTTTTTGTGCCTCGGAATCTAAAATAAACGTGAAGTTGTTAGCTGCGTTGGATCGTAACGTGTTTCGCATAAACTTGGATTATTTCACTTATTTCGTCGGCAAATGTGAGTGGTATATGGGGATTTTGTGTTCAAGTTTCGTATTTTATCGTGGATAGATGCATTTTAGATGCGGGGATATGTAGCATTAAACAAGGATGTTCATATTTTACGGAAACCAGATTGTTGGATGCGGTATTCATAGGATTGATTTTACTTCAATATTTATGAAGTATTTTTGCTTTCACACGGATAACATTTGACTTTACTATTTCTTAAATAGAAAATTTATATTTATATTTAACTTTAAAATTAAGTAGAATATATATAGTGTTTTTTGTTCAATCCTAGTTTCAATACTTCATCCATGAACGGTTTTACACCTCTGAAGGATACAAACGTATAAACTCGTCCCCTGTTTGTCAGGTTTTCCAGCAACACATATAATTAAAAAATATATATAATTTTAGAAATTCGAAAATAATTGAAAGATGCATATACAATCATTTTCTACAGAAATATAATTAAAAAAGCTAAAGATATTAATTTTAAATAAATTTTATTCTCATTGAAGGAAAATAAGTTTGCCCTTCAGCCAATCTGCTCACCCCCTCACTCTGACCTTTTGACCTATCTCAAATCAAATAAGACTTAAAAATAATATATACATAACATTCATTAATCGTGTCCCATAAATCAGTACGAAATCATGATTAGACCACTGCCAATTATTATTCAGATTACATTTATTTCAGAGAAAATGAGTCAAAACTCACAAAAATAATATAGATACAACTATTTTTTATGTGCATGATTAAAATTGTTAGCTTACAACAATTAAAAAATAAGAAATTATTTACAATCCAACATGGATATTAACTAAATCTCCTGAACGTCTTTTTATTTAAAAAATAAAATACTAAGTGATTAAACTAATACAAACCGTTTCAATTACAATAAAATTAGAAATAAATTATAATCGTAATCAAAAAACCCAAATACAGAACATGAAAAAAGGTAATCATCTGCAATTTTTGTAATACACATGAACTTCTACAGTACCTTTTTGTATTTAGAAATTGAAAATTTTAACCTCGTGATAACAAAATAAATCTAATATGAGAAATATTCTCAAACAAACTTATATGATTCTACGAAAATGATGTTTCACTTAACAGAATGATTTATGATCTAACGATTCTAAACACAGTGTAATATAATTAAATGAAGAACAAGATGAACATCTCTTTTTATCTGCAAAAGGAACCGCCCATATAATTAAACGACGAAAAACAGTGGCCATAACTAAAGAAAAGAACGATTATTTTCTTTTTAACTTTAGTCGTTCAAAAGTAATAAAGCTCTTAATCCGGCCCAGCAAATTTCTTGCAATCATCTAGAAGAAAAATCCGATTAAATCTAAAACTGCAACATATGTTAGTCTTCTTTTGTGTTTAATCAAATCTTCTTGTGGCTCTCTTCTTTTCATAACGTAATTATTTCTTTGAGATGAGTTCAAATAAATTCGGTTAGCTTGTAGATTCTGATGAAGTGCTGTTTGTTTATAACGATGTTGGGCTGATTCTCCATGCATTATTTTTCAATTATGTTTGTAAAGCGATGTTAAGTGTACATATGGAAATTTGCTTGAGGATAAAAATTTGATTTATGAGTAAATGCTGTAAAAAAAAGAATTATGAAGGCAAGCAGATTTATTATAAAGAAGCCCTAAGCAGATCTTTAATTTGAAACAAATTTTTCATTTTTAAAACCTGATCCTTAAATTTTCATTTATATTTGCTCAATAAAAATATATATAATAAAATAAAAATCCTTGACAATAGAATTTCCAAGAAATACTAAGTAATATTTAATTATATCTCAATAAATATTTTCAAATAACTGCTAATAAATCAATTAGTTCACATAATTGTTGCTTCAAAATAACCACCATTTAACCTCTCAGACCCAGCAACGCACATATATTTTTTTTAATTTATAAATTGAATAATCTTATATAATTTTAAAATATAAAGCATGGAGTATCCATTTATAACTATCTACTACATAAATATGCAATTTTAAAAGATTGAAGAAATAAATTTTCAATTAAAATTTTAAATCTCAAGCGGCAGAAACAAGTTTACACTTCAGCCAAGTACTTATCCCTCAGAGGATTACTAAATAAATTGAACCCGTTTCAATAAATAGTATTTAATTTACAGAACAAGTTTGAAGTATCTTTGAACATCATTCTAAAGCAAAAATGTAAAAGTATGTTTATGGCATTACTTAGTTTACCATCCACAAAGAATTATTCAATACTTTAAAAAAAATTAGGCAAAAACATTGATTCTGTCTTTTTATACAAATGTAATAATTTAAAATGTTCATTAAATAAACATTGCATTTTGTACTTAAATCTTACAGAATTTTTTTAACACAACTATTTTTTAGTTTGTTTTAAAGCATTTTAAGAATTTTTTTATGAAATACATGGTTAAATAAGATTTAAAAATCCTAAAAAATTAAATATTCATAAAATACTTTTTATATACTTGTAAAGCTTTAAATTTTTAAAAACAATCACTCTGTGACTTCTTGACAAAAAAAGGGTTTTATGCATTTACAAAAATTTTTTGTATTAACAAATGCAGTCTTTTTAAACCATTGATTTTTAAAACCTTTTGCCAAGGAAATTCTGTTGTAGATGAAGAGTGGAAATCGTCAATCGTCAGTCGTCGGATTTAAGATTTTTTTGTCTTTTCTTAAAAAGAGTTTCGTTTTAGAACACAAAATGTTACATTGTTTTAGTGAAAGTATATGGAAGTTTTGAACTGCATCTGCAGATGATCAAATTATTACTTTTCAAACTGGAACTTTAAATTTTTAATTTATAAATCTATTGGTGTTTATTATTTATATTCGAGATAAATTTTTAATAATTACTCAATAAAATACTGGATACTCTACAATAAAAAAGGGGATTACACAAACATTATTATAGGAGATTATTTAAGAGCATAAACACGCGATTTTATTTTTTTATGTGAATTTTTCTCCATTTTACTTATAACTTTGCTAAAATTCTTTTATTGTGTCTTAAATTTTTATGTATCATCATTTAATTTTTATGTTGTATGTTATATTATTTTAAAGCAAATACTAATACTTATCTATTATAGCAAAGAAAGCATTAAATATATCAAATATACAAATATTAAAATTAGACAAAAAAATGTACGTAGTTGGTTGGTAGACATATATTTTCAGGCTTGTGAGCTTGGTCGCAAAGACCCGCTTATAAACCTTCATGAAGAAGGACGGACACGACATACACACACATACAAGACAGATGCTGCCATCTATCGCCAACTCCACAATTTAGACATGTCCCTGAAGGGGAGGGAAATAGCCTCCAGGGACCTGTACTCGTGGTAAACTTCATAATGACCGACCACAGGACTTTCGGACCCAACAGATTTAACGAGAACGTACTCCGCATATACTCGGTAGGTCTTCAGTGGTACCGGGACTCGATCGCGGGACCTTCCGATCTCGAGACCGAGACGCTGAAAAATAGGCTCCCTACGGCCCAAAATGTATGTATCAAGAGTACAAACAACTGTTTTAATAAATATTTAATTGCAAATATAAATGGGAAGCCAATTTAATATCACAACATTGGTCTTTCCATATAAGGGCATGTAGTTCTAAAATATAAAATAGCAAAAAAAAAACAATCACTTTAAGATGTTGAACTGCGCTTGTCTCAGCCTTAAAACTTCTCCAATACTTCTGCAGATCAGTTATCAACATCCACCTTCCAACAAAAGTTATCGCAAAAACAGTCTCCCGGAAACTCACCTGATTATTTCTAAAGGAAAACTTTCCAAAAGAGTTCGTCTTACCCCTTTGGGGATCAAGGGTCCTGGATCTCATTAAAGGTGGAGAAAATTGTTGAAAATTCTTCTCTTTTAACCCTCGAACACTTATCGATTTCATTCCATCCGAAAAGTATTTCAGGAGCAGCCAAAGAGAAGTTGGATTTCGTAACTGTTTGCGAAATCTTGAATCGGACTCTTTCTTGAGTTTTATTTGGGTGCAGGTAGTAAAAGTAATTAGCGTAATGAAGAGTTTTATTTTAACATTTTGTGCTGATATTGGAAATGATGGTATTGGCTTAAAAGTGTTTGGGCTTAATTAAGAATGTTTGCGGTAATGATAAGATCCCTAATAGCTCATAATACCTGTATGAGCATCTTGTTACATATTTTGATATAGTGAGATAGGAAATATGCAGAAATATATTATATCTGAAGGTATTTTTTAAAATAATAAAAGGTTTAACTAGCACATACTATTTAATGTAAACAAACTAAAGTTTGGAAATCTCTTAGCTAATTGTAAATGTTATCAGTGATGGGTGAAAAGTAATGTAAGCTTCTGTCTAGCGAAATTAACTGAATTACAAGGATATTCAAAGTTGCGTTTTAGAGTGGCTACACAATTATAAACTTATCGTAAAGATGTTGTAAACTTGTTGTAAAATTTCAATTGAGGAATTTGATGTATCAGTAACAAAACAGAGATGGGATGATAAAAAAAAACTACAAATATTTTTCCATATTTTAATCGCAACATAACTGTGTTTTATACAAATTGGAATTGTAACATCTTGCTTACTTCAAGATAAAACTGTTCTGGTAGGAAATTGTTTAGTCTTATTTTTTTACTCTTTTAATTCACCATTTCATGGTGTTGTTTAACCATGTCTACGGACTATTCTCTAATTTTCCTGTAAAAGCTCACATTATTTTGTTATACAGCTCTTCTTAGAAAAGTAACTTTAACCACTCTTTACTGTACAAATAATCTTCAACAATTTAAAAGTTCTACTTCCCACATTACCTTTTAAATCCTTCTAAAGTTCTTCAAAGATGCCAAACAAAAGGACACGCCGACTCCCAATTAATTATTTCTCCTTTTATGAAACCCCAAAGTCTAATTCCGAAATGTTCCTCACGTTCTAATTCCGAATGTTCATCTTCAAGTATTAATGACATCTGAGCTACCACGGATCGTACTAGTACAGCCTAAATGATTAATTGGCAGGCGTATTCCGCGGGATTAAAAGCATCAAACGGACGGAATCATAGCTACTCGGTAAGCAGCTTAAATTAATCCCCCGAGATTTGTGGATTTTCCGTTCCCCCCTAGAAATGTGTTCCAGAGATGATGAGATTCGTTCCAAATGAGACAGGTAGCATTCTCTAATGGACCGGTGATTTGTGTGTATGGACAAGGGACGTTTGAGTCCGGTGTCCAGTAATCGACTTATGCCTTGGGAGGTCCGACTACAATTAGATGGGGATCTGATGTGTCCTTTGAGAATGGGATGAAATTGGTAAGACGGATGAATTTATTAGCCCTCGGAATAGCGGGCAGTTGTGTTTTGTTTATGAAGTGAATTTTAATTCCCTTCTAAAGCCTGATAGTTTATTTTTATTCAAAAAAATATGTATTTCGATCTTTAATTGTCATTGATTGAAGGACAAATACCTCTTTGGGCTCAAACTTAATTATTTGACTTTTAAAAACATCGGAGAATCGCTATAGACTTAGCATTGAGGATTTTACTACGGCATAATTAAATTTCAATAAAAAAAATAAATGTCAACAAAGCCCTTACAATATAACAACCCACTTACATATCTCACAACATTTTATGATCTAAAATTTATAAAAATTACACTTCCTACAAATATTCAAATTTCTTTTACCTATTCATTCCTTTATCTGCGAACATCCAACAGTTAACTGCATTCCCGGCTTCAGTCAATTTATGCAAAAGCCAACGCAAAAACTTTTTTTTAAAAAAATGGATATTTGTGGGGAAACACCAATATTACCTTTTACGATGGCTTACGGCGAATTTTCACTTTCTGTTGCATCCCGTCCTTCTTGAGGCACTTTCTTCAATAATCCAATATTCTACCGAGGAAGACCCGCTGTCAGCATGGTCAGAATATCTAAAGCCCCTATGATGCCTCAAGATTTCCCTAGATATCTTTATTTATTATCTCCGTTTTGCGTTGGATGCACCTTCTGGAAATTTCGTTTAGTTTCTTGGAATTTTTGGAATGTTTTAAAAGTTTAGGGTTTCTGTTTTCTTGTGAAAGAATCATTGCTTTTGTGCGGGTTTATGAAAGAAGATATTTTGCGTTGGGTATTCAAACTTTATGTTTTGCTTGAGGCGTAAATAGGTTAAAGAAAACAATAACCGTTAAAGGAAATGAAATGTCAATATAGTATCAATAACTATCGTTAATTATGGGCATTGAAAATTATTATAATAAGTTAATTGGTTTATCAAAATGTGTAAAATATTTTTGCTTGCAGCCAATTTTTACTTTTTTTAGTACAAAGTAAACATTGTACTATGATCATTACCTTGTTTAAGGAATTTTCGATTACGATAGAAATCGGTTCGATAAAAATTATTTTTAA
The DNA here is from genome assembly GCA_019343175.1 of Oedothorax gibbosus. Taxonomy (NCBI): domain Eukaryota; kingdom Metazoa; phylum Arthropoda; class Arachnida; order Araneae; family Linyphiidae; genus Oedothorax; species Oedothorax gibbosus. The sequence goes on from CM033279.1 coordinate 12,711,694, forward strand.
GCCAATGTTACTCTTAATAATTTTTATATTTTATTTGAATAATGTAATGTTGAACTTCCGTTTTTATTTTCTTTGAATAACTTTTAACACAGTTATATTAAATAATTTTAATTACAATTATTTTTTTTTCATATAATGAGTATTTATCCAAATTAAATATTTTATATAACAATTCTTACATAATAAAAACAAATTCATTTACATGACATATTTTATTTCAAAAATAAAGTACATGTCTTGCAACATTGCATCGTAGTTAAAAATCTTAAGTGCTTTTCATAAACAGTAAAAAAGTATGGGACCTTCCAAATTGATTCTTATATGAATCTAATTATGAAACAAAAATGTTTTTCAGTTCTTTCGCACATTTACTTTATACATTTAATTGCATTCAGTAAAACCCTGTATAAAGTAGCATCAATCAAAATTTTTGTTAAAGTATTTTGTATTCAACTAACGTCTACGTCCGCCCATCAATGCCAAATCTGAAAAACAAAATATATACAAAATTAATTTACTAGACAGACAATAGTTAATTAGACAGATAATAGTTAATAATTATATACATAAAAGCAACTTCCGTTTGTTGTTTGTTTGTTTGTATAAGACACGAGATCTAAAGAACAACGCAACAGATCGTCACGAATTTTGGCACAAATTCATCTCATCTCCGAACAAACATAGGCTAAGAATTTTTCGAATCAGATTATTCCTTCTATCGTTTTGAACGTTTTTATTCGAATTTTCTGAAAAACTACACCACTTTGGCTCAAATCCGATCTTTTTTTACTTTCCTGATGCCATCGGCTGAAAAAATTAAATAAAACTTTAACGAAAACATTTAAAATTGAAAATGTTTATTTATTCTGTTGCCATTACCTTCAGAAACTAATTTCATTATTGAAAATAATTGACATGTTTCAAGTGACGTAATTCCGCATCTCCATTCCGGATTTATTGTGGGTTTATTGATGATTTTTCATTGATTTTTCTGTTGACTGCATGTATGCATATTTAAGCAATAATGTATAGTTAAGCTATTACTGAACTATGATGGTTAATAAGCCATCGCTAGAGCTGCATATTAGTGTTTTATGTATTTATTTTTCGCCAAATACGTTGCCAAACTCGCCAAATTATAAACTAAACTCGCCAAATGGGTAATTTCTTTTATAAATAATTTATAAGCTGTCGGTTGTACGAAGGTCATTGTGTTAGAGCTGTATAATGGTGTGTTTATAGCTATATCTATTTTCTCGCCAAATTATTGCCCAAACGCGCCAAATGAGCTAAAAGGTTTTATGTATTTATGAGGGAATTGTGATGACATTATGAGTGCATTTTTAAAATAAATGTTTGAGACCATTTAAGATTTAGATGTTTTTCCATTTTTTATTCTTACTGATTATTTTTTACTTAAATGTGTATTATTTTTAATTGAGCTTCTTATCAAGGTATTTTTGAATTAATATTAATCATTACTATATCCAAGTTGGGTAATTAAATGGGAAAATATTGGGTAATCTTCATATCTTATGTAAATAAAATGAAAGAAAAAATAGTTCAATTGACTGTTAAATTATTTTTCCACTCTACCTGTACAACGTCGGTATACAGCTAGTAATTTGATAAATTAAAAAATGCATTGCTGAAAAGTTTAGAAGTTTAAAGTAAAAATTATTGAAACCATATTCATGCAAATTAAGATTACATAACTAAAAATAATTTGCATTATTTGTTTACGTATTTCTAACGAAAATTTTTTAATTAAGAAATAATGAACAATAAGTTCGTTGCGGACAATACTTTATTTGGGACTGCCAGTCATTAAAACATAATCAGAACTAATAAATGTTAATACGGTGAAAATTATCGACTATTGAATAATAAGTCGAATAAAAGTTTTAACACAAGGAAATTATTGATCAAACTGCATTTTGTATTCAGTGAGTTCGAGTTCTTAATGTTCACAGTAATAAAATTAATTAAAAGTTTTAGTGAATTACTGATCGTTCTTAAACAACTATGTCTGTTTTAATGGCTTTGGTCATAATTGATGATTATCAAAATTACTCCTAATTTTTATCCATATGCTGCAGGAAAATACACTATTATGTTTAACATGTTAAGAAAGAATATGCATAAAAGCTTATCAGAATTGTCAAAAAATTTGAAACTGCAAATTGTCTATCTTCCAGTTCGTGGCGGCGGATGTCTAATCGTGAGCCGGGGAAGGGTCCAAATAAAACAACGTAGAGCACGTGATAGTAAAATGGTTATTATAAGAAATTGTAACAGAAAAACAACTTTTCTCTTATTCGTTTTACTAGGGCAAGTTCGAATTTATCCTTAAAACTGGTCCTAGCCTCCTGAAAAAGAGAGTTGGAAAATGTCCGCACAAATAGCTATAAGCTATGCTATAATATGTCAGTGAGTTATACGTTTCGATAAAAGCGGTCGATACATTTTGGTTCCTTATGTTCATGAAATGGTAATATCAATGTAAGAGACATTATTGTAAGAATCCATTAGGTATCTTTTGTTAATTATTTGCATCAATCCTAATCTTTATGAAACTGACCTAATTAAAATAATAGTCAAATACAATTTTGCAATTTAAATTATTTAGTTGTATCATTACCATAATCGTTTCAACCCACCGTCACTTACACTGACATCTCTTGAGCATGTGGCCAGCCCTGCAGACAATCCACGGTCGCAATGACAGTGTTCGAATTGGGCGGGGTTAGGAGGGGTTGAGCTTCCCTCACTCCTATACCCTTCTCGGACTGAGGGGTGCGAGTACTGCTGTACTGGTCGTCTGCTGTACCTCGGTACTGCTGTCTGCTGGGCTGTACCAGATCCAGTGTCTGGCTGCCGTCAAACTGCTGATTGAGCATCATGGAAGAGGACAGATCTTTGACAAGGAAAGGTTTTTCGCTGGATGGATGGCCTTCTTCGTCGTCGCTTTTTCGTTCCTGGAAAGATTGTTAGGCATTTAAGAGATGAAGATATTGTTAATATGATGTCAATAAGTCGCATTTTTTTCTTCAATTTTTCGAAATGTAAAATATGAGAGATTCGATTTAATTGCCTAGAACCCACTAAACAGAATTCTTAAATTGTTATATGACTTTTTGAAGCTTAGAGCTTTTTGTGCTTATTCGGTGAATTTTTTACTTAAATGGATAATAATAATGAGTATTTTTTTTTATTCTTCAGTAGGAAAAATGCACTGGTCCCAGAAAAATACCCTGAAACTATACATTCTTTTTTAAGAATTGAGGTAACTGAATTAAGTGGGATGCTAAATTTTAACCATACCCTACCTGAAAATGATTTTTATTAAAATCAATAATAAACTTTAAAAAAAGGATATGTATAACTGCAACTAAAGAGCAGTTTACAGATTGAGAGCTCTTCAAACATTTGACTTTATTCTAGGACGACAAAGATACTTCTCTGCAGTGTACTCTTCCGTTTGTTCTTGTTTATAAACAAGAACAAACAAGAATAGGCTTGGAATACCTGAATCCTGATTATAACAGAAGAAAAAAGTTTGGTCGTAGTATCTGATGTATATCAGAATGTTTAGCGATACAGATAGGGGTAAAAAAACTACATTTTGTAGAGTACATTGAAATGGAATCAATAGACGTTTGAAAAAGAGTATGAATCTATAATATTTTTGGTATAATCCAAGTAACAAAGACTAACTAGTAGAGAAAATACCACTTACTTGATAAAAGTTTTTATGTAGTTTCTTTTCGATACTTTCTCTTTCTTTTTGGTAATATATACACGCAAATATGACAATATTGAGCACCAGCAAAGTACATCCAACTGCAATTGTCACGATGAGTGCCGTCGTGTAAAACCGAGGTCTCGACGACTGGACAGTCTCGTTTCCACCACCCATTCTCGACACCAGTTCCGTTTCTCTGCCGTCGAGGCTATGTGATATGTTGACGTCACTTCCCGTGCCGTTCTTTTGTTCTACGGAGTGTTGTTCTAGGTCGCTTGTGACTGGGGTCGGAGGGAAAGGTCCCAGAGTACCTGGGACATGTCTCACGGTCCCATCGTAGCTGTAAGGGTTGTCATGGTCTTGTAGTCTGTGGTGTTGAACGGATACGTTGACGTCACCGGAACTGTGTAGGCGAGGAATGAGGTTCAGCCAATAGGAGAGGCGGTGGGCGTGGTAGTGGTCACGTACACGAGGTTTCATAGCTGTAATAGGAAGAAAAAACACGTGTATCAAATATAAAATTTGTTGGAACAGGTGGTTTAATATTAAAGATTGCATAAAATTGAGCAAAAATATCCAAGGGAAGAAGTTCCCAAAAGTTCTTTCAGTTATCCGTCAGGGTTCAAGTAGAAAAATGTATTGGGAAATTCTCATATTGTTAGTTATGGAATTGAAGATAGGTCATTTTCTACTATATTATATATTGATAAAACCATTCATATTTTTGATATATTTAATTATTTAACAAAAGTATAAGCATTATGGTATTAATAATAAGTAATATAGCATTAAGAATCATATATGTATATCTGAAAGTTGTTCTTCATGATTGTATTGTGTTCTTAAAGACTGTTTAGCACTAACTCATTGAATTCGAAGACAGAAATACTGTTGCGCAATTTAATCAACCTCAACGTTTCGAGCGTACTAGTCTTATTAATAATTATTTTTCAATACTGCTCTTTAACTGTAGTTAATGTAGTAGAAAAGTAAATTACTACTTACATATGCTAAGGTATTTCTGATGCACTGGTTCATATGCAGGCCAGACAGTTTTTTCATACCGTCCCTTTAAATTTTCACTTTGGTTTTCCCCTTCATCTGGAGAAACATTTGGGTCCCTGAAATGAGAAATCAAAATTCTAGCAGATACATAAAGTTTGGTAAATGAAGAACTCATTAATAAATTTAAATTAACAATTCAAGACGTGTGATAGGCCGTTTATTTGGTTGTGCGAAAGTTAATGGATAAATGTCATGCAGTCTCTGTGTGACCAAAGTCCTGTACACTGACGACGACTAATTTGTTGGAAAATTGTACAAAAGAGCCCCTCAAAGCTTAAAATTTCAAGAAGAGGAAGAGAAGGCAGTATTTCTTTCAGATGATGTCATAAAGAAACTTCAGTCAAAATCCAAACATCTTGCTTTTTCCAAGGAAATGAAAACTTTTGCAAACGACGTGAGTAAAGTGAATTTGTTTTAAATTATTATCATTATCAATTCAAATACATTTTTTAAAATAAATTTTTTAATCTTTTTGAGTTGAAACTTGCATATGTTTTTTTAAAATAATACACTATTTGTATGAAAAATAAATTATATATTTTATAGTAACTACGTATTCTTACTTTCTTCTGGATGTTGTTACTTGTTCTTTAACTCCATTAAAAGCTATATGTAAAATGTAATGCCTCTTAAATAAAGATTTTACCATGTGTTCCGGTTTAGCTCTTTCTGTGAGGTTAATTGAAACCAGTAAAATACATTATAAAATACACACAACGTGTTAAAAATGTTATGTGTTTGCTCAAAATTAAAAGAACAACAAAATACTAAAGTTTAAAAAAACAAATTAGTTATTTAATATTTATAAAGTTTAAAGTCGAAAAGTTACTCTATTATATTTCACGGTATTGTATATCTTAAAAACAACACATAAATCAATAAACTGCATGAAAATACGCTTCGTTAAATTTGCTCAAACATTCAAACATAGTTCTAGTTAAGAAAACTTTATATAATTTAAAACACATCACGTAAAACATGTGATAGCAAACTCAAATGCATGAACATCTCGTTTTGAGTTGAGATGAAATAAGTTTTGGGAGGAAATATACTTATATGTTTAACTATTTACAAAGTTTACTCGAACAAAATGTAATATCTAGTACTTAACTAACATTGCGAGTTAGGGATTTATAAATGTATTCGGTTGTAGGAAAGTGACTGTGTTTCGAAAACTGTTTGAATAAGCTTGATAATTTAAATGAGTAATAAAGTTTGAACAATTTAAATATACTGTCTGAATAAAGCAAACAACCAAACTTATATTAAATGGATGTTAACTATTTTAAAATATTTCTCATTTTAAATTCAACTACTAGTTAAGCTCTACATTACTATTAAAGAATCACGATGTATATTATGTTTTTTTCGGAATTTCGGTTTAATTTCCGACATGTTTGAAAACCATACATTGCGTGACTGTTTATTTCGGATATTTTTTTTTTAATTTAGGAAAATCATGTTTCATTAAAGAGTTTAGGTACTTTATGTTCACTGAAACCATTTGCATCACACAGTATTGAAAATCCTCAAAAGTGACCTTTAAATCATTTTTATTTAATTGAAATTTCATTTCCTCAATTTAAATTATGTAGATAGTAGGATTAGATCTCTTGTTTGTTATATCTAAACGACATACTGATAAACTCTTGCCTTATAAAAGCAATAAAAAATCCTGACATAGATGTATTTTGTAACAAACAGGAAAATAATTAAATTTTTACCTATTTTATTCAAGATTTCGAAGCATTTGCAATAAGTTTCACAAAACAAGACAGTTGAAATGAATATAGAAAACAATCTTTAAATTTTGTATTTAATATTATTTAACATCTCAAGTTCAGATAATAGTAAAAATCATTTGAAAAATGGTGATTGAAAATGATAGTTAAAACTTTTTACAAATTTTGAAGAAAACTGTCAACATAAACAGATTTTTTTTTGTGTAAAGAGATAAAGATATATTGCAAATGAATATTTATATAAATCAAATGTATTATAAGTTACTCCTATCATTTCTATCTAAAATTGATTGATTTTTCATTAATTATAATTTGGCTTTCGAAAAAATTCAACTAAGTTGCAACTGTATACACACACAAAAAAAATATTTTAATTTCAACAAACTTCATATTTGTTTCAGGGGATAAAATTGGTATGAAAAAATTATTCCGGTCACTATTAAATTCCCATATTGTAGTTGTATTGTCTTATCTAGTTTAAATCTTCAAACTTAGTGATATAAATACAAAAGGACTATTAAAGGATTATAATTTCTCTAACTATAAAATATGCACAACAAACAAACAGAATACAAATGTGTAAAATATTCAAATTTGTATACTGAAATTGAAGAAAACTGTGTGTATTTTAAGAATTTCTTTTACTAAAATACCAAAAAGGAGCATATAACCCTCTTCGTGAACTACGCTTATACTACGTTATATGAATTTTGTTTAGTTTGAATTATCGTCGCACTAGAGCCGCACGAGGGCTATTTGCGACGGGCGTCGTATTTTAGAACCACAGTCAAGTGACGAGCCGACACCTGAGTAGGCATCCAACGCAACCGTTAAGGGCGTCATAGTACGCAGCGTTAGGACTTTGAACGATATTTAAAGTGCACTCCCTCCACACGGGGTATTCGTCGGACATTTTTGGCTGCACGGGCCGTTTTATAGGTCGGCAGTTATTTTGGCGATGCCCGGACCCGAACCTGGGACCTTCCGCATGCTAGGCGAATGCCTAACCGACTGATCTCCCCAGCCCACGTTACATGAATTTAAGCCGAGTCAGTATTTTTCGTTTCATGCATAATCACGGCCAACTTGAATAACAAGGCCAGAGAAGCATTCCCAAACATGAGCGTAGACGGAATTTTTGACGTCACTGTTCAGAGTGGCGAAAATCGAGAAGCTAGTTCGGACGCATTCGGAACCATAAAAATGTGGTCAGCCGTGAACGAGTGGTTCCGAACAGGTTTCGTGACAGGTTATCTTCATCTTCGGAACAACGTCACTCGGAACTATGACGTCAAAATTTCCGTCCCCGAGCGTGTTTGGAAGAGCTTATTTGGCCTTAGTTGAGTAGGCCGTGGCATAGTCTGAACATGTACTAACATCATTTTACTCACCCAAATTTTGCAAAATTCGTCCATTGCGTCATCATGACTTCAGACAGTGTCGCCTCTCCCTTTGTGTAGTTCGTGGAGAAATGTGACAGTGACGTCATGAGTGGGGCTCCAAAAACGTAAGCTAGATCATCACCATTCACCGCACCAAGTCTCGAAGAAAAGTCACCGACTTCGGTCTGATAGCCGAACACGTAGAAAAATGTGTTCTTTTCTCTTGATGCTACACAAAAAGGAAATTAAAATCTTCAATAAATAAATACGATTAGTTTTTTTTCTTTGGGAAACACTTTTTTTTTACTTTTTTGATCTTCGGGTATGGATTTCATTTGAACAATTAGTTTTAGTTAACAGATAGAAGTAAAATCTTCAATTTTCCGTTTATAATGAAATGTATTAGATGGTATTTAAATTGTTGTTGTAATGTAAAGTTCTTTGGTGATGAATGAATACATTGTACTTTATTGATATAGCACGGTGAAACATTTAGGCCACTTCAATTGTATAAAAAATATATATTGATAATTTTAAACTATAGTTAGATGTCTCCTAGGGTTTATTAATATGATATGGCTTCATAGTTCCTAGGAACTTGGTACAAGGCGCTGTGGTTATCTCACATGGCTATGATACCAAAATTAATTTCAGCATGAGTTCTTTCAACCTTCAGGATTTGCGAATTTAATATCAAACAATGTCTAAAGTGTTAATGTCTAAGTTGTTAAAGAAATAGTTGTAATATCGAAATATGCCTTAATATATACCATACCATTAATATTTACTACATCTGAATTACCTTTTATTTTTAACTCGTTAATTAAATATTTTTATATTTTCGAAATTTTTTATTTATGTAGCAACTGGCTTAAAAAAACATCAATACTTTAACTGCGTAAATATAATAAAATCAAAAACAAATACATTTTATATGGTACGATGGTTTTTTTTTCAACTTCCGATGGGCTGTAAAGAAAAGACGGGTCAATATGCAAAAAAAGATTTTATTACCAAAAGAAATGTACAATACAGCTTATTTCTCTACATAATCACCTTGACGATTAAGGCATTTTCATATCTGTAAACAATCTTTAAAATACCCTCTTCATAAAATGTAGCCGCCAAATGAGAATTGCGAGCTGTTATTCGTTTCTCGCGGGCAGAAGGAAACTGTGCAACGTAAATTCATTGAAAAATGAGTCGAGTGTATGGAGACACCTTTATGAGTGATGGCTTTGTTCGTGAATGCTGTAGAAAATTTAAAGGTGACCGAACTGATGTTCATGAATTGGGGAAAGGAAGCAAGTCTGTCGCTACAGACGACATTGTTCAACGAGTTGACCAAGCTGTTAGGGAAACTCAAAGGTTCACTATAAGCGAATTATCGATTAGCAGTGGCTTGGAGGACAGAAAAAAATTAACGTAAAGCTTCCAAATTGACGAAGTTTAAGGAAACCGTCACAACTCCTTTCCAATCATTGGCGACTCTACATTTTATGAAGAAAGTATTTCAAAACTTGTTTACAGATATGACAAATGTCTTAATCGTCAAGGTGATTATGTAGGGAAATAAGCTGTATTGTACATTAATTTGGTAATAAAATCTTTTTTTTTTTTGTTTATTGACCCGTCTCTTCTTTACAGCCCATCGGAGGTTGAAAAAACACAACCCTCGTAGTTATATATGTTGCTTGAAAAACCAACAACTTTTTTATAAGTCTTTACAAGTCTAGCTTTTTATTAGTCTGTATAAGTCTAGTTTGTTTTAAGTCTGTACAAGTCTAGTTTGTTCATAAGTTTGTACATCTGTAGCTTGCTTATGAGTCTGTAAATGTCTAGTTTGTTAAAACGTCTGTACAAGCCTTGTTTGTTTATCTGTCTCTATCCTTCAGGTGATTAAACAAAAACCATTCACTTACATGCTGATGAGAAGGGAAATTCTCTCGCATTTCCACTGTGGAAAGCCCCTACTCGAATGATAGGTGCCACCACTAAGGCGTCTCCCATGGCATCAGCCGTTCCGTCCAATATATCGGTGGGGTGAAGGAATGGTCTCGACCAATCCATGTACTCGTTTACTATCGTCAAGAAGATCTGAAAAATATTAAGGTTTACTTAAAATAACTATTAACTTAGCATACATTGATTCCCAACAGGCAACTGTCATATCCGTTTCCAATATGTAGGCTTCAAGCATGACCTATTTAACTTTAAGGCCACAGAAGCTCTTCGTGTCGTCATACCATCCGTTAGGTTCGAATTATCAACTTTTCCAAAGAAAAGTTTGAAACCTTTTTACGGACGGATGACTCCTATACTTTTCAGGTTCTGTCATACAGAGCTTCTACGGCATTATTAGTTGAGTCGGCAGTGCTTTAAGTGTGTTTCTAGACATTGCCTTATGTCCAATGGTTAGATTTATAGTAGTTCTTTTCCATTTATAGACAATACAAAGATAGAAAGATGAGTTCGTCTATGGTCGCTGACCAGTTACATATACAGTGAAAGATTGACACTCGTCGTCAAAAATGTCGTCATGCATGCTTACCACCATAAATACAGTGTATGACTATTCCATAGCTAGAATAGTAGTTAATCTAGACGACTAAAAACGACAAGGTAGAGTTTAATCAATATAAAGATAAGTCAATTGAAAATGTCTTATGATAAAGAAAATGACATTTGAGAGAGGGTGTCGCTCATATTCGATTGCATAAATTATTTAATAAGTATTTATAAAATGTATTGACAGGCAAATTGTTGGAACACTTTTTTTTAGGATCTTGATCACTGAATGTTGTATTATGTAGGAAATATTATACAGCAGTATACATAAAAATTTAAAGGAAGGGTCGTACTAAAGAGCTTATAACAACAAATAGAAAAGATGAAATATTGTTGACCGAAAGCTTGAAACGTGTTTAAATGTTCCAAGACAGTAGTCGGCAAGGATAAAAAATAATTAACTCGAGAGCACATGTAATTACTATAAAAGTAACTTTTATATGGAAAACAACAGAAAAGCAGTTATTATTAAATGTTATATTGTGCAAAAAGACCATTCATCCACACCGATCTATTTTAAGACATGTATAAAAACTAATTATACGTTTGAAGCGTTTCAACTTTCATTTTTAATCTGATAAACAAACACTTGATAAAAATGATGAGACGAAACATATTTTTTAGATACATAAGCGTGAATCAATGTTAAAAATAATTAATTGCTTTATGTACAAAAAACATTGACATTGTTTTCACCTGATTCCCTTTTGTAATTGGTCAACAAATAATTATATGGGGGAATGTAAAATTACTTAATTCCGCTCATATTCACCTAATACACATTTTTAATTAATGAGATTATCTTCTCTTTACAGATAGAAATTAATTTGAGAAATAAGCTACATTCATATGAGTAACTTTATACACTAATTACTTAAATAAGAAAATTAATACATTAAGCAAATGAACTTTTTTCGTAGGAAGACCTTTTAATTAGCTATTAATCTGGGATTTTTTTCTTTGGGAACTAAGCATAAAACAACTTCTGAATACTTTTGATGATTATTTCTTGATTTCTTTAGAGTTTCATTGATTGGCGGCATTTTAGTATGTCTGTTCAATTTGAATTTACTTTCGTTTCAAAAGAATATTATTTAAGCAGATTTTATTTCATGGTATGGAATATTTTTGTAATTACGAAATATTTTAGAAGTTTTTACCAGTGACATTATTATTTCTATTTCCACTGTAAAGACAAATATGTAGTATTACATAACATTTCTGGTAGCAAAGTTGCCAGAAATTATTCGTAAGGTTTCGGAAAAAAATATGTCGACAGACTTTGCAGTAGCAAATTCTTACAGAACATATTCTCGCATAATAGTTTATATCTGTAGCACAGAGTACATTTAAAAAAAAGTTAACCTGTGACCCTTATACGAATCTTCGTCAAATGTTTTGGCTTTAGGGGCTTTGGCCACCACACCATCTCTGTAACGGAACCCGTGCCCCAAAAAGTTATATAGATATTTTTAAAATATTCTTTGTAATTAAAATAGGAAAGAATATTTTTTCAACTGGTGCAATCTGTATCAGTTGTAACAGATTTTACCATTCAGAGAAAAAATGTCAGTCGTTTTTAAAAACAGAAATGTCTTGTGAGAAAATAGTAAAAATCTTCTACTTATAGACATATTTATTTTATACAGTGTGCTTCTTTACTTAAGGAAGTCAACATAAGTTTTAATATAAAAACCTTACTTTTTTTAATACAATTTCGTTTGGCTTGGTTATTTTATCTTAGAAAGATAACTTCGCAGCACTGGGTCGATGGTCTACTTAATGTCAAAGTTAGCTTTTATGATTCAATTTTTTTTTTTTTTTTACTTTTGCAATTTTTTTACTTAACTTGTTTTAAAAAATATGCCCGTTTGGATTATCTAAAACCCCAATATGTGCTAAGTCTTTGCGTTTAATTTAGTTCTATTGCGTCTGATATTCAATATAAATTATAATTAAATTTAAAGTTATTTTTAAAGTATTATTTTGTATTCTTTACACAGGGTCAAAATTTAAATTTTATATATCATTATATTGATATATATAACTAAACTATTTAGATTAAATGAAAGATAAGTAACAAAAGTTTTATGTATATGTTAGTAAATTCTTTAAAATCAACATGTTGGTTATTGTAAAAGAGAATTTCTGTACACAAAATATTCATAAATATATAAATATTACTAAACATCAAATATTAATCCATTAAGGGGGAATGGACCGGGGGTCTCCAAAGCAAAGTGCATTAGTGTTAATCCTATGGAGAAAAAATATTTTCTCTGCCACTTTTCTCCTGCTGTATTTTTGAAAGCGGATTTTTTTTGTGATAAATGTAGCTGACTTACTGGTCCCGACCTTCCCACTTTTTGAAATTGGTTCGAATATTTTTTTTTAATTTTCAATAAATAATTTTATGCAAAACATTCGAAGCAATTTCAAAAAGTGCGAAGATGGAGACCTGTAAGTTATCTACATTTATTATTTAAAAAAAACGTTTGTAAAAATATTCAATACAGCCCGAGAAATGTGGCAGAGAAAATAGTTTTTTCGCCATTGGATTAACACTGAGGCACTTGGATTTGGAGACCCGCGCGCCCATTTTCCACGTGAAAATGAGCTTTCTGTTTAAGTTTATCTAAGTAAATAAAATATAACACAAATGAAGGCCATAGTCTTGATCAATTTATGTAAGACAAATAAAAGTTACACGAAAAATTAATTTGTTCAACTTTTAAGTTAAGTATTTTTTAAATTAATGTTTTATTGCTTGGAAATTAGGGTGTTAATGGTATTCCCAGACGTTAGTGGGTAAAATACAATTACCTATTGCAAGGGTAAAGTAAAAAGATTCTAGCCCATAGTCCTCAGCAACCTTTTCGTTTTCTCATTATCAAATCCAAACTTATATTCCTTTGAGACAAACTGAAAATATTTCTCATACCCTTGCCATACCAAACATTAAATCATACTGCGTGAAGAAAAGACTTTGAACAAAGCGTGTAACGGTCTCTTCTCAATAATCTCTTCTCAACACGATACCATCAACGGTCTCTTCGAACGCTGACAGATCTCTAGAAAGTCTTCGACAAGTTTGGAACGTAGAACGTAGTCCTGGAACGTAGAAAAAAAACTGTTGTTTTTACAGTTAAAAACCGTTCTTTAGAAAAACAGTGTATAACTGTTTTTATCTTCTTTAACATGACGTCACACTCACAACCCATAAAATGCACCTGCCCTTCGGGAAATTTGAAGACGTGCAAAGAGTCACGTGATTGAGATTCTCGTTCTGATTCGTTCCTGCGCATTGGGTTTCTGTAGCGTTAATGTTTATTAATTGTAACCTTGAATTAACTATATTTGTAACTGTTTTGTGGCGGTCAGCACAAATACCCAATACTAGCCCTCGTGACCAATTACTCAACAATTACTTTGTCGCAGGCGGTCCAGTACTGGGCTCGCACGGGAGAGGTTCCTGGATCAAAACCGGGCCCGGTCCATACCTCTTCCAGGAACCTCTTGCGTGCGAGCCCAAAACTGAACCGTCTGCGACAAAGTAATTACTCGGTCGCGAGGGCTAGTGTTGGGTATTTTATTTTAGCAGGATGAAACTGTTAAATTAACAAGGAAAATCTGGAGTTTCAACGGTAAAAACTGTTAAATTAACAGCTTTACAGGGAAAAAACTGTTAAATTAACAGTTTTTTCCTGCTGAATTAACATTTTCTCCCTGTTAAAATTACAGTTTTTCTGTAAAACAAATTACAGTTTTAAACTGTAAAAAACAGTTATTAACTGTCGTCAAAGTTGACAGTTTTTAACTGTAAAAACCACAGGTTTTTTTTTACAGTGTGCCAAGTAACGATTTTGACAGTTATTGCAGTATTTAAATTTTATTTGAAATAGAATGCCACAAATAATGACTTTGTATATAAGTTTTTGCTTGATGTACAACATTTCAAAATTATCTATGAATACATCGAATATATATTTTATTTAAGTAAAATAATAATTAATATTTATAAGTACTTACCTCTTGCAAGTGATAAGTGAACAGATTCCTGACCATAGTCCTCAGCAAGCGATCCCTCCTCTCATTATCAATCCCAAACTTCTCTTCCTTGGCAGCAAACTGGAAATAGTTCTCGACCCTTGTCGTACCAAACATCAAATCATACTGCGTGAAGAAGACTCCGTCTGAATCTCCACTGGCCATGGCTTCTGCCGGATCTCTTCGTAGCACGATACCATCCACGGTCGGTCCGAACGCCGATAGGTGGTCTGGAACGTCGATGTTGACGTTCATGATGTCTGATAGGTTCCGCTTCCTCAGGCATTCGACAAGGGCTGTGTTGTGCTGGGCTGGACAGTCTAGAACTGTGGCTACGTGTAGGGTGTGGGCGATGGCATCGCGTGCTATGGCCCATGGGCTCAGGGCTGAGCCGCTCTGCAAGATAGCGCGATGGAAGAGGCCTGGAAATGAAATACATATTACTCAGTTGTAGCTTCATCAAGGGACCGCGCGTGTTTATGACGCTATAAATAAGTATCGTTATAAACAAGGTTGAATATTAAGTATAGTAAATCATATGAAGTACACATTGTGGTACTCATATAATTAAAGTTATAAAATAACATCTATTGAATATAAATTTTTACCCAATATGTGGTATTAGTAGTATAGTTTCTCTTTTTCCAGTCACTGATTTGTTTAGGTAGGAAATAAATTTCAAATTTTGCAATTTTTTTGCATAATTTAGCAAATAAAATAAAACTTATATAGTGAAAATGATTTTTTTTCTTAAAGAAGGCATTTTGGATATCATATAAATGTATATTTTTAGAGTTTAAACCAGGGAGTTAATTAAAAAATTTCGTTATAAGCAAGATATTATAACAATAAGGCCTATGGACAATTCAAGGGTCCGAACAGTTTTGGCGTTATAAACTATATGTCGTTGGAAACTATATTGTAACCTAGTTTAACTGCATCAGGGACATTAAAAACAATGCATAGTTTGATGTACTAGCGTCGAATTATAACTCTTCTCCTTAGAGTGGCCACGATGGTGTAGTGCTAGCGTGCCTTGGCTCCCAAGCAACTGACCCAAGTTCGTATACATACACTCAGAAAAAACTTCATTGACTTTCAATACAAAAATATGTGTTTTCCCAGCTGTTATAAGTTGTGTTGAAACAATACAAATATTGTGTCGTGACCAAATAATAGTGCAGTTTTGGCACGAGAATTGTGTTGAAGGAGCAGCACGCAGGTATTCTTCCGAAATTTTGTTCAGTATATGTACTCCTTAACGTTTTGGTTGAATAGCTATACTAAAGCTTAAAAATGATATATATATTTCCGTGCACACTAAGATAAATTATATATTTTGTAGCAATATTTTAGAAAACAATATAAATTACGGTTTTTTGCTTAATGTCCAAGGAGGTATATTAATCGTTTCCTCCCGCGATAGTCAGCTGCGTTGGAACAGCATAAATGTGTGTTCTTATGTCATCAACACAATTATTTTTTTATCGAAACAACATAATATTACAATGTTGCCATTTTTTACAATACTTGTGTTCTACTTGTGCTGTTTGAACACAAGTTTTTTCCTGAGTGTATGATTTATGTATCTGATCAAGTTCATATTCTACATAGATATCATAGTTAAAGTACTAGTTTGGCAGATCACGTGACCTCCAATGCTAACGACGGGACGCGCATGGAGAGTAGAATAAGAGGGCAATGGGGCCAGGATTGCCACCAGTTTTAGGAGAAAAACAGTACGAAAAAATACCATTTAATTATAAAATTACAAAACAAGACTATAAAAATTTTAGCTGCATTTTGGAATCTTTTTAATGACTTAAAAAACATGATACGCTTTGCTAGTATTTTTATGTTATGTTTTTGTAATTTCAGAATTAAATGGTATTTTTTCGTAGGTTTTTTTTTCCTAAAACTGGTGGAAACCCTGGCGCCGTTGCCCTCTTATTCTGGTCTCCATGCGCGTCCCGTCGTTAGCATATGAGGTCACGTGATCTGCCAATCTAATACTTTAACTATGATATATCTATGATATTCTAACATAGTACTTTATCTCTATGGTTTAATAAATAAGTATTGAGTCTGTTTGGTACGTTAACATCGTCAAGATAACTGTTTGGCATAGACAATGATAAGGGATTAAAACCTTAGACCCATTACATGGATCACGACGTTATGCAGCGTTGGAGGGCTCACACTGAACTAAAATATGCACTACGTATAGGGTTTTCGATAGACTTTGGGATGCATAATACGTTTATAGAATAATAGTGTCAAATACCTATATAATCGTATGCATCCTTGGACCCACTAAGTCTGATCCCCAAAGACTAACCATTTGGGCTACTCGAGTCCTCAAATAGTGAATGACTCTTAAAAAATCATTATTTACTTTTTAATATGTAAATAAAACGTAATATTGTAACGATTTTGATAAGGGGAGTAGGATGGTTCTATCTCGCTCACGTTAATTTTACTAACTTTAGGAACATGGTTTTCAGGAACTATATGAGATATAATTATGAATTTTTTATAGTTTGTTCCTCACATATAGTTCTTTGATTTAAACGGAGGATATTTGGTAGGAATAATAAAACAAAACATGTTTATATCTTTTCTAGTTTCTGAGAAAAATGTTCCTAACTGTTGATAAACCTTATATTTCAGGAAATGCAAAAGAAAATTAAGGTATAGGTAAGAACTGATATACAGAGTTTCTGAAAAATGCTTATAAAAAGAAAACTACTAAACAGAAATCGATAATCTTGGTCTTAAATTAAAGCTATTGATATGCAGATTAAAAATAAAAGTAAAACAGAAAATCGACACTTTTGACTCAAATACCCATCCGACTCCCCTTAAGCAAGAAGAAACTAAGTAAGACTTTATTATGACAATAAGTTTCTATAGTGAAACATTAGGCATGTTTCACGTTTTGACTGGCAACATGCTGAAGGAAAATAAATTCTTTCTCGATTCTTGATTGGTGAATAAAACTCAGGTGGTAACATAACACCAATCAAAATAAGTTGAGGAATGAAAGCTTAAAGGAGGTACGTCAACTGAAAAAAATTAATAGGAATATTTCATGGATTTTCCGTTATGTACATATATGGGTTAAACAATTACTTCGGCCAACAACTGCAAAATTTATACAAAGCATACCATTGTTAAATATACCTATTTGAAGCAAATTTTTATTGGTAAGACATTTAATGATTTTATATTAAATGAATTCCCAAAAATACTGGACTATTTTTTAGCATTTATAAAGTGCCATCTAATATAACAAGTTAAAATATCATAGCTCAAAATACATTTTGAATCGTATGCATTTTGCTACAAAAGTATTGATAACACTTAAAAAACAACTTGAATTTTAATAAAACAGTGCATAAGTAGAGTACTAGTTCAGTAAGGAATTAGTTTTCAAAGCAAAACTTAAAGCAAAAATCATTTAAAGTAAATAGGGAAAATAAAAATACAAAGTAGTAAAACTAATAGTTTATTTCAAATTGTTATTAACAATGACGAAAAATTTCTTCCATACTCGAATTGAATACGATATTCAAAATGCCTAGTATGAACTTATACACTGGTGTAAGCCAATTTAAAATTAAATATTTCTATAAGAGACTTATTTAAACCACTCCAATAAACAAACAAAATATTTGAACTAAGAAATCTAAATCTTGATGGTATTAAAGTAATGTAATACTAACATTGAATTTGCATATCATTAAAATATTTATTAAATTAATAAGAATTGCATGCTATTATAGTATTAGTTCATCAAATTTAGCCTTTAATATAAATAAAGTGTCTGTAAATAACTTACAAACAGCTTAACGTTATAAAATATTAAAAGTGCTGTACTTAAATTAAATCTGTTATGAATTCAAATATAAACTTGCATTGTCTAATAAGGATAACTTCACAATCGGATAAATGTTATTACTAAATTTTAATCTTGTATCTTAATTATTTCATTACAGAGTTCATTGGAGTTCAGATTTCCAACTATGTATTACGTGTTTATTTCGAAAGGGGAATTCATTTGATTGTGTGCAATGTATTTGCACACACACATTTTTAATAGGTTCATTCTCAATTTAAAGCATTCAAGAATTATGATGCGCACTTTTAATGAAGGAAATAGTTGCAAAAGTCATAGTCCCGCATTTAATAGTATTCTCATAAAGCATCAATAGGCGACTTTAATAAGAAATAGTGGTCAATCCCATTTTTCAATTCATCCAATTTAAAGCATTCAAGTTATGATGCCACTTAATGGGAATAGTTGCAAAGTCTAGTCTGCAAACTAGGTCATAATTAGCTGAATTCATGAGCACTTTAATGAGGAATGTTGCAAATCATAGCTGAGTTAATTAGATATGGTCTAATCAGTTTCATTGGCGACTTTACCCACATAAATGCATTGGACAAAGTATCAATTGAACGAGACCTATGTTGCTTGAACCGTTATTGCAACTAGTCAAATTAGTCTGTTATATCAGGAAGCATCTAGTTTTAATTGGATATGTTTTGCATATTCATTTAGGGGGCTGTAGTCGTGCAATAAGGTATGCATTAATTGTGTGGGTAATGCGGAAGTTTAAATTACAAATTCCCCACTTGCATTGCTTGATTTGTTTGAAAATAACGTTGCATTTATCTATACATATAACATTGTTTAAGGACTTCGTAGTTTTGAACAACATACAAGTAGTGAAGATCCACTATATGTATTAAAAATCACTTAACTTTATTAATTATTATTTTATATAATTTCAAATTTATTAGGTTTTAATCATCTAACAAGGTTATTATTTCAAAGAAATGTTTTAATTTTTAATGTTTGGATTGTTACATAAATCACTGTAATTTGGTTAAACGTTTATGAATCATGATGTGCATGATTCATAAACGTTTCATCATGTGCATCATCATGTGCATTAATGGCTAAACGTAGCTATTCACTTTCCAAGGAAGAAATGTATAAAAGAGCATCTTTCTTACTGATAAATTTGATTAAAGTAGGATTATGTGACTCGATTTAAAAAGAATCTACAGTTTCATCCTAAAATCGATAAAAGTACCATTTGAAGTAAAACAGAAAATAGTTTTTTTTTTTTTTTTTGCTTTTCTACCAATCGGGAGTTCAAACTTGTTCGTGACTGCGGTACACTTGCTTGAAAATTACAGTACGCCTTGTAGGTGTTACAATACTTGCTGGTAAACTGGTTTGATTAAGGAAAGCAAGTGGGTAGTTTCAGATAAAGTATGTTTCCAGTTTTCATTCTATCTATTCCGTGATTTCATCGGTTGTTTTGGTTTCACACTCAATGCAAAACCCACGTAAAAACCACGAATATTTCATATTTGGGCTATTTTATATTTAGCGGATATTTCATATTTAGGTTTTTTTTATTTAGTATTTCGAAAAAACTATACTTCAGATTGCAGTACAATAAATTACACATCGTTAAAAGAACAATAAGAGAAAATAAAACAGAAAAAAATCGTTATGAAAACATGCACACTGTCCCAAATAATTTAGCAATTTCAATATTTTGTATATTAAATTGAAACGATTAGATCAAATAATCATCAAAACCAATGTATTTCAAAAATTACCAAAGATGAAAGCATTACCACTGAAACTATTGCCACTCATGACGTGAAACATGCCCATTGTTTAAAATTTTACAATAAAGAACTCACCTATTTTAGTTTAGTTTGAATTATCGCCGCACTAGAGCTACACGAGGGCTATTGGCGACGGGCGTCATAACTTAGAACCACAGTCAGGTGACGAGCCGACACCTGAGTAGGCACCCAATGCAACCGTTAAGAGCGACATCGTACGCAGCGTCGGGACTTTGGAGCATAATTAACGTGCACTCCCTCTACACGGGGTATTATTCGTCGGACATTTTTGGCTGCACGGGCCGTTTATAGGTCGACATTTATTTTTGCGATGCCCGGACCCGAACCTGGGACCTTCCCCATTCAAGGCGAATGCCTAACCAACTGGGCTCCCCAGCCCCAGAGAAGAACTCACCTCTGGCCATGGGGGACAACATCAGTAGATTCGCGCATGCGGCCCCTTGCCCTTGTCCGAATATGGTGACATTGTTCGTGTCCCCTCCGAACTCGCCAATGTTCTCCTGCACCCAGTGGAGGGCTGCAACTTGGTCCATTAGTCCATAGTTGCCTCTTGCTGATCTATCCACTGCAGGCAAGAATCCTATGATAAAATATAAGAGAAAATGAAATGACTAATTTGTGAAAAATAATAATTTAAACTAAATAAGTAAGGGCCATAACGTCATGTGGATCATCGACTAGTTTTAGCATCCGTACAAGAATTCATACTCTTATAATTTGGAATTAGCTTTCTAAGTTTCACATCTTTAGTAAAAAAAAACTTAAGGGGGCAGACCCTCAAAAATTTTTAAAAATGACATTTCAATGTTTTTAGTGTTTCTTAAAATATGAAATTTTAGCTTTTCAACGATATCTTACATTAAAAGTTTTGATTATTGGAAGTATTTTTAATATTTTTTAAACAAACGTTGTTAAGGTAAAATCCAGTCATGTTTTATAGGTAAGAAACCACTATTGTTTACTTCAAACGGTTATATCTCAAAACTTACTTTTTCAATGTTCATGTACTTTTTTCTCAAACTCTACTGAAAGTATCAGCATGAAATTTTTTTATATATTTAAGAAGTTTGTTTCTAAAAACCGCTGGAAGGATTTGACTATAAATATCTTACTTTTTTTCTTTTTAATATTATTAATGTTTTTTAGGTGAAAAAAATATGTAGTTTCACTTAAAAAATTATAATTTAAAAACTAAACAATTTTTTTGAAAATACCTCTATTAATGTATAGTTAAACATGTATTTAACAACTAGTAAAAGTTTCATTAAAAAGTATCAAATAGATTCTGAGAAAAAGGTACATAAAAAGGTCATTTTAACATGTGCTTCAATGGATGGCTCCGGTCCCCCTTAAGCGCTTTCAAATTATTCCCAACAAATTTTGATGCAATTGATGATCCGTTAGAAATGCACTACATGTTAAAACTTACACAAAAAATAGTAGTGGTACCAATTCCTTATAAACTCTGAAGCATCATTTGTGACATGATAGGAACTGTCAAGGTAACATTTGAACAATTGGTATTTCAGGTATTAGTCGATACCAGAGATTCTCTGTAGCTATTGTCACTTTAAATTTCAAATATGTTTGGAGATGATAGCAACAATAGGCTGCGATATATTCTCAGAATATTTGGGGTTCAGACATTTCTTCGCCTTATTTCATTATTTAGGAGAATCTTTACATACAAGTTTAAAATGTATAACGCATAAAAAAATAAAAAATATAAAACACATATGAGTAAAAATTACAAATCTATAGCTTATTAATCAACAAAATATTTTTGTACATCTTTTCCATAGGTTTTTGAAAATCAATTTTTGAACAATTTAAAATAAATTTTTTTAACTCTTTGTATTTCGAAGATATTCATATGTCTAGAAATACTTTATCCCTGAATAAGTTTTGAATTTACATTCCGTTAAGTAGGCGCAAAATCAGCGACAATCTCATCGACAAAGATCTTTCCAAATAGATATTTCAACATAGTCGTGCGAAAAACGATCATTTTCCCGGATTATCCCTCGCCCCATCAACCTTATTACTCAATTCCCTGAATCTTTAGTCCGATATTTTCAGGAAAATTGAAAAAATATCCAATAACCCATAGAAACAGTGCTCACCCCTTTTCCCCTAAAAGATCCGATAAACGACCCAGATACGACGAATTCCCTACAATAAAGTCCCTAAAAATCTTAAGAATAGGGAAATATGAATATGCGTGTTAAATGAGACATTCTTATCCATGCCTTTCATATACGCTTCCATCTGTGACCCCATCATAGGAAAACCTTATATTGCGAATGCATCTATCTGAAGGGGTGAAGATAGACCCATCAAAAGGGGGGGACTGTTCAATATCCATACTCGTCATGTCTCATAAAGCTCGAGGTTCTATCCATTTTAGATGGATATCCGATAACAGCGTCGAGAAAGAAACATATTGGCTTCCTCCCTGGGAGAAAGAAACACATTGGCTTCGGTATTGTGCGTGAACCTTGGTTGGTCTAACATAAATGTAATGGACATTATTTATGAACTACTATGCAAGCTTTACCAGACGTACTGCATTTCGCAGTACAGTTTAATTTGTTATTCAACTATGTAGCTATAGAAATTTGCAAATAGTTTCCGTGTTATTTTTTAAAAAGTTTTTCAAACAAAAGCAAAGTAAATAAAAAAAGAATTATGACAATATAATGATGAATTCGAAGTCGAGAAGTTAATGACTGAGACAAATATGGTCAGGCAAACTATAACATAGTTTCTGGTCTTGAATGGGCAGTTAATCCCTGCACGCCGAGGATAGAAAGGATTGAATTTATTAAATATTTCAGTTTATTTTTTTTACCCTTTGAGGGATAGAAACGTTTAAACCACGGCCAACTTCAATAACAAGGCCAGAGAAGCTCTCCCAAACATGAGCGTAGACGGAAATTTTGACGTCACTGTTCCCAGTGCCGAAGATCGAGAAACTAGTTCGGACGCATTCGGGACCCTTAAAATGTGGTCAGCCGTGATCGAGTGGCTCCAAACAGGTTTCGAGACAGGTTGTCTTCATCTTCGGAACAACGTCACTCGGAACTATGACGTCAAAATTTCCGTTCCCGAGCTTGTTTGGGAAAGTTTCTTCGGCCTTAGTAGTTGAGTTGGCCGTGTTTAAACCCGTCACTTGACTAATAGGTTTTCCAGCAACACACACATTTTTTTAATAAAAGTATGACTCTTATAATTTTACTAAAATTTTAAAAATTAAAGTATGAAGCAGTTATTTATAATAACCTGCTACAGAAATAACATTTGGAACAAAAGAAATATTTTCTCTTAAATTTTTTAATTTTAATTTCGTACGTTTCAGGCAAATTGTGTATACATCAGAAGGTTTTTCGATTATTCATTGCTTGACAACTATTTATACAAAATCTTGAAAGATATAACAACATTTTTCAACATAGATATATAACAACCCTTCTTAAATAAAATCATTGTAAATTGTTTAATTGTTTTTAAGCGTCATCAAACAAAATTCAACGAGACGGCATAATAATAATACGTATGGTAATCTAAATCTTTAATACGCTGCAGCTTGAAATTTGGAAATCAAAGTTGAACAAATATAAAAAAAAATACTTTAATGACATTATTGAAAAAATTTATATACAATTATGAGTAAATATAAGTCATCAAGAATAATCTTTTTTTCTCTCTTAACTAGGTTAATTCATTTTAAAAGATTTAATAAAAATAATATAAAGTACAGTAACAACTCTCTCAAATTAGTAGAGGGACTTAGTTGAGGTTTATTCATGGAACTCGGGAAACGAGAAATCTGAGATTGTCAGGATACAGTAAAGAAGATAGCCTGGGCGGCAAAGTTGCATTGGAGAGTTTTTGCATTTGCATTTGCTCAACAATTTATACATAAATATGTTTATTTTTTTAGGTTTATGTGATAATTGGATATTGATATTCAGATGCAAACATTGTTTCACAAATTGTAGATGTTGATCAATTGAAAAGGAAGAACATAAAAAATGGGATAAAAATTATACGAATTTTCAAGTGAATTTCATATGTTACGTTTTTCATATTTTAAACTTTTATAAATTTGCTAAAAAACATTTTATTAAGTATTTTTTTTAAATGCTTTGTCAACCACAAATATTTATTTTCTAAAATAGAAAGCGAAAAAATTGAAAGTATAGGAAAAAATAACTGTCTTAAAATTACTTCTGAAGAAAAAACAGTTTTAAAGAATCTTAATACTTTACTGCTTTTCAAAAGAATATCATAGCATGTAAGTAAAAACATGTATAATGAGCAGTTTCTTTAAACGCAATAAAAAGATATAAATTCACTTTTTTGTAATTTAAATAACATTTTTATTTAAAAAAATCTGCGCCTAATATTTAAAAATCAAGATCTTTTTATGAGAGATGCATCAATTTCTTTTGACAAGTTCCTTAATTATGCATGAACTGAGTAAAGACGTCAAATTAGCGAAAACCCAAAACGTATCATTATAATTTTTTATTTTTTGTTGCATATTTTTTAATGATTGGTTGCTAATATATTCTTAAACTTGAAGTTTTCTAAATCTTTTTTGTAAATGATATAAAAATAAATTTACGTTACATGGCTAAAATATTTTTTATAAATCCAATCATTTTCAAATCTGTATGAGTGACTGAGTCTGTCAAACTAAAAAAAATAAATCGGCGCATGACACTGAAAGGATTTGTTTAGCGAAGTTGCCAAACTTTCAGATTCTCTTAATATTTGTTTTATTTCATTTTCTGATTTGAAGTTGATTTTTTCAGTTAATTTTATGAAGTTTATGTCAATAACAATTTGCATGAGCTTGTTTTCTTTGATATAGTTTTATTTAATTCAACGTATTTATATTTGTAAAAGTATTTTTAAGTTGTATTTCTGTACTACATGATTTCAAAAATTCATTTTCATTCTTTCATAATTTATACGTCATTCATAAACCATTTATTCATTCATTTGGTCACCATACACGTATTAATTCATCATTTATTCACCATTCATTCATTAATTCATCATTTATTCACCATTCATTCATTAATTCATCATTTATTCATCATTCATTCATTAATTCATAATTTATTCAACATTCATTCATTATTCATTTATTCATCATTCATTCATTATTCATTTATTCATCATTCATTCATTATTCATTCGTTCATCCTTCATTCATCATTCGTCCATCATTCATCATCATTCATCCATCATTCATTCATCATTCATTCATCATTCATTCATCATTCATTCATCATTCATTCATCATTCATTCATCATTCATTCATCATTCATTCATCATTCATTCATCATTCTTCATTTATTCATTATTCATTCCTCATTGTTTCATATATCATTTATCCTTTCATAATTTATTTATTCCTTCTTCATTCATTTATTTTTAATTCAAGGATTTTCTTAATTTCAAGTTCAGGCTTGAATTCACGTTATCAGTTTACTTTCTAACCAATCAGTCGAATCCCAAAAGCTGTCCGTGTGCGCAAGGGAAGGGACCGTGAAATCAATTTTTTATTCGTTTTAATACATTGAAATTTAACATTTTATAAAACATAAAATTTATGTTTTTATAAAATATACGAGATTTCTTTTAAGTCCCGAACGGATCAATTAACTTTTCATTTGCGTTTGAATACGTTTTGTTTCTTTTTTTATTTCTTAAGTATACATCGGCTCTTAAATTCAAAAACAAATATACTAACTAGTATGTAAACCATGATTTTCTAATAACTAATAAACTATTTAGTAAACTAATTATGATATTAAAAACTAATATACTAACCCAAAATCCCAAGTCTGAAATTGATAGTGACTACTACAACGTTTCCATAGCTGGCAAGCACACGTCCATCGTAGGGATTTCCAGAGTTCCACTCGTACGATTCTCCGTGGATGTACACCATCACTGGTACCTTCAATCCTTCTTTTCCAACTGAAAGAGAGAGAAATATTGGCATTGGGTATTGTACTTCATCTAGGGATTGTGAAAAAAAAAGAATAAATTGTACATTATTAGCACAACAAAAATGGAAAATAATATCGATATATAGTGAGTAGGTAAATAGAAAAAAGTAGGTTTGCAACAGAAACGATCAATTAGAAATGTATGCACACAAAAGTCCCTCATGCATCTAATAAAGAATTTAATTCAGACCACCTCAGCTGCCAAGCACAGCTATTAGTTCGATATTAAACTTAAAAAAGTCAAACAATTTTTTTCAACGAAAATTTATTAATTATTGCTTATTATTTTTCGATGTTTATTTACACTTCGCTGAATAAATATATAATATTGCTCACTCTTAGAAAGAAATAAAACTTTTATTATCAACATGCAACATTAAAGCTATTGATAACCTTTAAAAACACAATTAAACGAATTGTTTTAAATATCATTTAAAAAAACAAAGGACAATAAAACAAATTGCTCGCCAAAAGAATAATTAGTATTAATACAACAAAAACTGATTAATATCACAAAAATAAATATGAGTTTTATTTTTCAAATACATTAAACGAAATGAATTATAAATATTTAATCTAAATAAAGTGTTTCATGTAATTGTTATAAGTAGCAGGGTCATGTAATTCCATTAAAAGTGTTTTTTTGTGCTTTTTAAATGAGCATTATATTTTGAACACCGTTTTTTTATTAATTGTAGTACTTAGAATTCGATTTTTTACTTCTATTTTTTTATTATTACCACAATTAAAACTACTGCTATTCAAGATTATTATAATGAAAATAAAGGAAAATTGTGTCGAAAAATATTATCAAAGTAAATGTCAAGCATGATTTAAAGTTCAATTCTTAAACATGCTATTTATAAACTTGAAGCTAATACAATAAAAATAAATAAAATCATAGATGATTTTCAGCTGTATAGTTGGCTGGCGTTAATTATAAAGCACAAATATAATAGCAATAGTTAATTATAAGTCACAAATGTATAAAAACCAAAAAAATGTGTTCAAGATTTAAATTATCTTCATCTGGTTGTGTGCTCTCAAATGTTCACAAGAACTACATAAATTTCTACCACTTATAGGTGAATACACGAAACTTTTTGATTTACTCTTAACTTACCCTTAGTCTGATAGCGGGTTGATGTACTAAAGTTTAGATATTTACTGCATAAGAATTAAACTATCCTCCATACCGGAGTTAAATATACACGGTTATGTAACACACCATTGTATATTTAACATACTGTATATATGTAGTAATATAGCACGAGAGAAAGTGATTGCATAATGGACAAGTGGAATGGCCACGCCTACAGTGACATTACAGCTGCGTCAAAAATTGTCTTATAACCTACAAACATACCACCCAGCAGCTAATTAATCTAAAATAGAAGGGACACGAAAACAGTGACGTCTGCCTTACGTCCAAGAATAGTCTTCTATTCTACAAACATTCCCCGCTTCAGCGAACCGTCCATTGGTACCTGTAGCTTATAAAGTGACAGGTTTCTAAATTGAATATAGATTATAAAAGAAAATTTGAGTTTAAGGGACTAGTGCACATAAATACGATGTGATATTGACGTCGAATACTCATTTGTTGTCATTGCACAGTTGTGTTTTGTGAACACTTAAATGTCGACCAGTTCATTAGAATGCAGTTCGACATTTTTGTGACGTACTTAGTTGTTCTTCAGTTGTGAGAAGTATCTAGACATGGGCAGCCGGAATAATTTTGAATATCATGAGCTTTGGCCACAAAGCCGTAAGCCTTTTCTACTTGTTAATTCCATTTCCCAAATCAAACGAATTCCATCATCGTATCCCTTTAAATGTTATACTTTGAAGTTTGGTTTATACGCTAGCAGAAAATTGAACTCTACAGTTCTACTGCACCAATACTTAAATGACTCCACTCAGATCAATTCCATTCCTGTGGTGTATTGTAACGCTTCCGGCTGCCTATTTCTGCATCTGTACATAACTTTAACACGGTCAATTCTGTTTCGTTATTCCACCGCATAAATCTCACAAACGAACTCCGGCGTCGCCAGCCGAGGCAATAAATCATTGTTTTCCATGCCTGACAGATTTCCAGTAATGTGAGCTTAAATCGTAAATTAATGGGCAAGGGTGGTAAATCAGATTAATCCGGCTTGTTGAAAGGGATTCTAATTTCGAGCACGGCAACGTTTGTGGCTGTAGTATTTGAATAATAAGTAGCATAAGGATTAGATACTTTGAAAATAACAATGGGATCTACATGTCAACTTTCAAGTAAAATTGAAAACATTCTAACATACGTTTTAAAATATTTTTAGCAGTATGATATGTGTTTACTGTAAGAAATTATATAAAAAAATTATAAATTTGCTTTAAATAGCGAAGCAAATTAATCATTAAGTATTTTTTTTAAGTGTAGTGAAACCTGGAAAGCAACAAGAAAACTTGACCAACAAATGCCAAGAAATAATATACTGGCAAGACTCAATAAAAAATAAGGGCGATCAACAAATGGCGAAGCGATAAAGGAGAGAAACAGTTTTGGCTGGAAAAGTGGGGGGATCGCAAGAAATGCAACACTTGACCGGAGGGGATGGAACCCAGTTCTTGTGGCCTCATGTGCCGCTTTAGCGTTAAGAGACTTAAGTCAAGTCAAGTCAGCATCTTAAGTAATTCTTACTCATTAACGAATTAACGATGAAATCATTAAAGAAGAACGGTTGGCAATAAAATTTGCCAGGAGAAAATATACTTTCTGCTTAAATTTATCTAAATAAACAAAATATAAGACAGCTGATGACCATAAATAATAGATATAAAAAGAATGATTATCATAAAATGCTATGGTGGAAAAACAAATTGTAATGTTACAGGAAAGCATTTTGTTTATTCAGTAAGTGTATGTGGAACGTCAATTGTCATGGAATATATGACCGTCAATGTCATCGAAACGTCACGTATCCGAATCCAGTGGTACGTCACGTAATTGCTATATACTTCAAAGCAACTTTTTGACATATTTTGTGTTTATATATTTAACCCGAAGCAATACTTTATAATAAAAAATGCGACTTATATACGATTTCCCAAATAAAACAAATCTATAATATTTCACAAATCTAAATGCATTTTTCAACTATTATATAACAACACCTTTAAAGAAACATCATAAAAACAAAAATGCTATTTTTTACCATCTACAAAAAGAAATGGAAAAAAAGCTAAAAAATGCAAAAAATAGGATCAGTTATATCCAAAGAATTCAAGAAAACAAACAAGCTGATTGAAAATTCTGTTTACCAGCTAAGCAATATTTTTTACCTCAAAAAACAGAGCTCACAACATTGTACCCTATACTCTAAGATCATTTGTCATATGCGTTCTTCCCAATATGAAAACGACAAATCTTTGTTGAACAAAAAACGGCTTCTGAATTCAGGGATATTTTAGAGGGCCCTTTCTTGTTGTTTTATTTTATAAGGGAATGGATTATTGATACCTTTGTTTTTCAGTGGAATACATTTGTTTCGTTTGTTCAAAGAGGAGAATGTGAAGTTATTTTCTTTTGTTTTCGTAAAAATGACTCGATACAAAATATATTTACAAATAAAGGGCTTATTTTTGTTGTTTTTATTTTTGACTGCATTTATTTGTAAATGTTATTGTTCTTATTTATTAATTGAGAATCACATTAAACTACCTTAATATATCTTAATAAAATACTTTGATAAGTTTAGTATATTAAAATTTATTTTATTTATCTTAAATTGGATTGCAAATAAAATTGTTATATTTTAATTATATAAATAACATTAGTTTTTATTTAAAAAACTTCAATTTGTTATAATCACTAGTAAAGCTAGTATGAGAGTTATCAATTGTTAAAAAATAATAGAAATTTTATAATAATAAATTATAGTATAGTTTTCAGAAAAAGGTTTTCATAAAATTAAAAAAAAATTAAATTCTTTTCACGTTAATAATGTGAACTATTAATAATTTTTTAGTTCTAATAATTTTTTAGCTAGTTCTAATAATTTTTAGAATTAATAATTTTTAAAAATATTTTATCTCTATTTACTGTTGAAAATCTTTCGTTCAAACTCCAAGATGTATATGCAAAAAAAACTCGAAAATATTTTTTTTGAATATAGTAAATCTGGTAACATTCTTTTTTATAGTCCTATTTGGTTTTCTATGTTCAATGCGGTATAGTTTCATATACATAATAAAAGCAAATGCATTTCAAGTCGGTATTTCCGAATAAGTATGTCTGACATCATAGGCACTACTGAGTATTTATTCCTGATACTTCAGTAGTTTTACTTACTGGGAAATGGAAGCGGTATATAGCTGGGTCGCCAAACCAAAATCTCTCTCGATGGAAATCCATAGTAAAAAAATATTTTTCTAAGTCCAATAACTCATGTTGCATTCAATATTTTTTTTTTGAATGATAGATATAGCTGACTAAAAACGGCCCTATAATACCATTTATTGAAAATGGTTTTAAAAAATTAAATTTTCAATAAATAACTTTACGGCAAAATATTTGAACCCATATTACTATACTACTACTACTGTTACATATATATTCCGGCTTGTGTGCTTGATCAGAGACCCGCTTATGACGCCTTCGTTAAGTAAGACAGACACAGAAAGAATTTTTACTGTCCCAGAGAAATGAATATACACCCAGGGCGAAGGCGGGTATCGAACCCGCACCCGTTACAGCACGCAGACTGCTAGAGTAATGATCCAAACCACTCGGCCATCCGGGACCCGAACTCATCGGTGGCCTAAAACACTATTAATTTAATTAAATATTAATTAATTAAATAAATTTAATCAAATTATTATTTTTTTACTTCAAATCTGTTAGTTTTTATGGGCTACTACTTAGTGTAAAATTTTATTGGGTTAGCTTGATAATTAAAACAAAAAGTTCCAATGTATACTGGGCATTTCCACGCGTGACTTACACTACATCGGACGATTTAACAAATTTCGTTTGCGTAGTTCATAATTACTTTCTACTTATTCAAAAAAAAATATTGTATGCCAGTTTACCCCTGAACATATACTATTTTTAGAAATCATAAAAAACCATTTTCATTTAGTATTTCACTAAAAAATAATAAAAATGTCATACTGTGACTTACACTACATGAAAGGAAGTCGAGTTTTGGTTATCATTTAAAACTCTCATTTCTTCTTCATAGTGCAGTAAATCAACATTCTACCAATGCTTAATTTAAGTACAAGGTTCAAAGCTAAATAGGGCATTTCCACGCGTGACTTACACTACATCGGACGATTTAACAAATTTCGTTTGCATAGTTCATAATTATTTTCTATTTATTCAAAAAAAATATTGTATGTCAGTTTACCCCTGAACATATTGTATTTTTAGCAATCAGTAAAAACTGTTTTAATTTAATATTTTACTAAAATAATAATAAAAATGTCCTGATGTGACACACTACATGAAAGGAAGTCGATTTTTGGTTATGATTATAAACTCTAATTTCATCTTCACAGTGCAGTAAATCAACATTCTACCAGTGCTTATTTTAAGTATAAGGTTTAAAGCTAAATATTTTAATTGCAAAAAAGTATTGAAATATCATAGGAAATAATTTATTAACATTTTTGTGCGTGACTTACACTACATTCAATTTGTGACTTACACTACATCATGTGAATTGTATCACAGATATGGAAATTTCGGCAATAATAACATATATAAATAATTTTGAACATGGTAAGCTAAAAATTGCATGCATGGTAAAATCATAGTTAGAAAAGTTACACAATGTCCCCTAAAGTTGGTTTCTGGTAATTTCTTAATTCTTTCTTCAGTAGCGTTGTCTGAAAAACCTTCCTTCTCAGGCCACGCAAAAAGACTTCCCTACCATTGCAGATGTTTCAGTTTTATTGAATAAGCATCTTTACTTAACATTTTCCCCATAAAATATTTAACGATAATTTTCCTACGAAAAGAACTAAAAGTTCTTTTTCCAGCATCAAATTCATTTTCAGAATTTTGTTGAGAGGTATTTTCTTTTACAACATTTAAATTTGTTTAATCAGCCGTGTAGTATTTTTGGGGATTTAATGAAACACTTGCAGTTTTAAGTAGGCATTTGTTTAATTTTAAAAAGCAGAGCAATTTTCGAGTGTCAGGAATCGGAAATATTTATTTTCCTTTGATGAGCAAATATAATTTAATCTACCTATTTCGCCCTTTACACAGTTGTCAGAAATGTATAATAGTGATATATTTGGGCAGATTTCTTATGCAAAGTGAAAAAATCTTTAGCTGAATGTGGGTCAATTTTCCTGGAATGTGTGGCTGTTTTTATCTCCTCCTCACTGTATCACCAAGTCCACCAATTGGTCATTTATCATGACTAAAGGTAAAGATGGCCAACATTGGTGGCAGAGAAATGCCATTGAATGTTGTCTAACGGCTGGAACATTGCAATATAGAGATGGTGTATTTTTCATTTAAAGTGTTGTCCGTAAAGTGGTTTTTGCTTTAATTTTCTTTAAAGATTTGTAATTTACCACATGCTTAAAGTCTTTCCCTTTGCTATCTTTTTTCTTTTAGCTGTTAATATAGCAATCTTAAATCAAAATTATCAAAATATAAGAAATCTACAAATATTATAGCTAATCTACTATAGATAAATCAAACAGAAGCTGTGACTGGCACTACGTTGTGACTTACACTACAAAGTTAAAATGTTTTATAAATAGAGAAATTGCTTTTTATTTTAAAATTTAAAGGTGTGGAATTACACAGAGGTTAATATAGAAAGAAAATATCTTTAAAATTTTGAAGCAAAGCCTTATTTTAAAAAGTTATAGAAACTTTTAGATATTTTCGTGACCTACACTACAGCCAAAACAGGGGATGTTAATATTTCTAATTAAGTATTTTTTATTTATAAATACCCATTAAAAATGTGTTTTCAAGATAGTTATTATAGTGTATTTTAATAATTTTACTAACAAATCTGATAAAAAATAATACTTAACTTAAAATTCAAGAATTCAAAATGATGAAAAACCATAACCCACGCTTTCGAAAAAAGCAGATACTTTGAAACTACAGTGTTGTTACAGATAAAAACAATAATAGTTTTTGATGTAAAATTTTTATATTTCAAACTTTTCTAAATCACATATAAAAGTTTCAACTGGAATAAAAAATATTTTTAAAATTCACTTGTGGTATGTATTTACGTGGAATTAACCAATAATATAATTGCAAAAAAGTGTGGAAATATCATAGGAATAATTTATTAACAGTTTTGTGCGTGACTTACACTACATTCAATTTGTTACTTACACTACATCATGTGAATTGTATCACAGATATGGAAATTTAGGCAATAATAACATAACATATGTAAATAATTTTGAACATGGTAAGTTAAGAATTGTATACATGGTAAAATCATAGTTAGAAAAAGTTACACAACGTCCCCTAAAGTTGGTTTCTGGTAATTTCTTAATTCATTCTTCAATGGAATTGTCTGAAAAACCTTCCTTCTCAGGCCACGCAAAAAGACTTCCTGACCATTGCAGATGTTTCAGTTTTATTGAATAAGCATCTATACTTAACATTTGAACCACAAAATATTTAACGATAATTTTCCTACAAAAGGAACTAAAGCTCTTCTTTCAGCATCAAATTCATTTTCAGAATTTTGCTGAGAGGTATTTCCTTTTACAACATTTCCATTTGTTTAATCAGCAGTGTTGATTTTGGGGATTTAATGAAATATTGGCAGTTTTAAGTAAGTATTTGTTTAATTTTAAAAAGCAGAGCAATTTTTGAGTGTCAGGAATCGGAAATATTTAGTTTCCTTTGATGAGCAAATATCATTTAATCTACCGATTTCGCCCTTTATACAATTGTCAGAAATGTATAATAGTGATATGTTTGGGCAGATTTCTTATGCAAAGTGAAAAAATCTTTAGCAGAATGTGGGTCAATTTTCCTGGAAGGTGTGGTGCTTTTATCCCTCCTCACTGTATCACCAAGTCCATCAAATGGTCCTTTTTCATGACTAAAGCTAAAGATGACCAACATTGGTGGCAGAGAAATGCCATTCAATGTTGTCTAACGGTTGGAACATTGCAATAGAGATGGTGTATTTTTAGTTAAAGTGTTGTCCGTAAAGTCGTTTTTGCTTCCTTTTCTTTACAGGTTTGAAATTTTCCACATGCTTAAAGTCTTTCCCTTTGCTCTTTTTTCTTTTAACTGTTTAGTTAGCCATCTTAAATTAAAATTATCAAAATATATGAAATCTACAAATATTACAGCTAATCTATAATAGATAAATCAAACAGAAACTGTGACTGGCACTACGTTGTGACTTACACTGCAAAGTTAAAATGTTTTATAAATAGAGAAAATGCTTTTTATTTTAAAATTTAAAGTTGTGGAATTACACAAAGGTTAATATAGAAAGAAAATATCTTAAAAATTTTGAAGCAAATCCTTACTTTAAAAAGTTATAGAAACTTTTATATCTTTTCGTGACTTACACTACAGCCAAAATATTGGATGTTTATCTTTCTAATTAAGTTTTATTTATAAATGCCGATTAAAAATATGTTTTCAAGATAGTCTTTATAGTGTATTTTAATAATATTACCAAAAAATCTGATAAAAAATTATACTTAACTTAAAATTTAAGAATTCAAAATGATGAAAAACCATAGCACATGCTTTCAAAAAAAAACCACTTTGAAACTTCAGTGTTGCCACAGAGAAAAACAATAGTAGTTTTTGATGTAAAATTTTTATATTTCAAACTTTTCTAAATCACATATAAAAGTTTCAACTGGAATAAAAAATATTTTTAAAATTCACTTGTGGTATGTATT
Organism: Oedothorax gibbosus; assembly: GCA_019343175.1. Lineage (NCBI taxonomy): Eukaryota > Metazoa > Arthropoda > Arachnida > Araneae > Linyphiidae > Oedothorax > Oedothorax gibbosus. The sequence continues at coordinate 12,746,856 of CM033279.1, forward strand.
TACGTGGAATTAACCTACTGCCCCCTTAAAAAGTGGGATTACATAGCCATGTAAGCAGGCATCCGGAATAATGTGTGTAATAACACAGAGTGATGACTTTGGTTTGGTGACCCGGCTACCTCTCCCATTATCCCTTAAGATAAACTACTTTTTATATATAAAGCGAATACTGATTTATAGGATAAAACGCTCGTTACGCAAACTTCGTTACTACAAATCTTCCACATATTAGTCATTCTGTATTAACTATGACTTTATCTAACGCCAAACAAAGGGCCATGTTTCAAAAATCGCAACAAATTGACACAAGATAACCAAGACAAAGTCGTCTTTGTCTGTCATAAATTAAGTTCTGATAAGAAAATACGAAAGACGTTTCGAAGTCCCCCATATAACAAAAACGGGCGACGTAACTAAAATTGGCAGCAATAAATAAAGTCGAAAATCAATGCAGAGACAATGAACTTTGAGAGTGAGACATCCGACTTATTTTTTTTCACAAATTTTTATTTATTTCTGTTAACAATCTGAACAAGTCTATGAAAAAGGCCGAAGGTTTCGATGTAGAAAATAAAATAAAGGAATTTCGACTGAGAAGATTGATAATGAAGATCAATAGAGGCATTTCTTATTTATTTTTGGCGTCTGGTAAACTTTTTTAAAAAAAAAAAGATGAATTTATCTTTTGTTTGCGAAGGAAAATAGTGACAGATTTTATTGTTTAATTGTGTTGATATGATGGTTTTTTAGTTATTTATTAGCATAGAATGTCATTATTTATAAATGAACATATTTTGCTTTTAATTGTTGTTAGAAGTAAGATTTTCGTCATATTTTTAAAGTCAGGTTACAGTATTTAAGGGGATACGGTACCCAAAAATTAGCCAAAATATCGATTGTTCAGTTTTTACTTCTTATTATTCACAATATCTTTCTGAACATTTACTGAAAGTTTCATAATGATATTTTCTGTAGAAAACAAGTTGTCAAACATAATTTTTTGAAGTTTGAACTCGTATTTTGTCTGCTTTCAACCTGTTTTCTCTGTTTCGCCTTTTTCAATTCTTGTGTTTAATAAATCCCTAAGGCTTCTTTGATAATTAAGTTAGAATTTTGAAATTTTTAGCCTGTGTTCTTACATAAAAGGTGCATTAAATTGTGCATGGAATAAGGTCTACTATGTATAGATTTTTAATTGAGTTGTAGAACTACGCATTACACAAAAATAGTTATTGTATTCTCATACATATACATATATATTCCGGCTTGTGTGCTTGATCAGACACCCGCTTAGTTATTGTATTCAAAATGAATACTAAAAGGTTATTATTCATTGGAATTAATTTCCCGTTGTAAATAAAAATAAGTAAGAATGCAAACAAAATTCAATACAAACAATTGCTGTATGTTTTTTTAATAAATTAATGTAAGTATGCTCTTTTATGTATTTAGTTAAATAGATATAAAATATAGTCTTAAATGCAAAACCACACACTTTACCTAACATAAACCTTTACTTTGAAAAAATGCAATTTCACATGTAACGGTATTTATTTTTCAATTTTGCGTTTTATTTCAAAAACTATTTAAGAACTACATGTATTTTCTTTTTATGTCATTTAGCAACGTCAATATATTTTCTTGGAAAAAAAAACATCCAATTTTATACCCGGGTACTTTCATCTTTTGAAATAAAAATGCAAATAAAGATGTTCATTTTATATTTTATGATGATTTTTTACGGTACGAAATTGTTTTGAATAGAAATATCATTTGAATAAATACAGCGTGGTCGCTTGTTTTCTTAAGGCTTAAAATGAAAAAAAAATGTAATAAAAATACTCTCTTTGACATAGGCAAACATATAAGTGATGTTTAAATTGAGTTATTTGTCGGGTTTACTTACTTTATAGAAGAATTTCCGAAAAAACTCGATTGAGTGATATTTTCTAAATGAATTCTAGATAAATACTAAGAATTTAAAGAAAAATTACTTAAGATGTATTATTGTTATTAAAAAAATATTTTTTGATAAAAAACTTTAAATGCAAAAATTCAATAAAACTATCATTATAAATTAAGTCATTATATATTTAATAATAGATGTATTTGTTCTGTAAGCAGTTAATTTAGTAGATTTAACAAGAATATAGTTGGTTGCCAATTTTAAAAAAATAATTACTTATTTCAGGGCAATTTTTGTAAACTAAATTAATTGAATTTAATTTATACAAATAGTTTTTTTTCTCATTTGATGATTTTGTTAGAACATTTACAATTGATTGTTTGTAACAACAATTTGAATGATGAGGTAGTTTTATAATGACAGTTTTATTGCCAATAACTGCATCACACTTTATGTTTAAAGAATACTTGAGACATAACAATTTATGAAAAAATACAATTAATCGAATAAACATTTCAAACACTAGAATGATCTGCTTTTAGTTAAGGTTTAAATTTACACGAAATCAATATAAAATTTTAAAATCCACTGCACAAAATCTCATATCGTACAAAATCATTAAAAAAGATACTTTTTGTATACTCTTATAAAAATGGTAAGTAAAACAGTTTGATAATTAAATGTTTATCATAGGATACTCAAAATTAATTATGTTTAAAAAATTAACACGAAAAAAAAGCCTTATTATCCTTCCACGAACAAAAAAAAATAATATCAAAAACTAGTTTTTCATTAAACCTCTATCAAATGATTTATGAAACACTGGTTTTAAAAAACGTAGGAAAAAAATCGTTTTTTACGGAAGCGGTTTTCATCAGCCAAAGTTTTTGAAAAGTTTGTGGGAAAGAAAGATTAAGCGAAAAAGATTTTTTAAAAAACTTGGCAAGTTAAAAAGTCAAGAAGTAAAGGTGATAGTTGAAGGATTTTTTGGTTAAATATATTTTTCAGAGTTTTCTGTTTGTGATTTGGCAGCATTTTTGAAAATGATTTTATGCTATATTTTATTATTTTAATTGTACTTATATTTTAATTTAAATATAAGAAAAATACATTTTTATAAAATATTTTATTTCTTGTGTTTCGTCTAGTAACTTGGGTCAGTTGAACCCATTAAAAAATTGTTAAAAAAGTATAGTTGGAGATTATTTAAATTCAATAATGCAATAAATAATAATTATATTTTAAATTTATACATACAATTTCGAAGAAATGTGTTTGAACTGATCCTGGTATGACTTTAATTTTCAAGCCATAAGGTAAGAAACTTAGTTTAAACCCTACATACTAGATACTGATATTAACCCTAGAACCATAAACCTGGGTGTTGACCAAACCTCATGTTTGAAATTTTAGGGTAAAAACTGGTCAGTGAAGGGAAAAAACATGTGCTTAATGAGTTAAATTGCTTCTTTCAGAAAGATTTTATTAAAAAAAATCTATGAGCTGACATTCAAACCGGTTTATAGTTTAAATTTAAAAATATATAGATTTGTATTTCTAAGGTTAACATATTTTGTCACTTATACATCTTGTTTTAAAATAAGATTCAGCATCTGTTCTTAATCTGAAGAAATATATTTTTGAAAGTATTTGGATGGTGTGTTTTCATATAATAATCTCAATTTTTAAAAACATAAATTTGCATAACAAATATTTTCCTAAAATTTCTAGTACATACCAGAAGGAAATTTTAATTTTTAATTCCACTTCAATCCACACGAGTTTCATAAATATTTGAATGCATCTCAAAAACTACAGTTGAACATCTCTACTACTTTTCCAACTTACAGGGTTCACTGAGGTGACATTTAAAGTTCTATGAAAATCGATGTGAGTTCCAAAATGTTCTTCTCGAATGCTCGAAATGTGCTTCTCGAAGTGTTCTCTTTCTTGCCAAAAACAGAACTGTATAAAAAAACAGATTGCAACTTTTTCAGACACATAACTTTTAAATAAAAATATAGTTTTTCTTACATTTATAAAGAGGATATTTAAATAATTTTTTTTAATTTTCTTGCTTTTTTTATTGCGAAATGCCACAAGAGAATGTTGTAAAATTTTAAAAATGTTTTCTTCATTTTTGGGAGATGCATACTAAGTCAGAAAACAACTTTCACATTACTCATATCAATGGGTTATTTTTTTTGTATTTTAAACTACACGTAGAATTCGATTTAATCTTGGTTTCGAGTAATTTTTACTTTAATTTTCAATTGTTTTAAATATTATAACCAATAATTTGATGAAGAAGATAAGATTATCGATCGTGGTACCAATATATCACCGGAGAAAATAATTACAGACTGGTTATTAGGTGATTACACCAATTTATTTCAATCAGGAGAAAATAAGTGCAAGAGAAGAAATTGTTAATGTATCGTGGATGTAATGTTGTAAAGCTAAAAATCTGTGAGAATATTTTCTTAAATACATGGGAGTTTTTTGTTCCATTATTAATGCAAAATATTTCCAATTCAACTTAAATTCTTAAAATGATAATTATTGAAAAAATTAAGTTTATATAATTAGAATTACTTAAAAATAATAATTTATAATGTTTATATTAATTAAAAAATGACGTTTGCAACAAAATTTAAAATCTTTAGTCATCGAAAATTGACTGCCTTATGACAAGTAAATAATTTTATAGTTTTTGTTCCATTATTAATGCAAAATATTTCCAATTCAACTTAAATTCTTAAAATGCTACTTTTGAAAAAATTCAGTTTATATAATTAGAATTACTTAAAAAATAATTTATAATGTTTATATTATTTAAAAACAATGACGTTTGCAACAAAATTTAAAATCTTTAGTCAAAGAAAATGTTATTGCCTTATGACAAGTAAATAATTGCATTTACACAAGAAGTACTCTAGTCCTCAACCGTATGACTTGTAAACAAATGAAAAACAAGTTCCTTGCTAGAAACATTTATACTGTGGATTTCAATCATCTTATGACTCCCGAATTATATGGTTTTACAAAGGATAAGGGTACCAAAAATCAGGTCCTTAACTTTGGCATCATTGCTAGACTTACATATATAAAGCCTTTGACACTGTGTGCAAAGACAAGATTATCATTAACTTGGCAGCATTACTAGACTTATATATACACTGCTCAAAGCAATTAGGGAAACTCATGGTTTAAACCCTTTCACCCCCAATGATTTCATTTGGAATCATCTGCTTGCGATTTTTTTTCTCACTAAGTTGAGATTGCACTTATTTATCGTTAGATGGCAGAATCATGTCTTTTGAAGAATTAAATAATGTTTGTATTAATTAAATGAAAATATCAAAAACATGGTAAAATAAAATTCACTCCCAAAAATTTTAAGAAATAAATTGATCCTAAATTCTTCATGCTTGCATTCTTAGATGTTTAAAAATTGATTTTAATTTTTTTTAACAAATAAGGTTTCGAAAAAATTATTGTTATAATTTATTCAAAAGTTATGATTCCAATATTTCCCCCTTAAATTTTAGATAAAAAATTATGATTTTTTCCCCTTTTTTATCATTTCATTCTGGATGTATAATGAATCTATTTCACACATTTTAGATTTTAAAAATAAAAAATAAGAAGTTGAAACTGAGAGAGTTAAAAAAAAAAGTACGCAAAGTGCTCCCCTAATTGTTTTGAGCAGTGTATAAGGCCTTTGAAACTGTGTGTAAGTAGGGTGGAGTGATTTCATATGCTAAAAAATAAATATTCTATTTTCCATATCTAATAGCATGAAAAGTTGTATTATGATATACTGAATAAAAAGTGTAAAAGCTTCAGAACTCTAGTTTAATGTCTTGAGGGTCCACAATCGGGTTTAATGTTTGAAACACAAGAAAAAAATCCCCATGTTAATCTCCCATAGGAAAAGTGAGACTTATATTGGGAACCTAATATGGCTTCATTTATACAAAAAAAATATATGGTTACAAATAACAAAAAGCAATGGACTTATAAACCTTGAGAATAAAATATATTTGTGTGTGTTTTTTATAAAAATATAGTATTTTACATAAATTTCAAAAAGGGCGGATGCATCTCCGACAGGAAAAGTACGAATGATATTGAAAACGTTACTTGTAAAGCGTAAAAAATATACTAAACTTAAAGTTTTTGAAAAGGGGGGGGACGAAATGGGGTATCGTTAAAAAAGTTAGTAATATGTTCATTTACACAAAATCTCAATTTTTAAAAAAATGTCACTTGGCGTTCTTAAACTTACGTTCTTCCACTAAACTCTTCAGTTGTGTTGGACCAGTCGATGATGTCGATGTATTCCTTGGCATTGACGTTAAACTTGGGAAGCTCAACTCTTCTTACAATTTTCCTAGTTAGCTTCATTGCTTGCTTTACCCTTCTTAAAGCCAATTCCCTCACATGTAGCCCTCGTCAGTTATCATGCAGAGGATAATGTTTCGGGATGACCAAAGTATCCATTACGTCGGATTACAGGATGGATAATATTTTTGAGTTCTCGATTCAAGTATTGACATTTATTTATGGTGTCAAAAGATGACAAACTCCATATTTTTAAGATGGCTTGTCCCTGATTTGGAACCCTTCGGAGCATACACTTAGCAAACAAACGTTGCCAATATCTGCTCGCTTTTTGAAGGTGCAGGTGTTCCAATATACAGCCTTAATATTCTGTTAGCAGTTGTAATCCACCTAGAATGACAAATGTCCCCAGGCGTCCTTTACAACAGGTCAGTGGAACACTTTTCTGCAGAAATTCCCTTGCAAATATCCATCAAATACTTTTGCTCTGTACTAAGGGCTTTTAGTAATGTTTTATAAACGACTTGGCAAAACTACTTCAATTTTTAAAAACTGCACATTGGAAGCTCTTCACAACCAACCAGACTTTGCGATCGGACCAGAATATGCCCTGGGTCCATTTGTTACTCCATCTAAATGTTCAAACAAATGCCTTAAAAACAATTCATTGCCATGCAGTTGGCAAATAAAGTAATAATAAGAATGCATTTTACAATTTAAACTATAATGGAGCAAACTTACCCATTATCGAAACTACGGCCCTGACTTTTCATAATAACTGTTATGCTGCTGCTTATATAGGTTAAACATAATGTAAAGCATCCATTCCTATGTATAAGAGCACTTTTCTATAATTTAAAATTCCAAACAGGATCACTTTAAAAAGCTATAAATTTTTGTGAATTTTCATCAAAATCGCGTATTTTTAAAATTTTTTTCGAGAATTTAAAAGTTTGAATAGCATTTGCAAAATACTGTTTATGATAACGATATATAACTGAACGATATTACCTTTTTTTTAAAGTATGAAATGTAATCAGTAAATTCTGGCAAGAAAATTAAAATGAGTTGATTTTTGGCATTTTTTTCAAACTTCAACCGCTTTGAGGCAGCACATAATATTAACTAGGAATTTTTTTATTATTTTTCCAGTAATCAGCATGACAAAACGCTTGAGTCATATTAGAAGTTTGTACTCAAAAATGTATTTTTTCGTCCCACCCTACTGTATAGCCAGCACATTCGTATTTATAAATTCATTGTGGACCCTGATAATTTAACTTTAACTTAAAAAAATTTATATATCATGTTTTAGTAAGATGTGAAACAACTTTTTTTCACTATTAGAAATGTTAAATATTTTTTTTTCACTCCACCCTAGTGTAAAGACAATATTATCATTAACTAAACTATTCGTTCAATATTATAATCCTATCGATAGCTGGGGTTCAGGCCTGGTTTAGATAGCCGACTTTCTACTTAACAAATCTATCACTGGCATCGAAACGCTCATAAATTTCACTTTGGCCGAACTCTCTGAGTTTAAAACAAAACAAAAATTGATTTTTAACCTAGTTGAATCAATAGTAACTTTTTTTACCTCAAATAATCTATATAACTTTAAACCAAGGCTATATTTTGATACAAAGCGAGGCGTGGTCTGTTTGTGGGATGGAAGATAAAACGTGACGACAAATTAGGCGTGTCCATTCTAGTTTGGACGAATTAGATAATGCGTATAGTTTGTTTTTGAGGTATAAGGTAACGTTGGACATAGCTGTAACGTCAAAGTAGGCGTGGTATTTCTAATCGTCCATTCAACAGCAACAAACATATCAACCACCTGTTTTACCAGGCTTTTAAGCGCCTTAAGTCTGAAGCAGTTAACGTTGCCATGCAACTGCTTGAACAAAGGCAATTGTTCACACAGGGTAAGTTTTGGCAAAAGTTGAAACAAAACAAATTGTTGTTGTTTAAATGCAATGTTAAGTAACGCTTTTAACGTAGGAAAGTATGTTACTTCGAAAAAATCCTAAGAAATTATAAGCCGTTTCAACATAATGTTTCTGAACACTTAGAAGTGGTGATACACTAGAATAAAAAGCATGTCAACAACAATAAAACCCCATTTGCTTTGTTTAGATATACAATTACCTCAAAACAATACATTCCCGACGACCGTAACTTCCACATTCATAATTCATATCCCATCTACTTTGAATATCTTTCTGCAGAACATTTACTCTCAACATGAATACTAAAAACCATTCTTTGAAGCATCTGCAAGTTAATCCTTCATAATAAATTACAGGCCTCAAAGGATTATATCGTCAAAAAAACAGAGGAAACAAAACGTATTTTTCTCCCTTTTGTTTCCGTCTCTTATCTGCGACGGTGTTCTGTTTGCCTTCATTCTTAAACATTCCTCGCTGATGCTGTCTTTTGCTTTAACGTCGTTTTTAGCATCTTTTTTTAGCGTCGAGGCTCTAATCCATGACATCCATAACGCTAGAATTGCGACGCTAAACTCGGCAATGCAAAGGATGATAGCAAGCCGTTGACATCATTCGTCATTTTAATGACTTTTAGATGATTATTTTTGCCCTCAAGTCGATTATTTGACTTTTTTTTCACAGAAGAAAAAAGATCCAATTTTCGTTAGAAAAAATAATAAGTTATCTTTTCTCTGTCCCTTGGTGGGGTGTCATGCGTTTGCAGTAGTTATTATTTATGATGTCGATTTACAAGATCATTTTTTACTATTTTTTGGGAATTGTAAATTTACAAATTATAATCTTTATTGATTGCATGTAGTAAGTAAAAGGAATAAAAGATACAATGTTTTTACTTTATAAATTTCTTTCAATGGATTTTATTTTAAGGAAATTTGATTGGGCTTTTATTTTGTAATTGTAGCCACACACACATTGACACATATTTGTGTTTCATAACAAGTAGATTTGTTACAGAATCGGTCCTTCAGCCTTCTTTCACACGTCACTAAATTTACTTCAATAACACTTAAATTTACTTCAATAACAAGTACAAATTTATTCTCAAACTTAATAAATCTTATAACGCTTTTGCAATTGGACTAGTACAATGGTTTGATTTTACGCAAATAAAAATACAATTTTAAATTGTTAAATTCTTGTATGCTGACATTTTATGATTGCATCATAGACGTAGGACTGAAGTTTTTATTGTTTTTTATTGAACCAAGGTAAACGCTTTCTAAAATAATATCATTTCTCCATTTCCAAGGAGAATTAAATTGAATCGACTTAATTTTACTTAACTTAATTGTTATGCATGTTCAGGGGATTGCAATCCCGATAATTTTTCCTATTGTGTATACATACTACTCCAAGCCATCTGCGTAAGGCAAGCAATTGAAGCTTTTTTAACGATTTTAGTGAGACGTGATTCAAATAAATTCTTCAGAAAGATTTTTTTTGTCTTTTTGCTTCAGGTTTTCGCTAAAAAGACAATAGATGGAACAGTCTTCCTTTTCGTTCCACGAATAACAAGGAATTTGGCGGATTTATCTCCGAAAAAGAAATGCCCCCTCGAGATTTTAACCAACATATGTGCCAAGAATTTTTTCTCATCCTCTACTTTAAACCATGTGGAAATTTCGATGCGTGAGAGAAAACCGCAATTTTTTCTATGTTAGTGCGTGTAAAATCGGCAAGAAAAACAATTACTTCATGTATATATTATTTTATTTAAAAATTGTTTTGAAGGTGTATTTTATAGTACTTAATACATGAGCGAAATGAACAAAATTGCTGCCTTTCATGTGTTACTTAAAGTGATAATATAAGCAATTAGACCAAAGAATAGAAATAATTAGACACATAAAAATTCATAATCACATTTTTTATGTGGAAATGTCATAAAAATGAATAATTAAAATTATATCTATAATTTATGATTACTATTCTTAAAGTTAAATTAAATAAGTATTAGAAAATATGTAAAAAAAAATCCAGGAAAAGTAATAGATGCAATAAACATTAAGACTTTCGGCTGTAATACTTAACACTGTTACTATCTGTGCATTACGTTGGCTGTACGAAGCAATTTATTTTGACAAAATATATCAGAAACGAGACATAAATTATCCCCCACCCCTACAAAAAATATTGTGATATATATATGATATATATTGTGTATTATATATGATAAAAAATGAAAACTTATAAAAAAAATGTAATGGATAGCCAATGGTATAGCATAATGGTACCGACTCTCTGCTGTAATACTTAACACTGTTGCTATCTGTGCATTACGTTGGCTGTACGAAGCAATTTATTTTGACAAAATATATCAGAAACGAGACATAAATTATCCCCCACCCTACAAAAAAATATTGTGTTAACACATATGATAAAAAACGAAAACTTATAATAAAAATATAATGGATAGCCAATGGTATAGCATAATGGTACCGACTCTCTGCTGTAATACTTAACACTGTTGCTATCTGTGCATTACGTTGGCTGTACGAAGCAATTTATTTTGACAAAATATATCAGAAACGAGACATAAATTATCCCCCACCCTACAAAAAAATATTGTGTTAACACATATGATAAAAAACGAAAACTTATAATAAAAATATAATGGATAGCCAATGGTATAGCATAATGGTACCGAAAAAAAATGTTAGTTCATGCTCGAGGTACAGTAACATTGATAAACTGCTTCTCTGCAAAGAAAACAAAGAAGCACAAAAACATAAAACTGACGAAAAAAGAATAAAAGAAAGCCGCTTATGATTGCTTCATTTAACGCACTAGTCAGCGTTTTACGATATTGACTAATTTTGTCGAAACAGCAACAACGAAAAGTAAAGAAGATGAACGAAAAAAGGGGAAAAATTCGTTGTTGATATTGATCAAGAAGGAAAGAATTTGTCCCTATAGAAATATGACGGACATACTAATTACAGACAACAGAAATAAAGTTTTTTTAGTCGCTAAGTAGCTTATAATAGTTTTGAGAGGCAGCGGGGGAAAATGAAACTAATATGTCCCCTTTGTTTCAGGTTTATTCTCTTAGGCGTCGTAGAATGGTTAATATTGTTGATACATAGCATAAACTAAATGAAAGTATAAAGAATGCTGAAAAAGTTTTTTCCAGTCTAATGTATTTTGAATGTTGTTTTGATATTGTGTAATGTTTTCGGAATTTTGAGTTATTTCCAAAAAGTAATATAATGTGTCGTAATGCTTAGATTAAAGTCGAATGCGTCATATAGCATTTATTTTTTAGCTTAAACGTGTACAACTTACTACAGTTTAATTTATATTTTCTTGTTCGATACAGGTACCCTAATGACACAACACTGTCCTAAATAACATTTTTTTGACAAACTTAAAATTTCATTTTAGATTCTGCTTGATTGTGTAGTGCTCAGAGTCTGTTGAGACTACAAAATAACAAAGCATTATTCATGTGCTGTCAACCCGGGTTCGTATACGGGTTGGGTAGAATATTGATTCTTTCAGTCAATCATGCATCCGAGAACGAATAATGAGTAGTAAGCTTAGTTGGAAAGTTAACTGAGACTTAATCGTCGAACTAGCCCTTCAGCTTAGACAATCACTGGTATTAGCACCTCACACAATCCCCATTTTTTAAATAATAAAAATATTCTTTAAGTATGAACCTGTGGAACTATCAATAAGTATAAGAAACCTTCGTAATTAGAAAAAAAATTTAGATTTTATAGTCTTTCGAAATACAATATAAGGAAAAGGGTCTGACATTTTTTGAATGAAATTTCAAACTGTATTAGTAGACATTTTGTTATCAGTCACAAAACTGCAAAATACAAGCAAAAATTTTTCCATAAGTCTTTCCTATTTTAAATGAAAATGTTATCCTTACGGGCTATCCTTTATTGCTATCTTTTTGTATTTAAGGTATCCGAACACGTTCGGAGCATTTTTTTAAAAAATATTAACTAGAAAACAACTTTGGTAGTATTTTTGTGTGTATGTGAAAGAAATAACTATTTATAGCAAGTACAATTTAGCATACATACCAAATTTTTTAAATTATGGTAATTTTATGCATGTTTTTTGCAGTTTTTTTGTCAAAAACTTTAATGAGGCTAGAAAAAAACTGTTCTACCTATGAAGAAATTAAAACCACTAAGTTAAACTGTAAACTTATGTATAGAGAATATAAATAAAATCAAAAGGTTTTATTTAAAAATAAAATTTTTATTAGTGGTCGAACAAAGACAGTCTGATTTTCAACATTTTTTTGGCGTGTCAAAATGATTAATAGGTAAAAAAAAAACATATTTCTTCCAAGTTGTTTAGGTATATTCCCTAGACAACAATTTCTTAAATTAGTAGAAAAAAGAATTTTTTAAAATTCCTTAATAACTTTTTAAGTTATCTTTTTCCAACTGAAGCTATTTATTGAAAAACTGAATTGCGAGAAAAACGCATTTAAAGTTTCAACATCTGGTTGATACTAGTGCTACTGATATTTACTAAATTAATCACTACGTTCGTTCTAATTGCGGCACAAATAAAATGATGACAGTTTTAGAAACAAGAAAACCTGGGTAATAATATAAACAAGTAAAACATACCAATTGTTTTCGAAAATGTCATTTTCAACGTGTACGGATACCTTAAATGAACTTACTTTTACCTTAGATATTTCTTTACCTAATTTTAATTTCAAGTATAAAATAACCCTCGTTTTATTATAACGCACTAATCATCAATACTAGCATGTGCTTGGTATTACTTGTACCGGAGGCAATGTATAATATTGATGGTAATTATTCCTATGTACACATTTACTCATTATTCATAATCCTAAACTAATGCATACATTACAGTTGCATTGATATAATTAATGATATAATTTAATATCTACAGGCATTACAACTTCAAAGTGAATGCAGATATGACTGTTGATTATGTGATACGAACAACATATTGAAGTAATGATTGATTTTAAGGTTTATGAAAATCAAAACAATGAACTAATAAATGAAAAATTGAGTAGTGGACTTGAGCGTTTTTGTCTCGCCTGCCCTATTATATTTCACAGTTCATTACGTGCAATTTATTTTTATCTTTGCTATTTATTAAACTTTACCGAATTTAATTGGATTAAATTTCATATATGCAAATTATTAGTAAAACATCAATGTTGTCAGAAAAATTCCTTTTAGATGATGCTTTGTCTTATCCAGAGCAATTTAAATGGGATTGAGGAACAGAGAAAAAGCTTTAGTTCTATTTAAAGCAAAATTTGTTCACAACGTTCTTTTTTTAAAGGCAAAAAAAAAAACAATGTATTGTTCAAGCATGAAATTCCAGAAACCCCAAAAATGAAAACAACATAGCTGGAACTGTTGCCACTCACGACGTGAAACATATCCATTGAAGTAGGTGCATTATAAAATTATATTTTATAGTAATGAGAAAAATTTGCAATGAAATGTTTGATGGTTGTTTTTTAAATCATTCAATCAGTGTGAATTTCTATAACAATCATTCATTACGTTTAAAATGCATAACTTGCAATTAACTCATCTAAAAATTTATAATTGTTCAATCTTAATAAAGGTTATAATATGTAGATTAAGATATTGTTAGAAACAAAATGTTCCAGAAGAATTAAAAAAGCGTAATTTCCTGTTACTTTGAAATTCTTACAAAAAAAAACAAGCAAGTTTGTAACCTTCACCGTCACCTATAACCGCTTTCATAAATGATTTAGTTTTATACACCTAAAAAAATCGTTAAACAAAGCATTTAGTTGTACTTTAAACTTTTTATAGTCAAAATTGGCTATTTTCAGTTATTTAGTAATTTTCTTCGCAAATTCACTTAATATTTTCTATTGTTTGCTAGAATTAAGAAGTTCGAAGAATAAATCTGTAAAACTGACGGACGGACAGACTGATATCTCCAGCATCCTATCTTTCAATTTTGGTTTAATTCTTTAGAAAAATTAAGAGATACTAGGCTAAAAATCCTCACATATAAATCAATAAGAGCACATAGTCAGCGGGGCATTGTAAGGTGATGAATTGGTAAATATGAATAAACCTAAATGTAAAATATCCAATTATAATGTATTCTATCTTGTCGATTACAAAACCAAATATTTTTTTTTCTAACCACACTAACCCGGATAAATCTATTGATTTCTGATTAGCACTTATCATTATAATAGGTTAATCTATATTAAGTGCTTCACCAAAACTTTTTACATAAAACTATAAGATTTCATTACCGCCATACCTTTCATTGATGATCATTCAAGCGAATCATCCACAACATCTGGCCAGTTAGGTTTGCGCTATTAACCCTAAACATTTATTCCATTAAAAAAAATGTGGTAAATTATCTCCTTTTCCTCGTTTCCGCCAATCGTTCTTCATTAATGGAGTTTGGCGAGAAATGGAGGCGGGGAAAATATTAATGGAAACATCATTCAGGCCTTCTTGATTGCTTGTCAGGCCGCGTGACAACCTCGCCAAAAAAGGAAAGTGAGTGATAGATGGCGACCGCCAAACAGAATAAAAATAGGAAAACTAAAACAGGAAAATAAAACAGGAGTCGCTTTCTTGAGGAAAGAGCGGAAACTTCTTTCCTTTTCTGGTAGCATCCAAAGTACTTTTATTTAGTGTTCTTGGATGGCAAACTAGTATTAAGCACTAAAAGAAGATGGTTAAAAGAATCTGTCAGTGTCGTATCTTGTGCAGATATCTATATGTTTTCTAGCTTTTTATAAAAACAGAAAATTTTTTTAAATGTATTCTTTGATATAAAAATATAGTTTTTTTTAAATACGCATCCAATTGCTTTATATTTTAAATATAAATATCTAAAGCTATGGATTAGACATATAGTCTATGCTGTTGTTACTTTCTGAATAAGTGAAACTTATACTGTTTATAATACAAAACACTATAATCATATTATTAACTTACGATGTCATACTTCTCCAAGGAAAACTTACACTTTTTACGATCACAAATACCAATACTTTCTTAAAATTCAATACTTCAATAACAAAAGGAAACTCACAAATATTTTAAAGGCTAATGTGAACAGCATGTTCATTGACCATATAATTTGGAGAAAGTAACCAAAAAATAGAAAATTTCTTACGAAGATGACATAGTTCATCGAATTATTCTGAATAAGTTTGGATTTATTCTTTTTATATCACCATTGGGAATAAATGTTATTTTATGTTCCTCTCTCAATAGGAATTGTAGAAAGCGTTTCTATTCCTTTAAACTTTTGATACCCGCTTTTGTTACATTTGATAAAGTTTTAATTATTGAAGAATATTTTCATTTTCTGCAAATGCGTATGTGTTAATTTATCTTGAAATTTAAGAACATTTTTGTAATCTATAATAATAAAAGAAAGAGTCTCTGTGTGTGTGTGTCTGTGTGTTTGTCTTCGGATCGTAAAAGACCTACTTATACTGTTGCCAAATACGTTGCCAAACTCGCCAAATTATGAACTAAAATTCGCCAACTAGGCGATTTCTTTTATAAATAATTTATAAGCTGGTCGGTTGTTCGAAGGTCATTGTGTTAGAGCTGTATAATGGGTGTGGGTAGCTATATCTATTTTCTCGCCAAATTATTTCCCAAAACGCGCCAAATGAGCTAAAAGGTTTTATGTATTTATGAGGGAATTGTGATGACATTTATGAGTGCATTTTATAGCGTATTTTTCATTTTGGAATTTTAAGGCAATGAAACGGGATTTTATAATTTATAACGAGCGGAAACAATAATAAGTTTTTGATCCTATAACAAGGTATATGGTACACATATTTGGAATCTATTTGATATTTTTTTATTCCGTGCGAAGAACGGATATAAGTTTGCTAGTAATAAATAACTGTTACGGTGTAAAGCTGTTGCGAATATTGTTCTTCTTTAGTATTTTACATTTTAATTTCATTGCATGCTGTTGTGAAATAATTTTAACATGATATCATAGTAATGGGTAGAAATGTATAAAATTGTTGTTTAATATATGTGTTATGTTTTTTAACAAGTCAAATTAATTGTAAGTATTAGATAAAAAAAAGGTACAAAAAGTGTACAACATTCTGGTATTACTTTAAGTATAAATTCATTAAAATTAGAAAATTAAGCCCTTAACAATTCACAGAACCTTAGCCTGTTTAAAGACTAGCTAGTTGACGTCAGAAAGAAAAGTATCATACGGTTAGAATTTTCTTTGATAATTTACGTTTAAATTACTGGCAGCAGTCTGTTTATCTACTTAATCTTAATTGTTGTGGTAGAGGGATTTTCTCTTTATCATTACAGGTTTGAAACATTTTAAGGTATCCATATACCTTAGACAACTTTTTCTTTAATTTTTGAGATAGACTTTTTAAACTTTGTGAGAAGATCAGGCACATAAAAACTAACATAAAAATACTTTACTGCAATAAAAAATATATTAATTAATAAATTAATTAGCAATTAATTAATTTAAGAGGGCCAAATTGTGTGCAACTTTACGCCAATCGTAATTACTTGTTTTACAAAATTTTTTCAGAAAAGAAAACAGTAAAATTCCAGGCATGTGATCATACTTTATCTAAACTCTAAGCAAAGTAGTTATTTAATCATGATAAATTGAAATGGCTATAGCTTTAAAATATAATTTTTTTTAATAATTTCATTTTTTGAAAGTCTGTAAAAAATTAAATATTCTTTACAATTGTTATAAAAAGTTTGGCCACATGCCCTGATTCTTACTCTTTGAAATTCACTTTAAATTTTTTAAATCGAAGCATATTAATTTGAAATATCTTGCTCGGAGTACAAGCATATTATGTAAAAAATCGTTCTTCAGAAAATGCCTTCAAGGATTTCATTGTAAGATTGAAGACAGTAGAATTTCCATTAAAAGACTGTCTGAAAATTAAAAACTATTTACAGTACAAGAAATCTTCTTGTACCAAATGAAAAATAAAAAATCAGATAATATTTTAATGCAAAAGTATCTGAACACACCGTTTTCTAAGGTATATGGATAACTTAAAACATATATGATTAAACTATCATAAAACCATACTACACGGTGTGCTCTAACAGTGAAATATAGGTAAGGGTTGATTAAAAAAAAGAAAAAGTACGGTGCCAGATTTCAAGCGACACAGTGTGTAACATCACTGGGTTCCTCTGGACTTCCACAGATTTAATGAGCGCGTTTGTCCCACTGTACTCGGGGTCGTTCGATATATTTCGAAATTTTTTAACGGGACTCATTTCGTCATCTAGCTCTTCAAAGAGTTATGGAATCAAGTTGATGAAAATAACTTTTGTCAACTTGACAAAATGTTTAATCAAAAAAGCATTTTTCATGTCGAAAATTTAGTTGTATTTCAGTGTCACTTTCAGAGAGAGTATTGTTTCTAAAATTGCATAAAATATTATTTCTAAGGCTTTATCAATTGCGTTCTCTATATAAAAACCGCAATAACAATGATATATTGTTACTCAATACATCTAAGTATTAATCTTTAAATTAAGTATATAAGTTAAATACGCTTTGAATTGTTACATTATGAGCTTATTTTGTCAAATAATAATGTAACAAAGTTTGTTTAAAACATCTCTTAACTTTTACGATAGGTGCTTATTTTGTTACTAAATACATCTAAGTACTAATCTTTAAATTAAGTATATAAGTTAAATACGCTTTGAATTGTTACATTATAAGCTTATTTTGTCAAATAATAATGTAACAAAGTTTGTTTAAAACATCTCTTGACTTTTTACGATATGTGTTTATTTTGTCAAATAAAAAGTAACATATAGTTTTATAATTCTTATACCATACAATAAAACTGAAACATATAAAATAAAAAATAAAACTAAATGTTTGACACGAACGCAATTACGGGGTTTTATATTGTTCGAAAGAGACTTTTTAAGAAAAATATTTTCTTCCACTTAAACTTATTCTCGGACAAAATAGGAACTACCTCCCGCGAGTTTCGCTTTCAGAAGACAAACAACCCAGTTGGTCACCCTAACAAACTTAAATTGTTTTGTGGTCCAACTTACAGGCTAAAATAACTTTTCTTTCTTAAGAATCTTGTACCTATTTTTTATTTCTGACAAGCCAGACCCACCATCGTTTTGAATTTGGGACTTACAATACATGTTCTTTTGAAAATACATCGGTTTATCCTGCCATAAAAATGGTACCCATTGTGCCATATGTGTTACTAGGCATGTATTTTATATTATATTTGTGGTTTCATTTTAGCTTAGATAATTTTGATAATTACATATTGGCTAAGCATCTCTAGAATTAGTTAAATTTACTTAGATTTAATTTATTCATATGGACATAGATCAAAATATATATACACCTAAAGGTAAATTTAAAAAACAATAGCGGTTGTCTTTGACCTTATTAAATAGAGATATTGCACTAAGAAACAACTTTATAAATATTGAGACTAAGAACTGAACTGAATATTTTCTAGAAATTTATTTTAAACGTGTACTGTTTATAAAGTGCAAAAAATACGTTATTGAAATGAAAATCCAATCAATATTTAAATTTCCATAGAACTTTTAGTTATTATTAAAACATTAAGTGTGGCAATGTTTTCTGAAAAAGAAATTTTGTTATACCTTCTAGTCTATAATTTTAATGGAACTGATAGTATATAAATGTAACAGTATGTGCTTCTGTTAAGCCAGTATTTTTTTTAATTCTTTTTCAACATTTCGTTTAAAAGAGACCCATATATATATTTCTAGTAACAAAACATCGAATCTGGCCGCAATCAGCACCAAAAAAAAAACCATTCGGACTAATTTACTAATTTCACGACCTTGATTTTTGTTTAAGAGGAAATATATTTTAAAACCATACCAAGTCCCTCCCTTCCCGAAAAAAAAGCTCTAATTTATTCTCACTTAAGTCTTTGGGCCATTCTGTTGCTCGATTAATTTTTAATACCTCTAAGGTAAGTATTTCAGTGAGTTATATTTATTTCATGAGTACATGAATTTTCACTTTAAGAATAGTGTACTTATGTATATTTGTTTCTTTAAGGCAATGTTTTTATTTTTTTTAATATTCGTTTGATTCATATTTTGTTTGGTAATATTTAAGTTAACACAATGTCTATCAATTGATATTTAATATCATAATATTTAATTAGTATATTGTTATATTGTTGATACCCATTTCTTCTTGACTATTCAAATAAAGTTCGAAAATGCTCATTAGACGCTATACACTGTCAGCATTTGACGTAAAGTTACTCCAGAAACGTTACACAAACACTTTTTGTCGTAAAGTTACACCAAAATTTATAAAGGAACGATTTTCCCAAATAAGTTTACTCCATTAAACTGATGACAGCAAGTGATGTCCATTTTTTGAGAAACGTTATACAACAAAATAGGACTTTTATGTGTAAGATTAATCCATAAATCTGGAGGAAGCAAGTGATGTCCCTTTTTTGAGTAACGTTACCAACAAATGACTTTTGTTAAGGTTGCTCCATAAATCTGGAGGAAGAAATTGCACATTCCTGTATGGAGTAACATTCCCCACATTTTCCAGCTGGTGGGATTCGATTTAAGTTTCCCTATACATTCCGCCATTAGAGCCTCCCATTTACAAATCCATCCACCCTCCATTATCCACGGTCGCTGCATCTCGACAAAGACATGCAAAATAACCCCACAACAAGACGAAATCGGGTCTCTGTTAAATACGAGGGAAAGAATGCGAAAAAGGGGAAAAGAAAGTTTTTTCCTCTATACTGAAAAGAAGAAAAATAAAATTTCCGTTTTCTTAAAACGGAAACATCAAGTCTGGCATCGTTCCCAAGAGGGATCTGATTATTGTTATATTTAAAAAGAAGAAAAAATTCTTAATAATAATAACGAATGTTGTATTTGGATACCCTTTTGTGTTCAGAACATCGTGAAATTAAGTAATAAGGAAAAAATATATAACGTGCATCGACAAAAGGAGTTGGAAAGTTTTGGCAGGGTCATTCGTTTTCGGTCTAGGACTTTGAATAATATGAACTTTTGATAAAAAAAATTAATTAAGTTTAAGTTAGTTTTAATTTATGTATTTATTAAGTGTGCAAGCATTCTGAATGAAATATGAATTGGTAATTATTTGTTTAGAAGGAATCATTATTTAGCTCACAACTATCCTGATAAATTATGTATGCCCTGAATAAGGAATAAAACAAACGCAATAAAAAAATTTAATTGGCAATAAAACAAAAAATATTGCATTTTTCTTTT
The DNA here is from genome assembly GCA_019343175.1 of Oedothorax gibbosus. Taxonomy (NCBI): domain Eukaryota; kingdom Metazoa; phylum Arthropoda; class Arachnida; order Araneae; family Linyphiidae; genus Oedothorax; species Oedothorax gibbosus. The sequence continues at coordinate 12,767,432 of CM033279.1, forward strand.
GTTTACCATTTTTTAAACTTATTATTTTCGTGTAAAAAGTGACAATCCTTATTAAACAAAATTGAATAGAAGTAAAAATTTTACACAAGTTCAAAAGTCATTTGTTAAATTCCAAATAATTATAACACTAGACATAGTCAAGATAAAGCATTATGCACAAGGCTATTTTTAACAGTTTGACATTTTTCGTTAGAACTAATGAATAGAATCTAACAAACTAAAATCAAAAGAAACACCAAATTAACAAGAGAAATACAAAAAATATGTCAGATAGTTTTTGTGTTGACCTTAGCATACAACTACACCTCATTAAAAAAATAACTCTGTTCATTTAAAAACACATTTATCTTGCCCTCACTTATCACACCGCAAAATTTGCTACACGCACTTTTGGGCGAAGCTTGCATCTTATGGCTTTTTAATGATCCACAAAGCAGCAATGGACCACGGGACATTTGGAACGACAATGGTGTGAATACCTCTAAGACTCATTTCAAACCCAAAAGATGACGGTCATATTCACCGTAATGATCGCAATGTTAATGCTAGGTCATTTGGATCATTGATTTACTTCGTAAGCAAAAACCATGCTTATAGTTTTACATACGATCCAATCAGGAAGTTACAGTTTTAAACGCTGATGGAGCTGACAGTTTTAAACGCTGATGGAGCTGACAGTTTTAAACGCTGATGTCCATTTACGGCAGCAAAATGTTTTGCATTTCGAACATCTGTCACTTTAAATACGGAGAACATTACCGCATTACTGCATTCAAAACGGGCTTAAGAGGGATTGTCCATCCAATAGAGGTAATGCATTAGTTTTGAAATTACAATTTCCCAGAAGTATTGCTTTGCCAACTTAGTCCTTTTTCCCAGTTATGGGAATCAACATAACATCAAAATGAAACACATTTGAAACAAAAGTGTTATCTAGTTATTTAATTATATATTTTTGAAGTTTTAAAATGCCAAAAATATACAGCAGATGGCGTCACTATTTTAAAACTTTATAAATTAATATTTAAATAACCGGATTTTGTTTTCTTTTCAATTTTGTTTTAACTTGATGTTATGATGATTCCCATACTTGGTGAAAATAGGATGACATGGCAAAGCAATTCTTTTGCGAAAGTTGTGATTTCGAAACTAATGCATTATCTCTATGGGACTGACAATCCCTCTCAATGCCTAATTGTGTACTTTGAACTTTTTCAAGTTTCTAGTCAGGTGTTGGATCTTCACTTGACTGTAGTTCTTAATTACAACGTCCGTCATCAATAACACTCATCTAGCTCTAGAGCAACGTTTATTCAACTAAACTGGTCCAGCCGTAAAACACTGAGATGCTTTTAATGCTTACCAAAGGAGTTGATGGATCACATTTAGTAGTTTATTTATATTGATGACTTTTGGTCTCTAACTCAGGGAAACTGTGTGTAACAATCGTAACTGAATTCTTCCAAGTTAAAAAAAATAGACATTGAAGAATATTATTTTAAGTTTTTGAACAACAGAAACTCGAATACTTTTACAAGTAATCGAAGTTTCAAAACTTGTATTAAAAAAAAACTTTTTAACCACTGCACTCTATACTTAAACCTTGAAAGTTCTCAGTGCTAATATCTATATGCATTTTTTGGCATATTTTCTAATAATTTTTTTCTGTATTTTTGGCGAAGTTATCTTTTGTTTGAACTTTTCACTTACATCTGTAAGCCTCGCGGTGTCTCTTCTGTTCTATAGAGTCTTTGAATATATTTAAATCGCCCTCTATATTTAAACGAAACATATAACAACAAAACTTAAATACATGACATCATAGAGAACCTGGGTTCAACAACAATGTATAAAATTAAAATAAATTTGCCCTATAATAATACATTGTTGGTGATGTTTACGACTTCCTATCGATGTTTTTGCGGATATAATCATACGTTTCCAAGATATGTAAACACAAATGTCGGATATTTACAATGTGTTGATAAGGAAATTGATTTTCGATAGTCCCACGTTTTTCGATATTTTCTTCGCGTTAAAATTCTTTCCGTCGGTAGTTTTTATGTTGGAAGTTTAAAAAAGACGATACATTGTATCTCTTACTGTAACTGACGCAGGAGCATTTGATAAAAATCCAATAGTTTTTTTAGATCTTTTAATGTATCTTTTGGGAATTGGTGGATTTCTGACCTCGTTGTGAAATAATATAGTCTGTAACAATCATACTTTTAATGTATCGTAGGCTTAGTCTTCAAATGTTTATTTGATAATCTATACCTTACTTAGATACAAATTATTGAAAAATGGATGAAATCTATCACCGTTTTTTTTTCTATGGTCCTGTGTATTATATTCTTTACTGTTAAAATAGTTGGAAATCTAATCATAAATAAGTAAAATAAACGTTAAGAAAACTTATCTGGACACAATTATAGTGTTAAATTTAAATTATGTTTAAAATAATAAAATAATAATTTCAAGACAAGGAAAGTCATTAGTTTTTTTTTCTATTTAGATGGGTTAAACAATCGATGTTTCCTAAGGGAATAATTAAATCTTACTGATTTAATTATATTTATGTTTTTATCAACTAATTACTTGCTTTATATCTAGTGTTAAAAATGTATCTTTGTATTCATAAACTAAACTCCTCGGCGCAACAGCCCATTATGGGGCCGAGGCCTGCCGTGCCCATTTCAACTTTCGTGACCTAGGACTCTGGGGTGCTAGGCATATGTCCCGGTAAGGTAGTCAGCCTCACTCGGAACCCCCAGTGTATGTATTCATACTTTTTTTTTAATCCAAACAATAAGTTACATAAAATATACCTTTTAGAAAAGGGAAAATAATTTTATTAATAATAGTTGCTTTCAATTTTAGAAATATATTACAATAAGTATAGTGTTTGGATTCATTTTTCAGTATCCCAGTAAGTACAGAATTAGTAAAATATAAATTATAAGAAACTAAAACTTTAAATTAAGACTAATTATTTCTAATTTAATTCTATTTATAATTTATTGTCATGTCTTTCATTTTGTTGAACATTTCAATTGAAGAATAATTTACAGAATATGGTGAAAAATGTCAAACACTTTTTTTGAGCATTAAATGATTTTATGTATTTTAATACACAGTTTTCCGACATAATAATTACACACTCGATTACGCTCCTGAGTACTAATTACTTTATATACCTCCACTATTTCGACAAACACCCATACTATTCAACCTCTTCTACACATGCAGCTTCGTATTGCAAATCGGTTTGGCGGCTGTAATCAACTCCAAAATAATAAAAAAAAAATCAATAATGATAACAGCATTTTAACTCAACTCTAAAATAGAAAAACACAAAAAAAGTATTGTTTATATTTATAAATTTCATCAAAATAACTTCACTTCCAGCAAATTCATTGTTTTACCCAATGCTGCGTTAATGTTTTTTATCCTCAAAACAGTTTGTTGCAGATCGAACCATTTAAAAATATACTATAAATTTTAGTACACAAACATAAACACAACAATAACACATCATTATACTACCTCAACACAACAATAGTTAGTTTATAGCACATCGCACCAATTAATAATAAAATAAATACTGGGATACAAGCATAAACACAACAATAACTCATTATTTTACTACCTCAAGCCAATAATAGTTAGTTTGTCGCACTTCTAGCAAATTTAAAATATAAGAAATATTACTACACAAACATAAACACAAAATTAACATAACAATATACTACCTCGAACGACTTATTTTCCGAACAACATCCAACTCAACAAACTCGTTTGCTTTATTTTACAAACCAATCTCATATACAACAAAACCACAATAAAACCTACAACACTTCAATACGCACTCTCTCTCTCCCTCAAGCCAATAATAGTTAGTTTGTCGCACTTCTAGCAAATTAAAAATATAAGAAATATTATTACACAAACATAAACACAAAATTAACACAACAATATACTACCTCAAACGACTTATTTTCCGAACAACATCAAACTCGTTCGCTTTATTTTACAAACCAATCTCATATACAACAAAACCACAATAAAACCTACAACACTTCAATATGCACTCTTATCCACCCACATCCATATTACAGCGTAACAAAACCTCAAACCATTTTCCTTCCAAAGACCAACCACCCCAACCTACCCCTTTCCACCCCAATCTTACGTGCTTAATAAGCGTGTAATAAAAACTGCCTCTTGGATAATTTGCTCCTCTGAAACTTTCCACTAATGGCAATGGCCCTCTACTGGGTTTGGCCCCACGGGGCCTACATAATTGACCTCAGCAGGCCCTTACACCCTTTATTTCTGTAGGGAGAAAGGGGTAATGTTATTGCTGGTAACAAAGAGTTGTTTGGTAGGGATATTCTTTACTTGCGTGTTGGGTCAATAGCAATTGAGTTGTAATTTTAATTTTGGGATGTTTTAGTTAATGATTTGGGATAGTGGGTTGTTAATGGGGCTCTAAATATGTATATATATATGTTTTTTAAGATTATCTTTCTATTCTTTTTTTAATTCGAAAGAATTACAAAAATGAAAAAGTAGGTATTGACATGCTGTCGATGTCCGTCTGTCTGTCCGTACCCCCTTTCCAAAATCGGTTCTATAGATCGGATCTTAAAAATTATTTTTTTGTTAGAAATGTATGACCTCTGAGACCCAACTTTCATACTTTTTGTCCGTCTGTCTGTATGATTGGACAGACATAAATCTACTATTTGTCGACGAATTCCCATTGAATTAGCATTGAAATTCAATTTCGAGTAATTTAAATCGCTGTTGCCAACTCAATAATGGCATGAGAAACTTCATTCATTTGAAAAATAATATTATTTGAACCAAATTTATTTTGGTCATAAATCAGTTTGGAATGACGTCAGAATGTGTTTATTTGATTTTTTATTATTTGTTTTCTAAGTAAGTGGCAAGGCATATTGTTTGCGTATAATCCTGATTAGTTTTAATTTACATTTCTATTATTTTAGTGGCATTATGGAGTAGAATTTCCATGTTTTTTCGTTTTTTTATTAATAATATTTTATTAATTATTCATAAACTACAAATAAATCAAGCAGACGATAAGTAATATTAATTTTATTTGCGAAAGTAAAATTAATGAAAATAATTGTTGGCTTTAAGAAGTTTAAATTAAGGCTGGATGCTGTGTTTAGTGATATTTTTTCTAATGTGTATAAATTTTGTGTAGAAACGGTTGTAGATAACACTTACTTTTGCGAACCTATAGTTGTTTCCCGATAAGAATTTCAGTAAATATTCAAGTAACAGGAAAGTAGGCTATTTTAGTTCTTTTAGAACTTCTTGTTTTTTATTGCAATTGGTGGTAATAGGAATTTGAAAACTCTGTGTTGGAAGCAATAGGAAGAGATATTAGTAATAGCTTTATTTGAAACTGATTACAAATAAATTAAACCTAGTACTAAATTATGCCAAATTATCTGAAGAAAATTTCACAGTAGTCAATTTAGATACATTACCACGTTTTACATTATCTTAAAAAATTCTCAATAGTTTAGCTTATGATTTTGAAACATTATTATTAAAAAAATGGATTAACCTGATAAAGCACTTTCACCATTAATTTCTGTACGAAGGGAATGAAGTAATGCTATTGCTTATTGCTCTTACGAAGAGCTCGGATTGTTGTTGTTTTTGTCGAATTTTTTATTTAAGTTTATAGTTGTTGGGGTCAAAACAAAGTAGATGGTGTGAAGGTGGAATTTCTATTTTTGGCTGATTTAATTATTTGTTTGGGTATTATTTGTATTATCAATACTTCTAACTGTTTTTTAATTGTTTAATAGCACATAATGATAAATGATAGTGTAAGAAAATAGGATATGGTTCACTGGTTTTCAAATCAAAAGTAAAAGTATTTATTTATAACCCAATGCTAATAAAATAGAAATCTAGAATTGAATTGTTTTAAAAGTTGTATAAAGGTGCAACTTACTGTGTTTAGTTACATGATTTACATCCTTTTTATCTGGAGAGTGGGGGTTGATGTTATTGTTATAACAAGGGATTACTTAACTTATTGTTATACAAGGGATTGTTTAGGTGATGTACAGTCCCTGGATAAATTATTAGACGCACTGCAAGATTTCATGTAAAATATTAATTTCCGGGTGATATTGTACCGTTTTATTATTTTAAATTGATTTGTTTTTTATTTTTATATTATCCAATCAATTACCGATTTATTTGACATAAATAAAACAGCATTAATTTAAAAAACATAAGTTTATTAAGTTTTAAAGAAAAGTGAAATTAATGTTAGTAAAAGTCAATATTTAGTTGAGCCACCTTTAGCCGCTATCAAAGCTTTAATTCTGCGCGGCATGCTATCAATGCAAGACTGTACTGTCTCGCAAGACTGTACTGTACTGATTCGCGACTGATACAGGTTTATACTTGTTTACGTTCATGTATCACTTTGTCAACACAGTGTTGCCATATGTAAAAAATAAATACAAATATGTAGTCTACAACAATTCTTTTAAATAAAAATCAATAATATTGTAGTTGAAATATACCATTATTGCATAAAAACTCTTAAGAAGCATAAAATTACTAAAAAAAATACAGTGCGTCTAATAATTTGTCCAGGGACTGTAGAGATAGAATATCAATTTGAATTTTGGATATAAAGAGGATTTGTAAATGTTTTAAATGTTGTAAAGTATCTTTTTTTAATTTTTGTTGTTTATAAGCACTGGATAATTGGTAGTATTATAAGCTAGAAAATTTTTTTTTGGTTGCAATAGTAAGAAAAAAATGCCTTATAAAATCTTAAATACCTATTAATATACTTACGTCTAAGGTATTGGACAAGGAAGATATTTTTATCACAGTGTTTTTCATATCAATGGTTTTGTCAGTCACTCTTTAGCATTTCCAAATTTCCAAAGTTTAGTTTCTTTATTTTTACCCTCTTCTGGGTTTAGAGTCACATAATGTTACCGTGGGAAGGTAAAACTGCATTGTCTACAACAATGAATTGGACCATTTTTGTCCTAAAATGATCTATCTCTTAGTACACTTTCTTACAGCTTTGATTTAAAAAGTGCGTACAACAATGGTTCAAATAATTGTTGCAGATACAACAGTTAACTACAGAATTGACCTTATCAGGAAGGTAAACCGCAGTGTCTACAGCAATGAATTGGACCATTTTTGCCCTAAAATAATATATCTCTTAGTATACTTTCTTAGAACTTTGAATTATAAAGTACGTACAGTGCAGTGGTTCAAATCATTGTTGCAGATACAACAGTTCACTGCAGAATTGACATCAGCAGGCGCTTACGCCATATATTTGTGTAAGGAGAGAAGAAAACAATGTTATTGCCTGTTACTATAAAGTCTTCTTGGTTTATTCGCTTGGTAGGGATAGTGTCGTTTAATATATGGGTGATGTAATGTTGAAATCTCAATTCATAAATGTTTTGTTAAATTATTTTTGGAAAGTAAACAGGATAGTTATTGATATTGTGAATGTGTTTTGTGGTATTTGTTATTATTTGTTTGACATAACAATTTAAGTAGTATTTGGAGATAGAAAATGTGTTTGGTTATTGCAATGTAGATAAATTAGAAAAACACTTTTATGTAAAATTAATTATTAGCGATGAAATAAAGGAAGTAGCATGAAATTCAAATGTCAAGTTTAGAATTAATTAGCAATTATTATATAGTATCTCATTCTGTAAAGTGGGATTTTTTAAATCATTTTAAATCCTCTAGTTTTCGTGATGATCTTCAATTTGAAAATTCTCTAAAATGTTCTTTGAATATTCAATATAAATGTCAAAATGTTGTTTCCAAAAATAACTTGTGACGTGTAGCTGCAATAACTAAACCAAATCCTACGTAAATTACGAAATCCACTTTCTACACTTGTTTAATGCAAAATTTTAATTTTAATTAATTTTTAGGCATTCTAGCAAACTAAAAGTAATACATTGTACACCAAAGAAACTCTGTCTTAACAACCATAGAAATTCTGGCTTTAAACCCATATAACAAACTATATTAAAACAAACTTTTCTCAAACTCAAAAAATCGAACAATGTGTGTCCCTGTAATATTTATGGAGCTTCAAAAGTATTTCCACAACAAACATGACAGCGTGTCAAAAACCTCGGCAAGCGCAACACACACACAATCTATTATTTATGCCAATAAAACTAGGTGATAAACTAGAACCCATCACGAAAATCCTTATTGATAACTCAACCTAAGAGCATTAGAACAATGTTTTCTTTACCCATTAACCTAACCCAAACACTGGCTATGCTCTTAGGTGTCACCAAGCGCCATCTTTCGAACGTCACAAACGACAATAATCAACGCCCTCCCCTCTCCGGTAAATTGACACCCCCTGTTATCCGACCGCCCATTCGCTGGAGTAGGTGTAATTAAAATTTCCGGCCGGCTCTAAAATCAAATTAAGTCCCATTTATCTTGGCGTCAAAGCGCCAATTTACCGCCCCATTTGGCTTAGCACGAGGAGAGCCCTTTTTACCCGATGTTATTACCCGGGTAAGGGATGGGAGGGCACCATTTATCCAAAACCATGGTGGTAAGAATGGTATGGAGATGCTGTGGGGTTGAAAACTGCATAAACTGGTTCGCCAACTGTGGCCACTAACGCTTTTACAATGCGCCCAAACAAGTGTTTGGCTAACTATATTTGCAACCTACGTTTTTAAGTTCTGTCAGGCCAATGATGTCAATCTTCGTTTCTGTAACTTTTGGCTTGAAATTCTACTTTAATGATTGTCCATGCTGAATATGCAGATCAATACTAGACCACTATTTATCCTCCCTAACAAGCTTTGGTAATAATCTGTCGAACCAAATGGGATGAAGAGTTGATTTGCCTTAGGACCAGCTATCGACCTCATATACGATAATATGATAGTCGGGCTCGCTAACCCACCACACGAGCACGCTAATACACTTACAATAATACCAATCAGTTACACTTCCAACCTTTTTTTGTGTGAAAAAATTACTCAAACTTTTAATTAATCGAGATCTTGAGAAATTATCTATAGCTGCACAAATTTTCATCCTTCTCATTTGAACTACAAATTCTGAAAAGATAATTTAAGACCTTATTTTATATTGAAAGTTCATTAAGAGTTTGAACAGTCAACACCCTCTGTATGGAAGACCTCCATACAGAGGGTGGTATACCATTTAATGTTGGACGTTATGGAATAGATTATCAATTTATGTTGGACGTAGTAAGAGTATTCCATCCTGTCAAAGTCAATATTAGCCATAAAAAACTTTGCATTGTTGTACGATTTTGTGATCATACCTATCGAACTGCTTCAACGACGTCACCATTAGTTTGGAGACGCTTCCTCAAGAAAAGATGTTGGCCCATTGCAATTTGTTTTGGCTTACTACGTTAATTTGTCACGATTCTAAATTACGAGATGTGTTAAAACTCCTAACGGAGGTTAGACATAGTCAACCGGTCAACCGGAAACGTCCAAACCTAACCTAACATCCATTCGGAGACTTTTAGTATATAGCTTCACTTATTTCCACGCCAAGAATCTCCATCTACTTCTAACCTTCATTTCCCAGAATTCTCCCTTTCCCAACTAGCCCTTTTATCCCTGTAAATCACACAGCTTGCAGGGAAAAGACAACTTTATTAAGTGATAAACGGTGGGAAACTTTCAGTCGATTTGGGTTTCCCCTTTTGATGGGAACTTCAGCAAGTAGTAATCTTAGAGAACGAAGGAGTCCGAAGAAATAATCTTGATGGATAGGGGTAGTTTACTATAGTTTATATCTATCGTGTGTAAATCTATCACATTTTATGGGCTGTAGTGTAGTAGTTACAAAAGTAAACTGCATTGTGAAAGAGACATTATTTTAAGACATTGGGTGAACAATTTCGTTTATCAAATAAATGTTTGGGAATATTAAGAAACAATTTAAATCAATTTAGAAAGACCTTGACAAATCGAATGTCCAATTTATTTAGTGCTTGCGCAGACCCAAATCAGTTTTTTATACATCTGCATTAAGTTAGGGTATTGCGGATAAGAAATAAATAAAAATAAGTGTTTATTTAAAAACATATTCCAAAAGGTTAATTCTATCAGAAAACAAAGTAATTAAAATTTTGTGTATTTGTTCTTATTAAAATTGTTTCAACCTCCTCTGCAAAAAAGTTTGTATTAGTAAAAGATAAGAAGATTAAATTTAAATTACAATTGTAAAAGTTATTTAGAAAGGTAAAACTAACTGATAACAAAAAAACAACAAAGTTAGCATATTGTTGAGTTTTAACCACTAAATGGATGTAAGTAAATGTTATACAGAAAATTGCACAAACTTATAAATGTAAAAATATCACAAACTTATAAATGTAAAAAAAAGCTCTTTGAAAATATCAGTGAGACAAACTAAATCGCTGGCAACATTGTATTTTACTAAGATGAAGTAAAATAGTTTGCTCAGAGTCTATGTAATTTTTGATATATAAATGACGTAAAAATGTAACTTAAAGTGCGAATATTATAATATTAAGATAAGTATGTAGTTTTAAGTTTATTTTAACGATAATAACTGACTAAAAATATTATACTAAAAATACCTTAATCTTCCTTAGTACCAAGATTTCTTTTATTTCACCGTATGATAAAAATTGCACAAATATATTATTTCGCCGAACCCGGAAGAAAAGATACAAACAGTCTCAATTTACCCTTCAAGTAATTTCCACCCACAATCCAATCCCGGACTCAACACCTGAGTCAGACAAGACAGACCAAATCGCATCAAATACAGACCCGTCAGCAGAACCCAGTAATGAAATCTCGGAAAAGCTTCCTCGCAAAATGAGATCACAACATCCGATGCCACATGTCGTAACATCAAAAACTTCTGCGGAGATTGGCGAGTGATTATGAGACAATACGGATGAAGCGTTGTTTGGTTAACAAGCATATCTGGGATAAATGTTACAGTGTTTCATTTTGAATAGTAGTTTCGTTTTAATATGTAAGAAGTCCGTTACAGATACCAAATGATGGATAATTTTCAGTCGGAAAGTTTATTAAATCATGTCAATTTTGTTAAAATATGTTATTATGTTTTATTAGAAAAATGTATCTATATCAATGAAGGAGAAACCCTGACTGACCTCGTCAAAACCATTTGAGACAAGCTTTTAAATAATGGAGCTCCCATCATTAGGAAGTTCATTAAGAAGAACTCAAACGGGTTTATGAAGACAAAACGTGAACTAAATTCTCCATAGGAATAACATTGGGCATTGTTGTTTACAATTTGATTGGGCACAATTTTTAATTTAAAAGCAATTTCAACGTGAGCAAGAAATTAAATTAAGCATAAGGACAAAAAGTCACGTGAGTTTCATATGTAAGATTGCCATTTCAACATTGAGAATAAATGTGTTTGAATTTCAGCTATCTGTTGGCTAGAATTGTGCTAAAAAAATTAAATAAAAATATCGGGGGTCTACGAGACACTAACGATATATAAGCTCATTAAATTTGTGAACCAGCGTGGCAGATCCATGCTCCTTACGTCCCTTGAAATTACGCAAGGTTGTATTTTTTGTAACCGTACCTATATTTTACGTTAGAACACCATGTAGTATAGTTTTTACGGTAATTTAACGATACCCGTATTAAATGGTTTCAAACCTGTTAAGATAAAAAAAAATCTTCAACCGTAATAGTTACGTTCAAGTAGATTGACAGACTGCTGCTGGTCATTCAACGGTAATTTTTCAAACAAATTTCTAACATAGAATGTCGAGTGTGTGAAAATAATATACATTTAAATTAAAACAAAACCATAATTAAACTGCATTTTTAGAATAGTACAGAAAATCAAATCAGCACAAAAATATGTCATCTCAGTAAACAGTGAACTGCTTTTCCAGCAGTTGATTAACTGCTGGAAGTGATGGTTTAGTGCTTGTGCAGGCATATTTCTGTTGGAAAGTACACCTTTACGTTGCTGGCATACGTGTGCTGATTATCTGTTGGCAAATTGTTCGTGGGCTGCTGCCGGTCTATAGTATGCTGGATTAGTGCTGTCATATTTCTGCTGAGCCAGTGTTGGCAAATATCAGTTTTTGAGAGTAGTCACTATTGTGAGCATGCGTAGAAAAGTAATAATGTTTTGGAAAAAGATTTTCGAATGATCACCTTAGTTTACGGTTTTCAATTCCAACTTGTATTTCTTTTTAATACTTACATTTTCAGATTAGTGGATATCAATATTGACAGGTAATTATAAACCTTTTGTTAGTAGTATTTTTATGTGTTAGGTAAATAAAATATTGAGGTCAATGCGAATGTGCATAATGTAGTGTCCAAAGCAGAATTTTTTTATAACCAGAGTATAGTTTTAAACGTAGAATTAGATTAATTTTTTTTTCATGTTGTGTTAGTTTGCTTTTCAATGTATTGATTGAATTTCCTTAAGTAAATACACTGTTAGGATTATCGTAAAGTTGGAAGCCTTGCCATATTTGTTTCAGTGACTCGATTTTAAATTATGAAATCATCATAAAATTTCCATAAATCATGTTTTATTTAAGTTGTTATTTTTCGTAAAAACTATAACAAACGAAACGGATATCTATTTGGGTAATTTTAGATGGTAGGGCTTCCCTATAGTAGACAAACAAACTTAAGTGGGTACATATATATGGTATAACAGCCGTTCCGACAGTTGATGAGCTGGATAATTTAACATAGGGTTGTTGATATTTTATGATAAATTTAACATAGAGTCCCGATACTTATCGAGTTGAATGAAATATCAATTGGAATGTTTTCCACATATTTACATTTTCGTTACTTTAGCCAAATCGAGATTGCAGTCATAATATCATAGCTTTTCTAAAATGCATATGCATTATATTTATATTTTCTTTTATTGAGATTTCCTTCTCTTTCAGTTGTTGTTCGTAAAACTCAAAAATATTCAAAGCATAGATTAATATAGAAGTGATAAGAAGAAAGTTGTTCTTGAAAAATGTCAAAAATAAATATGTTTTTTAAAATATAGAATTGAATCTTGTGTTAATTTTATTAGTTAAAATTAATTATAATTAATGTCACTTTTGTCAGAAGCTAATTGTTTGGAATAATTTTATTGTACCTTTGAAATAAAGATTACCTATTTAAAAGATTTGCATTATGAGTTTGAAAACTTAAACAAATAGGAAGGAATTTGTTTTGGGCAGGCTGCAGGAGAAAAAAAGCTAAATTGCTGTAGCATTGCTGCTGTTATTAAGCAGTTTTCTGATAAGGTTGCGGAAAAATACAGCTGAATTGACAAAATATTGCGGTTGTCATAAAGCAGCATCCTGCTGGGAGGCCTACTAGAAAAGTGTTGGAAAATCGCACTTGCTGCTGGCCCGCTGATAAATTGCCGCTGTAGAACAGCAGTAACTGTTGGGTAACTGAAGTTTCACTGCTGGGGAAAATACAACCGTATGGAAATAAGTGATGGGTCTCTTCTGGCCAGCACTGCTGGAACAGTTGCTTTTCCCACGGATACTTTATTGACTTTAAAGTACACTTTTTCTCGGCACCGAATCAGCAGTTCGTCTACTGGAAGACAGCAGTTTCCTATTGCTGTCCAAGCAGATTTTTTTTATTGGGAATTGGCATTAAAACTGAAATTAAAAAAATCACTTTTATATACTGACAAAACACTTTTAGCAATTTAGTTATTATGGATTCCGAAAAATAGCCCTTTTCTACCTATAAGGTTTGAAAAACTTATTCTAAAACACATTTACCTTTCAAGCCTTTTAACCTTAGAAAAATTCCTGCTCATAACTGAAAGCAACGTCCCCATACATGCCTCCAAATTCAATTACACTTTTAAGCGGAAGCTACTTTTGATTACTCCGGATAAAATAGTGCGAGCTGCAACTTTTTAAACGGCCACGCCACATAATTAAAGGCAATTAACTCGGACATGGCTCAAATTTAATTTCTCGATGAAGATTTGGGCTGTACGTCGCCTCATTAGCCGCGACATTTACAGCTCAGTAATTAGAAACTCGAATAATTATTGCCGCGCCTTATCGCCATGTGCATTGATTAAAAGGTGGGCATTATGTATACCTGGGCATATGCGGTGAGGTAACATATTTGCATACAGAATTGGGACTAAAGCTTGTTTGACAGTTTTCGAGAGTGCCGCCCTAGTTTATTTAAATGAGTTTGGTGGCTTTGATAATTATTGTAGAGGTGTTTGAATGCAGAGTATGAATAATAATACTTCATTATGTTTTGAGTGAATATAAATATTGTATTTCTTTATAAAATTCAAAAGCTAAAATACTATATCAATTACACAATTTTCACTTATAAAGTAGATGCTAGGTGTAAATAATAATAATTCACCATTTTGAGTGTGGGTATGAATATTTTATTTCTTGTAAACTTTACAAGTTAAAATATTATGATAATATTTCTATTATCGCTAAAAATTACTTTGGTGTTAAAAAATTAAAAAAAAAAACGCTTTTTCTTAACAATAGCTTATATGCCTTGGGGGGCGCGGGGGGGTTTGGACATCAAACAAGACTATTAAACACACAAAAATCTCTGCATATTCAAACGTATTTCTCGATTCTGTGTTTCCCTCGTCCATAAAGCAGTTTTAAAAGTAAAAAACGCGAGCGCTATCACTCTTTTTTCAATTGGTTTGCAAAAATTTAGTTTTACTACTGACATTATCAAAACTCGAACATCGACAATGAAATTAGCATCTTTGTTACTATATGTTGCTTTATCAAGCTGTTATGAAAGCAATTTGTCACGCAACTTCCGGAAACCATGACACTAAACAAAGTTTGGTATATCACCGTTTCGACGTGCAACAGTACAATTTGAAATAGGTATGGACTGCACTTATTTGTAGAGAGATGAAAATTATGATTGAAAACTTGGCCGTGAATACTGAAAGGTTGAGAAACGCTAAACTGCTGTTTAAGAAAACGCATTTCAAATTGTTACTTTAGTTCCCAATGTCTACAACAACATACAAAAGAGGAGTGCTTATTTGCATCTTATGTTGTTTACATCAAAAATGGAAGTAAATGTACTGAAAATGGTATTGAAAGAGGGAAGAAATTTATCACCAATAAATTTAGTTAATACAATTGTAACAAAATTGTGATGATACATTTTCCTGGCATTTCTAATTTGTGAATGCCTTTTTTACGATTATTGTTGTTTTTATTATTTTTATGTAGCAAAGGTACAAAGTCTTACAGTAATCATGAATAACTGTTAAATCACAGATCTCAATTGATGAAACTTCTCTTTAATGTTATCAAAACTAACATCAATGTCCATTAATATCAAACTATAAACATATATGATTGAAACAAAGATGATTGAAAAGATTTTTAGAAAACTTCTCTTTACTAAAAATCAAATTAATTGAGAGAGAAATCCGTTTTACTTCCTAACATATTTCATTAATTATTTAAATAAATGAATTAAAATTCCTATATGTATCTCCTAGATCCATTAAAAGCTTTGAAACTATCCATATAGACGGATAAATTAATTATCGGTTTCCATAGTAATGTTGGATACAAAAACAGCTTGCTCTCAGTTTAAATGTAAAGTAAAATTCACAAATAGTCATATAATTAATATTATTGTACTTTAGACAACACGGACATGAGTTATTACCTATAAATAAGTTTGTAAATATATTTTGAAGTTCATGTTCTAAATACAAATACGTTTTACTATATGTTATTTTAAAACTATTAACTAAGCCTTAGACAAACACTACACTCTTAAAACAAACGAGCGGTTTTAACTCAGTCTGAGTTAATTTCCACTCCTTTCCGGTGCCGAAAATGCACTTCTCCTATAGGAGTGAATTTCACTCTTTTGTTTTAAGAGTGTAGAGTCGTCTTAATGCATATTTCAACTTATTGAGTTAATTTACTTTAACTGTATCAAATTATACAAATTAAATTTATCACAAATGTGATGCATAAATTAACATTGGATGTTTATTCATCGTAATGCAAAGCCCATTATAGAAATTTCTGTTAAATTATATTGTAAACCATATTACTACTTAACACAATGTGCACTCCAATTAAATTAATAATTTAAAAGTATGTAACACTCAAATGATCTCATAGATTCAAGTAATATTCTTATGAGGCGACGAGGCCAGTTATAAAGTTGTGCATATGCAAACATTTCTACAATTACTATCATTCCACAGATAAACGTGAAGAGATTTATTTTATAAAGTGCATTAAATACAGTAAAAACTGTAATTAATTAAAAATGTACAAGTTAAAAATACTTTTCCCAATAGGATTTGGAAATATGCTAAAGATAACTGTCAACAATCAATCTATAATAATAAAAGAAAGTGTATGTTTGTCTGTGGATCGTAAAAAAGCTACTTATGCTGCTCTCAGAAATTCGAAATTTTTTTAAGATAGATTCCCTTTAATGCCAACGTGTGCACCTGAGGCTTAGTTTTTTCATATTTGTTTCATTTTTAGAGAAAATTCGAATTTTCGGAAAAAAATGCACCACTTTCGCTCAAATCTGATTACGTTTTCCCTTTCGTGTTGCCATTCGAGAGAAGAAATTAAAATGAACACAAAAATTATTAAAATTGAAATTGCTTTTTTTTTCTTGCCATTACCTTCAGAATCTAAATTAATAATTTGAAAAATAATTGAACGTGCCAATTATGAATAATTTTGAATTTATCAGAAAAATCGCGATGACAGTAAGTTCATATTGAGGAAGATTTTTGTGATATGAGGATGTGCATATTATATAGTGATGTATTTTTATTTATGAATTTTAAAGCAATATAAGTAACGGGATTTTATTCTTTATAATGAACGGGAACAAATGCAAAGTTTATTATCCTATAGTAAATCAAATGACACATATACTTGGATCGATTTGATATTCTTTTAGTCCGTGCGAAGAACCGGTATTTATTTGCTAGTACTAAACATATCTAAAAGAGAGTTTTAACTTGTTAAGTTTTCCTTTCAACATAGTCATATTTTACAAATTTAAAACCTCAAGAATACTCCAAATTAAGTAACGCAATATGTTTCAACTGCACTCTACGCAACGCATCTTACCAAAATTTTCTTTAAATTCTATCTAATATGCGATTACTTCCTAACACAAAACCCGAATCAATTAAAAGAATAGTTAAAAGGCAATACAACACTTAAATTATCTCATAAATAAAAGTAATATTCTTATAAGGCATTGTGGTTAGCTTTAAGATTGTAAAAATGCAAACAATTCGACAATTACTATACTATTCTACAGATAAACATGTTAAACATTAAGTTGCCTATTTATTTTATAAAGTGCATTAAATGAGGATAAACTTATTTTAATGGAATCAATTTTGAATGTACGAGTTAAAAATACTTTTCTCAATTGGATTTGGAAATATGCTAACAATAACTATCAGTATAATCTCAAATTAATACTAAATAATAATACTTTGTTGAGTTTTCATCTCCACATAGTATATTTTACAAATTTAATACCTAAAAAAATGCGTCAATTTATGTAACGTTATATGTTTCAACAACTGCCAACTACACAAAGTCTTTGAACATTTTTTTAATTGAATTAAATACGGTTAGTTCATAACACAATACCAGTATTAATTAAATGAATAGTTTAAAAGCCATACAACTCTCAAATGATCTCATAAATTCAAGTAATATTCTTCTAAAGCAGTGAGATTGGCTTTAGGGTTATGCATATGCAAACAATTCTACCATTACTTACAAAGATAAACGTAAAGTGATTTATTTTATAAAGTAAATTTAAATAAAGATAAAATTGCATTCAGTTTTAAATTTCTAATTCAAAAATATATTTCCTAATTTAGTTTAGAAATATGCTAAGATTAACTATAAACCAAATCTTAAACATATACCAAATATATTTAAATGAAAATTCTAACTTGTTGAGTATTCATATTTTACGAATTTAATACCTCGAATATATGTCACATTCAGTTTCGCAATATCCTTCATTTGCACACTACCAAAATTTTCTTTAAATTCAATCAAATATCCCCTTCACACAACCCCCGAATCAATTAAATGAATAGTTTAAAAGCCATACAACACTCAAACGATCTCATAGATCCCTGTAATACCCATGTAAGACAGTGAGAGCAATTCTCTGATGGCATACAGCGATGCAGTCCATTGATTCCAATACCGAGCGATTGCGTGCAGTTTAACAGCAATTTCGTGCATTTGCAAATAGTTATGCAATCAATCACTGTGCATCGGGGGATTGTGCAGGAAATACGAGGAGATTTGGTGTCTGGTGGATGATTAAAGTGAGTATCGGAAAGGTTTCCGATTAGTAGGATCAACCTCTATGAATAATTAATAGTGTATATGTGCGCGAAGTCAACTATAATGTGACCAATTTTGTAATGATACAAGGCATAAATGTGTTCATTGTGATATATTTATTTAGTTGCAATATTATTTTGGTTTGAATTTCTTAGATGCACACATTAATTTTCATTTTTTTAATAAAATGCATAGTTACGGTCGTTGATCTCTTTTAAAAACTGAAGTTGTAATTTTGAAGGGTGTCCCAGTAATACATATAGAAGAGTAACATCACAAGCATTGTTTAAAATAAAAGAACTGCTATAGGATATTTCCATGCAGAATTATCCTTTCTGAAGTGTAAGTCATAGGTGTAAAAAGTGATTATCACTTCAACTTTTAACCTTAAATGAAAAAAACATAGTGGAATAGCTGATCTACACTTATTAAAACTAAATAATGTAACGTGTTTTATTTAATTTGACTTATTTTTCAAATTAAAAAAAACGTGTAATGTTCTCTTTAATTGTGACTTACACTACAGTTAAATGGAATTACCCTATAGCAGATAAACGGAATATTATAATATTCTATAATAGAGTCAACTAATGTAGGAATATAAGAACAAATGAAATTAAAGATATTGATATTTTTAACATGTAATAAGTTTATTATACTGGATAAGAAATACTAGTATAAACACTAAGAATACTATAATACTAATAAATACTAGTAAATTACTCTGATAATAATATCGCAAATATTTCAAAGGGCAGAATTTCTATTTCGTCGATAAATTCAATTGCAAAACACTTCTATTAGCCAAACATGATCCCAAATAGTTTTCTAAACAAATCCGTAAAGGAAAATTAGTTTTCTCAATTACTGCTAAAAACCAAAGAACCTCGAAAACGCATGAACAATTATTACTCCCAAACAAAAATACATTCCACAATACTCCAAAATCTTCCTAGAATTATCTTTAACTCCAGCAGTGCACAAATATGCATCCTTCCGTAATTATTTCAATAAACAATTTCAGCTCCGAATCTCACAACATATTAATGCCATCCTATGTCTGCCACAAACCTTTTAATTAGTTTGACTTGATTCGTTTGTCTTTCAGCTTTAATTTAACTATTACGTCCAAGTTCTGTGGTTGTGCTGAATAGTTGCAAGATTTGGCTTATATTCGCCAATCCGGCCAATCTTGATCCGACATGCAATATTAAAAACGTAGTTATTAAAAGAAGCGAGTAAGCCAATGTTATATATTTTTAAAAAATCTATGCAATAATGTATTTCCAGTTATATATAACTATTTTAACGCATTAAAGAGACGAATTGAAGAGCTTAGTGGAAGAACGTGCTAAGTGACATTTTTGAAAAAATTGAGATTTTTATGTCAATGAACATGTTAATCCCTCCTTAAAAGATAACAAGTGTCCCCTTTTTCATAACATTAAAGTTAAGTATATTTTTTACCGTTTGAAAATTCTATTTCTAACAGATCTAAGTGCAAACGAAAAACTTTACCGCTCATTTTCTCGTTTTCACCTTTTTGTTAAAGGTATTCACAAATAGATATTTCCAGGGTGAAGATTTCATTTTTCTACAAGTACATTTGATGGTGTAGTACTGTGGCAGTCAGAAGTTTTTTCTTCTTGGAATATGATTCGATGTTTACTCTAATTACACCAATGGCTTGATCGCAGTTTTTTAGCAATGTTCGAAGCGTTCCAAAATTAACAATTATTTTCAATTAGAAAATAATCGCCAATTTCGGAACAACCTGTAAATCTCAATCAATACATCATACAAACACCACATAGATAGAAATCACTTTAAATACATCTGCAGCTTTGACTGTCTAATAAGAGCTGAGTTTTGAAAATTCAATCTGGCAACCCTGTTCTTCAAGAACCTTGATTGAACGAAACAATTCTCTGAAATGTTAGACGATTCTCCACGGATTAGTTCCGAAGGAAAGTTGATGCGGTTAAATTCCTTAGGGAATTTTTCAGCGTGGTTCCGATATGTTTCCAATATGTTCTAATTACAATTGCTTCCTAACTGTTAATGTTTATGATTTAAAATAGGCGAAACTCTAGTGTGGTAATTTAATTTAAGGAATGTGAAACAATAACGGAAATTTATTGCACAAAAATACATATATGTTAGAATTAGAAATACATATTTCCTTATGCCACCAACTATTACTTATCTTTAAAATATTGAAAATATTAACAATGCGAAAACATGAATATAAAAAGAGTCAAGTTCTTAGAGTAATTTCCTCACTACGCTTCTTCCTTCCAACATTTTATTTGAAAAAAAGAAGTATGTACGAAAATCTTTCTGTGAGATTAACCCCTTTACATTTGGCAATTCATGTATACCAATGTATGCATGCTTCAAAAATGTTTCATTGCACAGGTAAGTAAAAACAATATTTAGCGATTACAAACGACTAGAATTTAATGGAAAAGAATACATCGATTATATTAACATATAATTATAACTTAAAATGTCTTTAAGTTAGGACTTTTAGTGCTATGTACAGCTTAACCACTATGGTTTCAATGAGACTTCAAAAGTTTTATTCTTAAACAAATAATAGTCACTTTTCTTTTTAACTCTACGTAATTTCGCGTTATATCGTTAAGTCAATCCGCTAAATGAAAAATAACAAAATAATAGCACATAAAATTTGTGTATTCAACCCGTTCCACTCATATTTATCCAACACCATTGTTCAAGCATCAACATTCAATAATTATCTTATCCAACTATTTAACCCAAACCTAAATCTGGACTCCAGCACCCTAGCACATCTAAGGGGGAGCTTTGTCAGTGACATTAATGCTACCAGTTTGACCACTACGACCAGGCAGAATCAAACTGTCCTTCGAATACTTGGAATGGCTCCAGATGTTGTTGGCATTAAACGGAACAGGACTGTCCTTTAACTTGACGGGCTACACAGGTGTTCCATGCCAATCTCGCAGGAAACAGTTAGTAGGGAGGCATAAGGGATGAATACAATGCATCAGAAATTACTTAGAGGTATTGGATGCAGTGTGCTAGGAAGGGAGTGTAGATGTATTTATTGGGGATCGGTTCCAGATACTAAGAACTATTTATAGATACTGATAAGTAATTCTATTTACCAAGAACTATTCCTAAACACTAGATCTAGAAATGGATATATTTTAGTAAGATTTTCTACATACCATTAGGCATATTAATTAGTAAGGTTTTTACACATACCGTCAGCATAGTATTTAGTAAAGTTTTCACGCATACCATGAAAGATTAGTTGCACTAACAGTCATTAATCATAATTAGTGTAATAACTCATTACACTAATTATGATGTATGAACTTGATTCTATGTACTAAGAACTATTCTTAAACACTAGATCTAGAAATGGATATATTTTAGTAAGAAGTTCTACATACCATTAGCAAATTATTGAGTAAGGTTTTCGCACATACCGTCAGCATAGTATTTAGTAAAGTTTTCACGCATACCATGAAAGATTAGGAGAATTATTTTCATAAGAATATAAATATTTGTAGTAGATTCTTAGTTCAGACCATGAAAATTAAGCTACTCTAATAGGTCATTAACACACATTAATTAAGAGGACACATATAAAGAACCAAAAGTGTTAGTTGAAATTTATTATGCACTTATCAACTATAGATAATTTTTCCAATTTTTGTATTAATTAGTTCTATTATAAATTATGGTCAATGTAAGTTAGTGTCTGACTTTTATATTATTTCATGTTAGCAACACATTTGAAACATATTTAACAACACATATGTAAAAAATATAATCAAAATTCGGTTGTTTTGAAAGTATTAAATAAGCGCATTGTGAGATATTAACTTTTGCTCCAATGAAATAAGATTGTTAAGTGAAAAAATGTTAAAGATAATGGCAGAAGTAATAGAAATTAGGTAACACAGGAAAACTTTATTTCCCAATAAAAAATAGTTTCGTATAATGTTAGAATAAAAATTTATTTACAGTATCTATATGTTTAGAATATATGTACGAAAAATAACTGAAACAATATATTAAAAAAAACAATTCTTATATAACAATTGCATTATCTAAAATTTCTTAAAGCCAATATATTCTGGAAATGTTATTCTATATTTAAAATTCACAATACTATGCGTGAAAAATATAGATAATTTTAAACTCAATACAACCGGAATAATTCTAAGGCATGGAATTTTGTGAAATAGGAATGTGTAGGTAGAATATTTTATATTAAAAGGTACAAAGCTCTTTTATAATTCTAATCAAATTTCAATTAAGTTTGCACGTATATAACATTTTTCAAAATTCGTCTAAAAGAGTGAGCAGTTCTTCTGATACTCTTGGAAAATAGTAATTGAAATTCATAAATTTATTTATTCAAAGTTGTAAACATTTTGACTCTACTACATTTAATTTATTTTACCCTCAAGTAGTGTAGGCAATTATTTTAACTGAAATTAATGTTTCATTTAAAGAATGTATAGATATTATAAAAATTTCTTTGTATGTTTCAAATAGATTTTATCGTTTTTTAAATTTTCCTAAGTTATTATAATAGTTTCTGAAACAATGTTTTCTAAATAAGTTAATTTAATCGCCAATAATGCATTTTTTACATTGAAACGCATGTTTTAGTAAGTGATATTAATTACTTGTCTTTCTACACATAATTTGCATAAAAAACTGTCATTTTTTTAGTTGTACAAGTTGTTTGACACAAATTTTTCGGATTAAATTTTAAACTTGACACTTAGCCGAAAATTACTACTTATAGCATACAATGAAGGTTTCTAAACAAATGTATTTCATTAAAAAAACATTTTAAAAAAACAGGAAAAGCCTTGAATTAAACAAGATTTTAGAATGAAAAGGTATAGAAAATATTGCATAGGATTTTTAAGTTATAAAAATATTCTAGAATTTATATAAATCAACTAATTACACATGGAAATTGCTTCTTTGGTGCTTAGGATTTTATAACTAATTTATTTACATTTGGGTTGCTGATTTTAAATATGAAATCAGTTTTCTCTCAGACAGCTCAACTTTTCTTTAGATATTAACTTTTTTTAACAGCAAATGCTTAAAATAAAAATTTAATGGTTTTGGACGATTTTTTTAATATGTGTTTCCCACGCTCTTTTCAATTCGAAACACATGGTTATGGTTTTTCTATTGTCTCGTCTTCTAAAGGTCTTGCCCAACTACGCCTTTTTTATCTGAAGAAATTGCATTTAATCACTTTCAGATAGAATTCCTTAGCATGACAAAAACCTTTAGAGGTAGAGAAGAACAAAACAACATGTTCGTGTGCAGCATCAAAAACTGTGTAGGAAACATTTATTACATTTTTCAAAAATGTTCAAAACCACATATTTTTTGTTTGTTTTTTTCATTTTGAGCATTTCTTTGATACAAAGTATGTGAATATCTCGAAACGTAGAGCTGTTATAGAAATTTGATTTCATTTTTGAATCAGCAACCAAAGTATGAATAAAAATCTGTTCACCTTGGCACAAAAATCACCTTTTTTTACTTTATATTTTTTTTTGCTTATAAATAACTACTATATAATGTTTTATATACATGATAATATTAGGGGAGCCCAGGTCTAGTTTTCCCATGGCGATTTTCCCATTCCACCTGGCCTTATACAAGAAATGAGCCGTTAGGAGGCTCCCAGTGGCTGCTTGGTTTATGAAGCAAACCGTTTTATTTCACCCACAAGAATTTTTGCTCAGTTGGTGTAACAATATTGCCGTTAGAGCTGTTTTGTGATTTTTTCAAAGTTGCGGGAATTTTCAAGCTTACATTCACACGTAAATCAAACGTACTTTATTTAAACTTACAGATTTATCATTGTGTATACTAAAAGGTGGCACCTCTCTTTACGTAACTATACATTTGTTTTAAAAATAATTAAAAATTCGACTCATCGAGGTACTATGAAAGTCAAAATATGACAACGGGACATGTTTTCCAAAATTTCACGGGGCAAGATTTCCAACAATGCCTTGTAGAAAAATGGACTCCAACCTTTTCAAATTAAGCATTAAATCTTTTTTAAAAAATAGTTGGAAAATTTGCCCCGTCACTTTTTGGCAGCCTGGGAAAATTTACTCCGCATACGGGGCACGTTTTCCAGCTACACATGCTTGCATTTAACGACTTGCTGCCAAATAGTATATTTACTTTTTGGGAAAGCAGTAATGCTAATTTGTATATAAAGATGTGAGGAAGACAAAGATATCTTGTTTACTTCCAAATAAATAAAAGTAACAAGTATACAATCAAAAAGAAGAGAACAGGGAAAACTACCCCTGGTCTCCCCTACATATTATTCGTAATTACTATCAGTTATAAAATATTTTATTTTAATAAAATATATAATGTTTTCTAACTAATGTCAGAAACTGACGTATGAGTTTATATTTTTTTCTTATTTTTAATTCCAGCTTCAAACTGCTTCTGTTAATGTCAATGATTGTTCGATATTATTCAAAATAATACACCATTTCTAAAACAATTAAACAGTATTTTTTCTCTTGAATATTAATACATATAAATTTCAAACGAATTTAAAATATAAATGTTAATAACAGGTTGTAAGTATAAGAGAAATATTTAAATGGAAATTTACGACATTTTTAAAACTTTCATAATTACATCTTGCTAAAACACTTTTACTGTAATTATTCAAGGGGAAATAGCTCTGTACAAGATACCACTTTTAGGAAATAAAAATACTAACTTTTAACAAAGAAAAGTTTTATTAGTGGTCCTAAATTCCCAAAACAAACTACTTGAAAACGAACAAGAAATTTACGCATTTTTTATTTATCCTTTCAAAAAACAAAACACCTCACGACACTGAAACGGTACTTGAAACCCATATAAAAGCAATTCGCCTCGGGCATCTTGCGAAATGACTTCACAAGTGACCAGACTGAAAATGGCGGTCATCTGGAATTTTTTCCCACTTTCCAACGACCACTCACATCACAGTCCAACCAGTGAAATTCTGGATAAATCGCTGGCTTCCCCATTGGTACTTCCTATATCCCATATAAATGGGATATGTATATATGTATTTGGGAGAGTGTTGCAACTGGGAAAGTGAAAGGTATATTTATTTTCATATATTTCCTTCTATATTCCTTTTATTTCTTCTGTCCCATCTGTATTCTGTATTCCCTTTTCTTGGTATTGGTAGTCAGAACTTCATGAGAATAAATGCTTGGGTTTCTTCTCTTTGCCCCCTTGTGTTATTCGGATGGGTTTCTTTTCGTGGATTTGGAAAAAAAAATAGTGTTCTATTTGAACTTGAGTTGATATCTGTTTCTGTTTGAACGCTTAAAAAGATTTGCCAGATGGCCTAAAGGTCACGTTTTATTTATATTTGTTCTGTACTCTTCGTTTTCATGGAAACAACTATCGCGGAATTGGTTTAAATTTGTACTAGTACTAAAGCATATACCGCTATTTTACTTGTAAAAGCTCTCCTATCAATACAGGGTAAAAATCGTTAGCCATAAACTTCTAGATTAGTAGTTTAGGTTTGAACTGAGGTTCCTTTCCCAAGTTCTTTCTTTAAACTTCCCTATCTGAAACTTTTTTTGACTTTTGTTAACTTCTATAATTATTTAACTAAAAGGATATGTGTGGAGGTATTTTAATTTATATATATTAAAATATAACTTTTATAATTAAAATCTTATAATGCATTTTTAATTACTTTATTTACAGGGCTATTATTTCAATTCAATAATTTGGAAATTTCATTTTTAAACCCAAACCATTATCGATGAAAAATAAGTTTTAAGTTACTCTAACTCTATTTTACTTCTGTCAGCTTTTAATAACATGCGAACAAATACAGAACGTTCTCAAACTTTACTTCCCCGGCCCCTTCCTCTCTATTTCTCTATATCCAACATCCAGCAATTTTGTTTAGAAAATAAGAAGCACAAACAGCGAGGCGATTTTTCACCAAAGTTTTTATAGTTCTTGAATTGCCTCTCATTTAAAAATGAAAAAAACATATTCGTTTTATTTCTTGGCTTGTTTTCTAGAGCCTGCAATGACAGCAGTAAGACACAAAGAAAGAGAAACGAGCGTAGAATTGATCTTGGTGGAAAGGAAATGTAATACTCTAAAATTGCTTTATCAGCTGTGAAATTTAATGCGAGTTTTCTTTCCAGAAAACATTTTTTGTATAAAAAATGTGCTTTTATAATTTTTTTTGGTGTATAAGATTTGTGGAGTTGTGGGTTATTTGGATGGCAACTGTTTATGGGATATTCTTAGAAAAGGCATAGTTTATTTTATATATGACACAGAATTCTGTATCTGCTCTAAATCTTTTTAAAATTGACCCTTAATTGTCTAACTAATTTATTATTTTCAAAATGCGTAGTGTGATATTAGGTACCAGAGTAGTTTTTATTTTAAGATTGAACTCACATGTGTATAATAAGACCAATAATTACTCTGTTCTGCAAAGAGCAAAATAATTAATAAAGTTAAGTTAAATCTTACTATGGTAGACAGGGATATATTTTAGAATGGGTACAGTTTTATTAATTAAATAAATTAACGTTATTAAGTGCCAACAAACCAAATTAAATATTAAACTTGAATATCAACTATTTCAAGAGGAATACGTTTCTATTTTTTTAAGTATGGTATATTCGGTTCACATATGACTAACTGCACGGATATAAACAAATAACCTCTCTATAAATCTACCCCATATCTATTAGATCCACATCAAATTACTAGCACTGTATAGCGTCTCTAAATGCCTACCATAAATAAGCAAGATACAGCTTCTTTAATTTAGATCCTAAAAGACAGAATAACGCAACCTTACTTTACCACTTTAATAAAATACATAAAACTATTAAGATCCATTGCTTTTCTATAAAAAAAACATTAAAATTCTAGTTTCAAAATTTGCATTCTCCAAACTATAACTAAGATTTCAGATACCATTCGTTCATTGGCAACTTTTGATGATCCGTTATTCAATTGGACAAAGTTGCCAATGAACGGGCCGACCCTATATCTTGCCGAACAATTTACTAATAATACTTAATACTAATTTTTGCAAGATATAATTTTCTATATGGAGGGAAATATTCAGTTCAATATTGAAACCCAATTTAAATTTGATAAGTGTGTTAATATACCAAACAGTTAAAAGTACATCGAAAAAAAATTGTTAACGAAAGCCGTACTTCTTAATATAAATTAAGTATTTGAATCTTTAAAACGAATGGTTAAGGCATAAACTATTGCAATAAAATATAATAACAATGTGTTAAACACATATATTTAGGTAAATTACGAAAATGCTTGATTTGAAACAATCCTTGGAAATTTGCTTCTTCTCATAGAAGAACTTTAATACCATCGCCACAGTGCCATCTATTGGTATCTCCGTAAACAAATAGCTTTTTGCTTCATTTAATTACTGTCGTTTAATTTTATACACAGAACATATAATATTTTCATAAAAAATCTAACAGTTTTAATACTATTAATGAAGATATTATTAGTAATAAAATAATATTATTACTGTGGTACTAATAATTTTAATGGTAGGTGCATAAGTCAGAAAAAAAAAATATTAAAAAAAATTTAACTTTTACTTCTTCTTAATTTTGATAACTAAATACCATGATCATTATCCATCTAATTTACTTATAATTGGTTCTAAAATTACTATGGTTTTATTCACAAACGTAAGTGCATTTGTGCCTGTTCATACATAAGAGGAATATATACCCCAATCAATACTCTATATCTTAATTCGCTAGTAAAGGGACACCGTAGCCAGCATATATCGAAATTAACCATTACCTATTATTAAATGAGGATATGAAACATATACTGGTCAAGAGCATATTACAGGATTGCAATGTATCAAAGCTCATGTTACATTTGCTCACAGAATCTTCATATATAGTTTCAAATAAACCCTGCTAGTCTGGAGCCATTTGTAAGAAATGTTTGTTTAAGGAGACACAGTATCTCAAAAATGGCAAAAATTGGTATTTTCTTGCTAACATTAAAGTTTTAAATCTTCTAAATAAGTCTACCAAGTTTTAAAAGTCTAGCTATATTTTAAAAAAAAGTTATTCCACTTTTTATGAGAAAAGGTAGGATATAAATGCAAACGAATGAAAACTTTAAATGTGTTTTTCTCGGTGTTCCTTTTTCCTTGATGACAAGTTTTTCAAAACTCTAAAGCTTTTTTAATTATTAATAAAAGGAATTTTGTATGCAGTCTGTTAAATATGTTAACATTAAGAATTGGCATTAAAATTGTTTTCAGAAGTAATACTTTTTTATAAAAAATACTAAAGTCGAAATTTTTCAAATATCTATATATATATATATAATACTCTTATATACGGAACCCAAATTTCCTTATATTTCTATCTCTGGAATGGCAACAATCGAAATGAACAAATATACTACTAATTTCAAAATGGCCGACTGAAAACAACAAAAAAGTGTTTCTTCAGGAATGGCTTGAAAAAGGGAAAAATAACTATAAATATTATGCACAAAACGGCAGAAAAACATTGAATGTATTGTTTTGAGAAAAGCACTACGAAATAACAAGGATTGACAATTTCGGGAATGGCTGCAATAAGGCCAAAAAAGGAAAAACAAAAATAAATATTGTGTGCAGAATCAGTAAGTTTAAATTTAAACATGCATAATATTAGGGACGTTTAATGTTTGAAAAATTAAATTATAATTTCGATTAAATGAACTACCAAACACAATTGTTAATAAAATAGGAAAAATTCAAATTGGTTTTAAATATAGATTCTAAGCGTTGACGGCTACTACGGTTACCTATTTATTTACAAATGGATCTTAGTCAAGCAGCGAAATATTTTCTCAATAATAACCATTAATTTATAAGCATTAATTGGTAATTATTTTTTTAAAAAGGATACTAAAGGCGGTTAACCTAAAAGACCGTGTCCGGACTTGGCGCCAGTCGAAAAATGTCGCGATAGTAGATCGTAGCGATATTTTAAAATAAGAAAATCAAAACTCAACAGTTTGCTGCAAGCTCAAAAACAATGCTCACAAAAATATTTTAAGAAAATAGTTATTTTTATTATTAATGATTTACAGTATTTTAAATATATTAATATGATTTAAGAATTCTTAACGATGTAAAATAAATTCTCTAATGCAAACAGGATACATAGAAATACATATTCGCTTAAAATACAATCTTTGACGATTTTTGTAGCCAATGGCTGCCATAATACGAATTTGGCGAAAAAATTGACGGACATGTTCCTTAAGATTAACCCTTAAGGCTAGACTAAAATATTTCAATGAACGGTGAGCGAGCGAAGCGAGCTTTGATCGCGAAGCGATCCAAAGGGAACTGCGCAAGCAGTTTCCGGGGGTTGGTGAGCGATAGCGAGAAGGGGGCGTGCCCCCTAGAACTAAAATAATTTGGGATTCTCTAGATAAATATTTTTTATAAAACAACTACTAAAGATAAATCAAATTTGGATGCCAATTATTATGTAAAACAGTTTAAAGTACATGAGAGAAAAAAAATTGGGTTAAAATATTTGTATTTAAAAAAGCCTTTGGCATTTTAAAAGTTCAAAAACATTTTTTTAAATAACTTAAAAATTATTTTTTCTTGTCATATATTGTTTTTAAATACAGATTGAAGTAATAAAACATCAATTTTATAGTGAATATGTCAAAATTAAAGATTTTTTGAAAGTGGTACCGTGTCCCTCTAATTAACCTTTAGTGATATTTTTGAAGGAAAGTTGCCAATTCAACTTTTCTGTATGTAAGTTATGCGTTAATTACGAATATCATACTTGGCAATCTCTTAAATGCTTCAAATTGCCAAAAACGAACTGGCGGCTTTACTCACGAAAATATTAGTTATTTAAAGACATTTAAAAAAGTTAAAAAAAATTAAGTTAAAAGATACTTTGTTTTAAAATAAATTGGTTAAAGTATTATCTCTTTAGGTTTTAAACTCTAATCGTTAAAAAATAATGTGGCCTCGGTATAATTACTACTCAAATCAATTGAAATGAAAAAAACATTAAAAACAAGTAGGTTTGTAACAGAATTTGTCACTTTACCCGCTTCTACACAACAGTTGTGTTTAACAGGTAAAAAGGCGCCAAACACAGCATTAATTCAATAATAAACATTTACATGCTAAATTTGGCTGGTTTCATTTATTTTTTTTCGAAAATTCAATAATTATTACTTATTGTTTGCAAAAATTAATTTATATTTCAAAGAATAAATATGTAATATTCCTCGCTTTTAAATAGAATGAAAACATTTCATATCAACGCACAAAGAATCTCGTAGTGAAATATATTTGACGTCATTTCAAACTGATCGATGTCGCAAAAATAAATTTACTTTAATTTATTGTCTAAAAGAATTAAAGTTTCTCGAGCGATTGTTGCGAATGGCAATGGTGATTTAATTCTAATAAAAATGGCTTTCTTTTCTTTTTAAATGAGCATTATGATCTTTGATCAAACTATGAGCATTATGATCATTATGATCTTTGACTAAACTATACCTTTAAAGTACCACTCAAGTAAGTACCCTTTGTGGTATTCTATTGATACTATAAAACTTATTAAGACTAAGGCTAAAGCTCGTAAACTTGCTTTACGTAATCATGACCCTGTTTGTATTCAAAATTTTAAATCCTTACGTTCATCTCTTAAGAATAGTATAGCCAGTGATTATTCTAGTTATATTAAAAATACTGAAAATAACTTGTTACGTCAACCTGATAAATTTTGGTCATATTTTAAAAAAAGTCAGTCTTTGCCTAATGAAGTGTTCTCTAATGATGCTTATTTTGATAATGATGTTGACATAGCCAACGCTTTTGCCAGGTATTTTGGTTCTGTGTATAAACAAAGTACAGAACATAGTCCATGTTATACCTCTCTAAGTGATCTTGGGGACGTGATCAAAATTGATTGCATCACTCACACAGAGGTTGTATCAGCTATTCAAGATTTGAAATCCTCCCTATCTACGGGGGTTGACAATGTTCCATCATTTATTGTTAAGGGCTGTGCTGAGCACTTAATTTATCCTCTACTTATTATTTTTAATTTATCGTTAAAAACTTGCTCATTTCCCAGTTTCTGGAAAAATACAAAGGTTATTCCTGTTCATAAGAAAGGTGACGTCAGAATTTGTCAAAATTATAGGCCTATTGCTATTTTAAGTCCGTTTGCCAAAGTTTTTGAGATTGTCATCCATAAGAAGATCTTTTCGCAAGTTAGTGGATTTATCAATGTTGCTCAGCATGGCTTTTTTCCCCATAGATCAACTCTTTCTAATTTGTATTGTTTAACTAGCAACATTATTTCCGCTTTTGAGTCTAATTGTCAACTTGATGTAATTTACACCGATTTCTCTAAGGCCTTTGATTCACTTGATTTTGGCATTTTTTTAAATAAACTGTCTTATATGGGTTTTACGGCCGATCTGGTTCAATGGATATTTTCCTATCTTACGAATCGTTCTATGTATGTTTATATTAGAAATTCTGTATCTGTTGGCTTTGGTAATGGCTCTGGTGTTCCCCAGGGCTCTAATCTGGGTCCTTTATTTTTTATATTGTTTATCAATGACCTGTGTAACTCTATTGAGCATAGTGACTTTCTTCTTTTTGCTGATGATTTAAAAATATTTAGAAAGATACTCTGTAATTCTGATACTAATCTCTTACAAAACTATATTGACAATGTGTTTAATTGGTGCATTAGAAATAAGTTGGAGTTGAATATATCTAAATGTAGTGTTTTAAGTTATACGCGTAAATCTAAGCCTCTCCTTGTTTCTTATAATATTAACAATACTTCCCTGTTGCGTAATTTTTCTGTTAGGGATCTTGGTGTGACGTTTAATAGTAAACTTGATTTTTCCGAGCACATTCAAATTATTACAACTAAAGCTTACAAAATTCTAGGTTTCTTAAAACGCAAAACTACTAATTTCACCAGTCGAAAGGCTTTGGAGGTTTTGTATTTTGGCCTGGTTCGCCCTAATCTTGAATACTGTACCCCGATATGGGATCCTTACTACGAGAATAGCAATAGTGTCATTGAACGTGTACAGAATATTTTTTACGTTTTTTGTATTTTAAGAGTTTCAACGCTGCTTCTCGGGAAGTGCCTTCTAGTGTACTCCGTAATATGTTTAACATTTCTACCCTTAAGTCTAGACGTCAAGTTTATTGTCTTTTGTTTTTTTATAAAGTTATTAATAATATGATTGATTCCACTTACATTACTAGTACTATAAAATTTAATGTGCCTTCTAGAGTTACACGTAATCGTTGTTTGTTTTATTTGAATTGTAATCGGAATAACTGCATTTTAAATTTTTGTCTATATAAATTTTATAAAACTTATAATAGTGTGTCTGAGGAACTTGATATTTTTTGTATGCCTTTTAATGTTTTTAAATCTAATTGTCGGAGGTTATTCTCTTTGTAATGTTTTTCTTTTTTGTGTGTTTTTGTTGTTTTCATTGTCTTTTATGATGTGCATTATAATTGGATTTTTCTGTTATGTGCATCTGAAACAAATAAATAAATAAATAAATTATATTTTGGAGTTTTTTTTAATAATTGAAGTACTTCAAATTCGAATTCTTTTCTGAAATTTTCAATGTATTCTAATTTCAATACGGTGAATTTTTGGACGCATCACACTTGCCCGTAGCATTTGTAGTTTGGGCTATGAAAGGGCGTGATGGACGGACGGACAGACGGACTTAACGATTATATAATACCTTCCACTTTTTACGTTACAAACGTAGTGTGGAAGCTAAAATTGTCATGGGGACTAAGATTGTATAATGGAGTATGTTGCTGCAGAAATAAGAAGCTATAAATTTTCAACATGGTAATTTTTGCTTTAAATACCCCACAAAAATATGTCTGTGATTGGTGACAAATGTAATGGTGTAGTACAAATATTTGAGAGTAAATGAGTGGAACCTTTATAACACGATTTAACACATTCTTTGTATATTTGCTATTATTTCCTATTTTTATCAGGATTAGCTTTCGATTGCAAATAATTTTTAAATTGCATTATGTATGTCAAATGTTTTTGTTTTCTATAATAATAAAGGAAAGAGTCTGTCTGTCTGTATGTCTGTGGGTTGTGGAAGACCTACTTATACTGCCCAGAAAAATTTTACATTTTTAATATAGATTCCTTTTAATACCCACTTGTGCACCTGAGGTTAATTTTTCATATTTGATAATTTTTTTAATTTATATTAATAGGGGAAAGAAGGCTTACTTATGCAAAAGTAACTGCAACACGCATAATACGACACTTAAATTATGTTTTTTTATTACCATTTATAACTGAACAAATATAAAACAGAATGCCGTATCGTTAAACATGAAAACAATAACAATTGTGCTGAAAAATTGAAAACAAGAAAATATTACATTGAGCGCCATTACCCGAACATGTTGGGTAATGCCGCTCACTGCGACGGGTACTGCCGCTCATTATTCAAAGCTTTATACAACATATTTCACAACTGATTAAAGTAATTTTACAATTTGCAACATTCACAAATATAGTTTTCTGCTTTATACTCTCCTATCCTCCCCATTAAAGTAATTTTATAATTTGCAATAACAGTCACAAATATAGTTTTCTGCTTTATCCTCTCCACAGCAATCTTAGTGGCTCCACTTAGAACAGGATTTGCACCTAAACCATAGTTCGTTGTCCTTTCCGAACTCCCCGCAAACATTACATATGCCATTGATTTCATTACTAATAATACCTTCGCCAGGTAAATCGTCCATTTCATCATCATCACATATCATGGTTTCATCGATGGTTTCCTCATCTGTACTGGCCAAATCTTCTTTCTTTGACGATTTTTAACTTTGTTACTGTTTTTGCTTTGCCAGCCGCCTTTATCACACTGATCATTGCCCTTGCTTTCTGCTAGGTGTCAGTACTGTCAAATTAACTTAGGGGTTGCCCAGTTTGTCACAGCTGAGCTGAGCGCGATTGCCCTCTGAGCGCTATTACCCGTCTCTCCCCTATATCAAAACATAACGTCATCCTTCTAAGAGTGAGGGACAATAACAGGGCTTGAAAAAACATGGGTATGGCCTAAACATTGATTTGACGTCATCCGTCAATATACAACCACTAAATAATCTATAATAATAAAAGAAAGAGTCTGTCTGTGTGTCTGTCTTCGGATCGTAAAAGACCTACTTATACTGCCCACAGGAATTCGAAATTTTAAAGATAGATTTCCTTTAATACTAACGTGTGCACCTGAGGCTTAGTTTTTTCATATTTGTTCCATTTTTAGAGAAAATTCGAATTTTCTGAAAAAATACACCACTTTCGCTCAAATCCGATAATTTTTTCTCTTTCCTGATGCCATCGGCTGAAAAAATTAAATAAAATTTTTAACGAAAACCTTTAAAATTCAAAATGTTTATTTTATTCTTTTTTATTGTTTTGCCATTACTTTCAGAAACTAAATTCATTATTAAATAAAATAATTGACACTATTCAAGTGACGTAATTCCGCCAGTCTTCATTCCCGGATTTTATTGTGGGTTTATTTGATGATTTTTTCATTGATTTTCTGTTGACTGCATGTATGCATATTTAAGCAATAAATGTATAGTTAAGCTATTACTGAACTATGATGGTTAATAAAGGCCATCGCACTAGAGCTATTAGTGTGTTATGTCTTTATATTTTCGCCAAATACGTTGCCAAACTCGCCAAATTATTAACTAAAATTCGCCAAATAGACAATTTCTTTTATGAATAATTTATAAGCTGGTCGGTTGTTCGAAGGTCATTGTGTTTGAGCTGTATAATGGGTGTGGGTAGCTATATCTATTTTCTCGCCAAATTATTTCCCAAAACGCGCCAAATGAGCTAAAAGGTCATATATATTTATGAGGGAATTGTGATGGCATTTATGAGTGCATTTTACAGCGTATTTTTCATTTTGGAATTTTAAGGCAATGAAACTGGATTTTATAATTTATAACGAGTGGAAACAATAATAAGTTTATGATCCTATAACCGGTTATATGGTACACATATTTGGAATCTATTTGAGATACTTTTATTCCGTGCGAAGAACGGGTATAAATTTGCTAGTTACTAAATAAACGTATCGTATTATTTCTAAATTTTATTTCATTTTTTCTTATCTCTATTATTTATTCGTTAAATTCTCTAAATATAACTTTAAAAGTTTTCATTTGTTAATGTTTACTCTATGATTTCTGCACCAACACCAACACGAATTCGATTTTGTTTTAATTTTGAATATTTTAAAATTGCCTTACATTTTCGAAGCAATATTCGCAGTTACAATTCCTGCTTTTAAATGACTTCGTAGTACGGAATCCTGGGCACATATGGTAACAGATATGATATAATGGCCGTTTTCTATTTGGCTTTTTGCGTTACGTTGCCAAATAACAAAAATGATAAATTGTGGTAAAGATTCCATTTCATATTTCATACAACTCGATAGGTATAGTAACCCAACTTCAAAATTCTTTACGACAAATTTTCTATTAAATTAACGGGTTCTCAGCAAGGCGGGACCATGCTGCTAGTTTAATAAAATATAAACATATCAGTTTGTTGAGCATATTTATTTTTAAACAATTGTGGTGACTAATCATTCTTAATATTTTTTATAATTGATTTTTATTTATAATAATAAAGTAAGAAAATAATATTTATATAATGTAGACCTATAAAATATTGTAAAATTTCTTAAAACATGTATATATCTATTTAGGAGATACTCCTTTTATTTTTATCGATTTCATGAAACACGCAAAAGTTAGTTTTCTTTTCTACGAATCGTGAACACTATTTCTATACATAAGAGCTTGTTTTGGATTCCATATTGCACTTTCTTCTTCATACTCTAGTCTAAAAACACCATTTTTTTTCTCTGAATCGAGCCTGCGCGGCCATGCGATACGTCCAGGCGTAGGGGTAGGGTAGGGGTAGGTACATAAATATTCCGGCTTGTGTGCTTGATTAGAGACCCGCTTATATAAGCCTTCAACAAGTAAGACAGATATAGAAAGAATTTTTACTGTCACAGAGAAAGGAAAGTACATCCAGGTCGAAGGTGGGAATCGAGCCCGCACCCGTTACAGCGCGCAGACTGCTAGCGTAATGGTTTAAACCACTCGGCCATCCGGGCCCCATGTCCAGGCGTAGTTAAGTTGGTTAGAAAAAACAAAATGCCAAGAAGGGATTATTAACTTTCCGCCGTTAACGGTGAGTTGATAGCTATAGGGGTAATTGTTGTTTCTCAGTTATTTTACATCGATAGCATGATGTCACTGTGAACATCTTGCTTGTGAGATTATATTTCAAATGCCTTATATTTCAGAATATATAAGGAGCATCATATTTTTTAGGGAGGGGGTGACAAGTGTTTTTGAAATAAGTAAGGTTTTATTCTAGTAGCTAGTAATTACCCAAAGATATATTGTTAATTTAAGTTTATTTAAACTAATTTAATAAACTATTCAAATAAAAAATGATGTTGATTAACCGCAGTGGCAAGTGTCTCGAAATTACCCCCCACCAATAACCCTAAAACTTGTTTTGAAACCAAAAATATTGTTTCACTTCCACGAAAAGATTGCGTAGTACAAGTTTTCTTTGAAGTTTACCTGATGTCGCTATAAACGGTTGCGTTGGGTGCCTACTCAGGTGTCGGCTCGTCACTTGACTGTGGTTCTAAAATACGATGCCCGTCGCCAATAGCCCTCGTGTAGCTCTAGTGCGACGATAATTGAAACTAAACTAAACTAAACGTTGAAGTTTACCGACTTCCGATGGTTACCACGGTCCTGGGCCGTCGTATCCACCAAAAAGACAGCAATAGATCGCTATTCACGCATTTTATTCATTAATATGTATTCAAATCAGCTGTGAAATAATCATGAATGAATACCGTGAAACTTCTACTATACGCGTTCCTACTTTAAACGTTTGTATCAGTAAGAAGAATTAGAGCCTAATTCACCTAACTAAAAACTCGTAGCAAATGATTTCTGAAGCAACATGAACCATTACATTAATATCTTAGTGTAAAAGACTAAAAGACTTAGTCTAAAAGATAATTACGTTAGGATGTTTCATTTTTAAATTGCTTAGAGTAATAATGAGGCCCAATGGCTTAGTGGTAGTGCTTCGCATTGCCGCGCCACAGGTCCGGGGGTCGAATCCCGGATTGGGTGAGGTTGACCCATCCTTTCATCCCTTGAGTGGGTCGATAAAATGGGTACCAAGCATGCTTGGGAACTAAACACGGGGGGTTCCGCGTGAGACTGACCACCTTACCGGGATATACGCCTAGCACCCCAGAGCCGTATGTCACGAAAGCTGAAATGGGCACGGCAGGCCTTGGCCCAGTAATGGGCTGTTGCGCCGAGGAGTTTAGTTTTTTTAGTTTAGAGTAATAATGATACGGCCGCTATCATGTTTGTTTGGCAATTTAGAGCCTAGCCAAACGAGAACACTGTAACCAATTATTTAAGAATCAACGAATCTCATAACAAAATATTTTTCTCCAATGCCGTTCATTTAATGTAATTTCCTAAAGTATTAAGCTTTTAATTATTAGGATTTTATTCAAATTTTTTAAAGTATTACAATTTTTCTTAAAGTATTAATTTTAGTGATTCGGCACACCATTTTTGTTTTGATCGGCCCAGTGGCTGAGGTATGAGTGGTGAGGTCTTACGGGTTCTTTTTACGGCTGAGTCGTCAGATTTTCTGGATGGGAAAATCGTAAGCACGCATGTCATATTATTATGGGGCATTTAAAAGATCCATTGAGTACCCATTTGGCTTGGGTTCTCTCGGCAAAATTAAATTTCGGCATACTTTAATATTCCCAGAGACTCAGATCATGTAAACTCAATTTAGCGAGAGTCGCAAATGTGACAAAAGCTCTCGGTTCGAATATGAGTCTGCAAAATTGAGCGTCAAACCAATGGTGAAAAAAAAGCTTCGGTTCTAGGCATACGCCGAGATGTCCAAACAAATTCTATAATAACCAAACAAATTTGGAACAGAAAAAATAATTTGGCGACTTATTCGCAAAAATGCGGCTAGGAATCGGATTTTAGATGTCTATATTTGTTCTGCGAAACTTCTGCAAACACTTTAGACTTATGCATTTATGCTATTTGCTAACTTGTCTGCTTCTATGTACATTTAAGTATTACCATTCTATTTAAACTATAATATTTGGTCATATTTGCTGCAATACTTGCTGTAATAAAAAATACAGTTGACGTGATAGTTTCCTGTTAATACATCAACTTCCTTACTTACATTTTGTTTGTTATATTGTAAATATTTAGTATATTTTTGATGCAGAAGATGCTAAATGAATAGGGATTTTTTTTATCACAGAAATAACGATTGTTTTTCATTTAAAAGTTCAGAAATTTTTCAGTATCGCAATGTTAATATTGTTTTCATCTGTATCATGTAATGTAGAAATTAGTTATTGCTGAATATTTAAAATAAAAAATAATAATATGTTGAATAAGATGGAATTCACAATTCTTGAAAACTATACAAGAAATAGAAATTTAATTGTTTTTCATTTAAATTATGATAAAAAAAACTTTTCCACTTAATCACGATAAAAAATGCAACTTAAAAAAAAGATGAAACCATTTTATTGTTTTTTATCCAACAGATCTATGTTATCTACTATTCCTTATTTTTATCTTAAGCACAACTGAACATTAAGCAGATGAGCCCACTTTTACGATATACCAACCCAGCACAATTTCTTTAATTAAAATGGGAATCTTTTTAAAACTCTCTATCTTTTCAAAAAAGTACTTCAAATAAATTTGAGAAGACTTTCCAAACCAAACGAGACGTGAGAAACTTGCTAAAAACACATTTCATTCTTTCTAGAAGATTATTATTCTTTTTTGTCCTGTGTTAAATCTTTAGAATTTTGCTTGTCGTTCAATTTGTTTTCCGAAAAAGAATAGAAGAATTTTTTCGATTTTTTCGATTATTTTTTAACCCTAAAAATATATGTTAGGCTTTTATTATTTTTTTGTAAACAATGACAATAAAAATACGAATGTTAAGAAGACTTATAGATAATTATTATTCATTTTCACATTAACAATCTTGATGTATGTATATTTTGTTCATTATTGCTTTTTATCTTATTAATTTAACTTGATTTTTTATTTTAAACCTCATGATAAAAATATCAAGGATTAATTCACTTCACTTCAGTTATGCAATTCATCCACTTCACTTCACCATCACATTATTTCATTTTTTAACTGAATAATATTTGTGTATAAAATCAAAATCCTATTATGTGTTCGATTTTTTTATTTTTATAAATTGGTTCAGAATACCCTTAAAATAATGGTATGACTATTATTTTTTGATTTATTGTTTAACAGAGAATTATCATAAAATAGTTATTTATGTAACCAGTGCATAATATGAGTTTTTTTTAAAGAGTTGAATACATTGTTTCACAAGGACGAAGCAAAAATTCACAAGTCAATTTTAAAAAAAGAATAATTTACGTACGGTGGGGGGGGGGGGATCTGATACATAACTTTTTATAATCACGTGCAAAACAATATGTGTTAAGTTGCTAACAAAGCTTTTATAATCACGTGCGAAAAATAACTCTTATTCTTATCAATAATTACTGACATTTCTTTTTTTCCCTCACAAGCATTTCTAATGTTTTTAGCGCGAGTGCGTGATAAACTTGTTTACGCACTTGTTTTTAAAGTAAGTTTTTACGAACTGTCAAATGAAAGGAGTTACTTTAGAGACGATTATTAAATTGCAAAGCAGATATTTTGTGCACTTTATTTAAAAAAAAAAAAATTTTACGGACATCTTTTACAATTACTGATTGGTCAAAAAAATATTCATTTTCCAGCTAACCATTATTTTAATATGACCGTATCCCCACGTTGGCGTTGTACATAAGAATCAAGCCTTTAAACATTATCTTATGCAATTTTAGCATATATTTAGTATATATTATATCTGAAGCAATTTTGTACGGGATTTTGGAACAGTTGACATTCTCAGAAATGCTTCAACTTTAAATTTATACACCAAAATATGATAATAACAGTTTAAACTTATTCAACTTGGTCTACATTTGAAAATGATTTTTTTGCGTTAATAGCCCCATAAGAAACTTATGAATTTTTAAATTTCACCTTGGTTTCTTATTTTGGTATTTCTAAGTTTACTTATGAGAATTCTGCGAGGACAATTTAATAGTTTTGTTTTTGGCATGTGTCAGAAAAATTAATTTTTCGAAAATGATATTATTTCTTGATTTATGACAACAATTTAGAATTGAACAAAATTACAAAAAGATAAACTAATATTATTTTGTAAATTATGCGTTCTATGTGCATAAAATTTTTGTGCAATATCATAAAAAAAAAGAAGATATAAGACCCCACTAATTACTCCCCACTACTTTGCCAATGATATCTAAATACAAAAATTAATAATTTATTAAAAATTTAAACATTAAAAAATTAATATTTTTTATATGAATGGATAGTCTTTCCAAATTCTGTTAATGGCAAACACTATTTTTTTAAACAAAAAACATTACGGATACTGATCTTTAATTGAAAAACATATTTATAATAAAAAAAAGCATTAAAATTTTTCTAACTCTAGGTATTTTAGCACAAAGTTCTTATTTATTAAATTATGTTGAAGCAATGTATAAAAAATAATAGAAATACAAGTACATAAAAGAGGAAAATTGCGACTAGCACATTTTTATTTGAAAAGGTTTTTTAGTTAAATTAAATAGTTTATTGAGAATAGCTTTTTTAAGAAAAATATGTTTATCCAAGATACGCAAACAGTTTTGCGATTTTTCTGAACAACTTGCTTTGAATTAAATTGGATCCATTTAAATTTTATCCTTTTTGTAAATGTATTTTAATTAGGAAAAAAACTTTTTTCGCACAATTTGTAATTCAATATCAACATTTAATAAAAAGAAAAATTTGAAAATAAACTGGAGCATGATAAATTTATATTCTTAAGTTAAGCCAATTATTTTATAAAACTAACGTTTCTTTTATTTTCAAAATCAAAATGTAAATGCAACTTGAAAGACGTTTATAAAGATAATTTTAACTGCTAAAAGCTTTTTTTTAAGTTTTTTTTTTAATTTTATTTGTGCATAAACATAAATAATGTGCTTATATTATCATATTCTTTTCTTCTAAAATATTTCAACACGTTGATGTATGTTTTTGGTATTTGTTTATAAATTAATCCCCGAATTTAAAATTAGATAAATTCTGCACAGTGCAGCAATTATTTCATGTTATTTCTTTCTGCAATATTATGTACAAAAAATATATAGCATTTAATTTACTAATTTTTTATTCAAAAAATTTTATGAAAAACGAACTATTTAGATTTTTTATTAGTATGATCATTTTAACTTTCGAAACTAAGGAGTTGACAAGTAATTTATACAAAAGATTAAAGTATTTTTCGATGTCATTTTTGTCGAAATGTATTAACTACACTGTGAAAAATTTTGGCACAAAACTGCAAAAGAAAAATGGATTTTTACAGCTGCCACCACTATTTGAGGGTAGATTCACTACTTTTGCGGTGTATCAAAGCTATTGTTTTACCATAAAATTGGTTAATTCCGAATAGTAGCCGCATCTAGAATTCCAGTGCAATCTTATGCCAAAATTTTTAGCATTGCACAATATCTTATCATAATGTTAAAAAAAAAGTGGAAACTGATATTTTTTTTAACCAGTAAATGTTAAGACCGATTTCTTAACAGTTTATATATACTAAGAACATAAAAAAATTCACATTCTCGTTCCACCCTAATATAAAATCTACGAAAATAAGTGTGTTGAAAATGAAAAATATGTAACGGTGCTTCAAAAGAATAATTATGCACAAATATTC
Source organism: Oedothorax gibbosus (assembly GCA_019343175.1). Classification (NCBI taxonomy): domain Eukaryota; kingdom Metazoa; phylum Arthropoda; class Arachnida; order Araneae; family Linyphiidae; genus Oedothorax; species Oedothorax gibbosus. The sequence goes on from CM033279.1 coordinate 12,810,053, forward strand.
CCTTGCGAAAATCAACGTTAAACTCGTTTTTCGCCCTTTTTCTTTAAGTTTAATAATTAAATATTACCACTATTTGCCAATACTATTGCATGCCTTTTTCTTTTAAGTTTATTAATTAAATATTACCACTGCCACCACTATTTGAGGGTGGATTCACTACTTTTGCGGTGTATCAAAGCTATTGTTTTACCATAAAATTGGTTAATTCCGAATAGTAGCCGCATCTAGAATTCCAGTGCAATCTTATGCCAAAATTTTTAGCATTGCACAATATCTTATCATAATGTTAAAAAAAAAAGTGGAAACTGATATTTTTTTACATATCAATTCATTTGAACATGAAAGTGCAAAATTAGAAAAAGTCTTTCTAGATTCATTACTACAAAAATTATCAAAAAAAGACAAAACCTTTGGTGGTGACCAAAATACATAAATCGAATGGTTGAACAATAAACCTAGTTTAAAGGACGTAACCAGTAAATGTTAAGACCGATTTCTTAACAGTTTATATATACTAAGAACATAAAAAAAAAATTCACATTCTCGTTCCACCCTAATATAAAATCTACGAAAATAAGTGTGTTGAAAATGAAAAATATGTAACGGTGCTTCAAAAGAATAATTATGCACAAATATTCCCTTGCGAAAATCAACGTTAAACTCGTTTTTCGCCCTTTTTCTTTTAAGTTTAATCATTAGATATAAAAATTAAGGAGCACATACTATACCTTAATATGATATACATGTGTTTTTGCTTGAAACAACGCCAAAATAGCGAAAAAACTTAAGCATATGTTAAGCAAAATTCTTTTAATGTGTGTTTAGACTTTTGAAATTAATTTTATATTAATAGAAATTTATATCAGAACAGTAGGACTTACAACATTAAACGATTTTATGCAGTTAAAAGTTAGTTATAACATACCCAACATTAAAATTATTCCCTTTGCAGCAAATCCAGGTAACTGCAGCCTTTGAAGACAATTAATATTACCAATACTAAATGTGTGCATGAAAAATTAATATTTTTTATGCGAGACAGTGTAGCCACTTATTTGGGAATTAAAAATCAGTTCTAAGATAACAAAGTTTGAATCTTTATTAGTGCATTTTTACCGTTCTAAGCTAAAAAAAACTGAAAAACTGACCTGAGCTTGGCGCATAGATATTCAAATACAGACAATCCTCGCTCTGATTCTGCAAGTAGGGCAACAACCTCTTCAAGTACTGATACCTCCCCAGAGGCATCCTTTCCAGAGCAAGTGTCTCATTCGCAATGTCCGGCAACTTCTGTGGACACACAGGACTTAGCTGGTCAGCAAGTCTGACACCTTTCCAATGGGGGCTGGTCACAGGAGGCATGAACCTTAAAGGTCCTTTAGGGGCACCTGCATAGGGTACCCCTAAGAATACTTCTGTGGGTTGAAGGTTGCGGCCAGGGAGACTGCTGATGAAGCCTCTGAGGGCCCCGTAGCGGGTGTTGACCACTCTGGAGCTGAGAGTTTTGGATTCAGTTTCAATGCTTCTTGGAGATGTTGGGTGGATGAGTATGGTGAAAGTGAAGAGGAGTACTTGATATAGTATTTTGTGATGCATTGTTATATTGGTGGATACTTAATGAAATCTACGAAGTGTGAGTCTCTTCTTAACAAGTCATGTAGTAGTATGGCAGTCAGTTTTTTTAAATGCGTTATTGTGCAGTTTAAGATTAAGTTTGTGAAGTTTTTTATCAAAAAGATTTTTTATAATCAACCTTGATATAGATATAGTAAACAAATCAATTATGGTTTACGGCATGGCGTTTTTACATGTGAGAAGAAGTCTTTGCAATTCTTTGAAAATTAGAAAATCGATTATTCAAATTAGAAGAGAACAATAATGTAAAGTTTGATTTACAGACCTTTAGTAAATATACATGTATTACTTTGAAGATTTATCTTATTTATTAATTGTTTAATTAAGAACTGTGCATAAGTTGACGTGCCTTATATCTATGTTAACTGTGTTAATACTTTCATTTAAAATTAAGAAGTCATTTGAACTGTCAATTCTAGTGCTATCACTGATGGCAAAAAAACATTTACTGTATGTAAATAACATATACTATTCTTTAAGATAGCTAAATTAAATGGCATACATAAATTTTCCCATTTCCATTGTCAATCAATTGATGCACTAAATCGTCCCAAAACATCCCAAAAAATTCACAAATCTTTTTATCCAGTCTTCCTCACAAAAGAAATATTCAATCCATCGGAAAATCACAGAGAGTCTAAAAAATATTCAATTGCCGACTTATAAATTCCAAGAATGCGGCCCAGCAGAACGCTCATGAATAAAACACTCTTCAATAGGCTGTCTAACGAGGAGCATTCACCGCATACCTCAGCGTGGCAATAAAAGATGCTAAGAGGGTGAGCAACTCCGATCTTGGGCTTCTGGATGCTTAGAGAGAAGTGAGAGAGCGGCCCATTCATGCCAGGGCGCATGCGCCCCGGTTGCATAGGGATTTTTCCACTACGGACAGGGGAGAAATTCGTAGGTTGGTTCGACAAAATTGTAACTGAGTTTAGTTAATTTCGAACTTTCGTCGCATTAGAGCTACACGAAGGCTATTGGCGACGGGCGTCGTAATTTAGAACCACAGTCAGGTGACGAGCCGACACCTGAAAATTGGAACTGAGGTTTTAGTCAAGAAATGAGTGGAACGTATAGGTGCGCTTCAGCTGATGTGTAGTTTTTAGACATATTGTGTTGAGTTGGCACCGGAGTGCAGCACGAATGAACGATTCGAATAAGAGCGTAGTTTGTTTGTGGGAAAGTAACCAATGCCGTAACTGAAAGCAGGAACGCTCTAGTTCAAATGAATTAGCTTCCTGGTGATTTCTTTGTGGGTTTTGAGATAGCCGTGGACGTAACTGTGACGTCACAGTGCGCTTGGCCGTTCCATTTTGATGACTTTAAAATGTGAACAAAATCAACATGCACCGGTCCTATTTGTACTCATTAATTTCCAAGCCATCAGACTTCAATCGGGTAGTTTATTACAAGTCAAGTTAGTCATTTATACTTTTTAGATCTATAGATTTAATACCAAGCTTGTTTAAGATGTAAACTGGGAGTCAAAAACTGAACCAACTGAAAATCAAACTGAATTCGGTAAGGCTTATTTTTCAGCAACGTTTCAGTAATGGAAAACTACTTCTTGATTAGTATGTGTGAACAAACATTAAAATTTTAAAACAAAACCTAATATTGATGTCTTTATTTTTAAAAGGATTTTACCCGTATACAGTATGGTGTCAAAAAAGTGTTATAAAGATAACAAGAATATGGTATTTAGGAGATCATATTGGATATGATTCAATCTAAAGAAAAGCCGATCATGGCAATTATTATTTAATATATTAGTATTATTTTTTTAAGTGATACTGTTTTACATATTTGATGACAGTTGCTACCAAACTATCCACTATAAGGTATGGATAAGCAATGACATTTCTCACTATAATCTCAAAACCTCAGGACGTCTTGATATTTTTTTTTGTTTTGAAAAAAAATCAAATTTACTTAATTGTCTGTTAGAATTTTGTTGCACCAACACAGTGACGTGATATCGGTTGGACAAACTGGATGGTCTTTACATAGGACTGTTTGCGTTTTATCTGAGGTAGAGTTACTAAGGAAACAAGATGGGATTTTTTTGAGGATTGGATGGAATGCAATATACTAGATGGGAGGAAAAAATAAGTGTGTGTGGATATTAAACGTTGCACATATTAAGCGCTTGAAATACTTTATTGTTTATGGATTGGCTTGGTTGAATTAAATTAGTATTAAAACTACATAAGGATCATTCATTTCGCAACAATTAATTCATTTTTAATATTTTTTTAGAACAATAGTTTTAATTGTGACAAAATTGGAATTGCAATTAATAGTTTTTATGTTAGCAGAAAAAAGCATTCAGAAATTTATTTAATAATAAACATTTTGTTTCTTCTAACATAAATTTAATAATTTTTATTAAACGTAGCAAGTTTTAAAATGTTAGCTAAATCAAGTTTTAATTAACAAACGCAAATTAAAAGAAATTAGCATAAATACTAATGATATTATATCATTGGAAGAAACCCCTATATTTAAAACCAAACATACGACTTTTTATATTTTATGGCAAATTTTAGTTGTGATGATATAGTTTCGATTTTGTTATTATAGTTTTACAAATTAAACGTTAATGGTCTACATCTATGTCTCAGATCTAAACCTGTTTTTGGTTTTAAATATATATTTCCCCTGGAAAAGATAATTCTTCATCAAATTGTTTTCATGAAATGAAAAAAAATGACACCCTAGATCTTTTTAACGATTACAAGTTCATAAAAATATATCTACAGAAAAGTTAATTCTTTTTTTTTTTAAGAAAAAAAATCCCCATTTCTTTGACAGCTTATTAACATAACTTACCACCTATTACAAAAATATATATAAATATATAATAGAAAAGTACTTATTTACCGAATTGAATTTTTTTCGAAAAAGTTAATTCCTTCAGATTAAAAAATATCAACAGGATAAAGTATGAAAATAGCGAAATATTTATTTAAAGCCTCGTATGTTCCCTCATTCGCTGAGAAATAATTTGCAACAAGTCTTATAATCCCCATGCCAGATTACATTTTCCCCCATGTACTTTCAACGAGCAGAACGTCACAAATTTTAATTATGCAAATTCTTTCGACAAATACTTTAAGCAAACTTACATCACGTCAATTTTTATTTCTTTATTTTTTTTGGAGAAGACTTACCACAACAATGGAGTATTACAGGAATTCTGCATGCCTCATTATTGTTCGAAAAGTTGAATGATTTAGAAAAGAACAAAAAAAAAATTGCAACTGGGATTCTTCAAACGTCAGAAGGTTTCTTCGGCTTGAAAGACCAAGTTGAAACTATTCAAAATCTTAGTTTAACAGACATGTAACTGAAAATTAACAGCAATAAGCATTAATATCAAGGTAAATTATTATTAAGATAATGAATTACTGATCATCTAGAATATATTAAAAGCGACGATTTTATTTCATCAAAATAAAACTTCATGGAATACACTATCGATTCTAGGAATATGAAAAATAGCTATTGTTTTCAAATTTTAAAATGTTTTTTGTCTTTTCAAAACAGCTTATAAAGTATTATCTATATTAAATATATAAATATAATAATAATAATAAAATTAATTTATAATAGATAATAATAAAATTAATTTGTTAAATTTCATTTTAACTTCTTTGAAATGTTATTGTCGTTTCAAAACAGCTTATAAAGTATTATCTATAGTAAATAAGGACATTAATTTGTTCAATTTCATTTCAACTTATTGCCTTTTTTTCTAGAAATTTTATGGTTTCCCTTTTTAAGACACGTAAAAGCATTAATTAATTTCACCAATTAAATATTTGGATACAAGTTTCAAACGAGTTTTATTTGGTTTGAATGTACTAATAGTTAAATATTATTATAAGCATTTTCTACCTTTGAAAACTATATCAAACACACATTGAAAAGTTTCAAAAACTGTTGAATATTATTTTTTAAAATATTCTATTAATAAAATATTTTATAACATTAATCATGTTATTTAAAAATTCAATATTTTGTATTCAGTTGTTATAATAAACGTGGTTTAGCAGCTTCCGAAAACGTCCTCTAGATTAATTTCGTCAATTACTAATTTGAGGAAAAGATTTGCTACATATGACAACTTATCGCTCCCATTTCGCTAGAACTGTGCCAATTGTCACCAGGCCTGAAAAACAGAAGAATAGACTGGCAAACCAGACAACTAACCAATATCAAAACCAAGTCGCGTGGATATGTAGGACACTAACAGAAGGATTTCAATATTTTTTAGATGACAATTTTTAGCTTTTTGCATTTGATTTAAATCAAAAATATTTGCTTCCATTATTTTACTATCTGCAAGATGTCTAATTTTTGCATGGTTTATAAATGTAGAGAGATTTAAAAAGGTATATGTGACACTTTACAGGTACGGTGGTTGTTTAGATCGACGACGATCAGCATTATTTCCATGATTAGGAGAGTACTCGGTCAAAGTTTTTAATTAATCTTCTGGGCTGCATACATTGATCAGGCCAACCATAAATAACTACTTAAAGAATTTTTCGTTTTTATATTAAACAGTTACGATAAGCTGCCAATAGTAGCAACATTTGGCATGAGTGATAAATAGTGATTTAGCTTTGTTTTTTTTCCAACAGCCCTTTTATACTATTACATTTAACGGTATTTTATGTTCACGTTGTTGTTTGAAAACTCGCAAAATCAAGTGACTATGGCGTGGGACGCTTTTAGGTTTGCCAATGCTCAGACCTTCCTATTTAATGTCTCTAATTTTCTATAATGCCCTCTCACAGTTTTCAACTTGTTACCCAAACACAGTTCAAAATTAAGAGCTTATGTACCTGCATTTAAGGTCTGTATGGAGGCTAGACACAAGAAGCCGAAATCGCTTGTAAACAAAAACATTAAGTATAATATACAACGTTGTCAAACGAAAAAAGGAATTCTCGTGTACCCGAAGACAATCATTTCCGAGGATCTTTTAAGTAGTCGGCAATATAGTCGGGACGTTTTCAATTTAAATTCTCAAAAGGATTCTAATTAAAATACTCGTCTTCCGTAGACGAGGGATATTTTGACCTCTCAAAAGCGAGGAAGGACAAGTACTCCGGATGCTTAGTTACTAAGTTATATTCAATGAACTGGTGGCATATTTAAGGTAATATTTTAACATTTTAATTTTATTTTAACTAACGCAGCACTACTAATAATTGGAGGGTACAAAATACATGTGAATCAAGTGCATAAAAAGCTTCTTTGTGCCACAAAGGTTTAAAGTAAAAGCATTATAACAAAAATACCTCTCAACATACTTTTTAATTGCTTCTGTCTAGCTAGTGGATATTATCTGATGAACTATATATACATATAGGGCTTTCTGAACTTGCACTGAAATTCTACGTAATAAGTGCACACAATTGAACAGCTCAGTGTAAGAATGTTCTAAGTAACAAGAAGATGAAAAAGAGAAAATCAGCATTTGTCATTTGCCCTCGGATCTGTTAAAAACTGTACTTGTAATTCGTAAAAAAATATACTTAAAGTTTATGTTAACTTAAAGTTTATGAAACAGGGGAAACTTGATGAAAATGTACGAAGCATATTCCATGTTTACTAATGAATAAACTTATAATCATATTTTGAAATGTGTACTAAAAATTAACTAGCTTCTTATAATTTATATAATATATAAAGGGAAAAAAAAACATAGAGTGAACAAGAGTGACGGACAGCTAGTCACGTGGTGCTAGAAGTTGGTTGGTTGGTAAACATATATTTTCAGGCATGTGTGCTTGGTCTCAAAGACCCGCTTATAAACCATCGTCAAGAAGGACGGACACGACATACACACGCACATATGACAGATGCTGCCATCTATCGCCACCTCTACAATTTAGACATGTCCCTGAAGGGGAGGGAAATAGTCTCCAGGGACCTCTACCCGTGGGAAACTGCGCAATGACTGTCCACAGGACTTTCGGACCCAACAGATTTAACGAGCACGTACTCTCCATATATTGTCGACAAACACAAACATCCATGCTTTACCGGGATTCAAACCCGGACCCAGATGCTCCAAAGGCTAGCTCTCTAACCGTTGGCTGCCGGGTCAGCGTGTTAATGTTATATATGAAAGTCTTGAAAGTTCGAGTAATAGTACATGTCCCAACCCTACCACAAAAGTGACATCTAAAAAAAATTAAGGAATTAGAGTAAACGGAAAAGGACTCATAAATTATCCATTACTCATCAAAACCGTAATAACCTAACCTCATTATCTGACCATATTCATTACGATTCTTATAATGATCAAAGTGACACCTAAAAAAACCTACGCACCATTGCGACTAAGTAACGTCACTCAAAACACTAAGTTTATCAGAAGTTGCAAAAATCTAGACCTGCTTAAGATGATTATTTTATTAGAGTCCAAAGGAATTCCATCGGAATATGAGGTTAAGTTAATAAGGTTCAGATTGAGTGATGGGTAATAATTTATAAGCCCCTTTTTAAATATCATACTTTTGAAGTTGATTTGTGTCATTTTTGCCGCATGGGTGCTATAAAAATAGCTGTATCACCTTTGGTGGTACTATTAAAAAGTTGTGTTTTTTTAGTGAAGTGCCTGCATTCATTACTTTGAAATATTACTTTGACTATTTTTTACTATATTTTTAATCTATAGTAATATTAAATTTATGCTTATAAATTATTTTAAGGTTATGTTAAATGACTTACGAGTTACCGCTATTTCTTATTTAACGTAATTTTTTTTAAACTAAAAAGCAGGATATTTCAAAAAATTCTAAGAAAGTTTGACAGTTCAATATTTAGTTCTGCGTGACAAAAACAAAACTTTAAAGTTTTCGAACCTTGTACTGCATTCTTTACTTTTATACTGTAAATAGAAAGAAATTCCACATCTATCACACGTTTTTACGATAATTTCCTAATTAATTGAATCATAGCTTTGCTTATTTACTTATTGTAACATAAAATTAAGTACATTTTCTTATCCAACAAAGACAAATCATTTAAAGACGAAGACTGTATTTAAAACTCGAGACTTTAATTAATGTTTATTTAAACTGTAGCTTAAAGCAATTCAAAGAAAAAAAAGTAACTTCAGATCGATTCCATGGTACTTTATTTCTATGAAAGAGTCTTCAAATAGCTTTGACGTTTTTCTTTCTCTCGCTTGTCTGAAATAATTGCAAAGAAAAACATTAAAAAATAACAAGTACTGTGTTTCAACTCCATAATTGCTTGTTTCCTGTTCCCAGAATTATTGATTTACTGATTTTGTTTTGTTGTACTTTAAAAAAAGGACTTGTATACTTATTAGTAAAAATTTGTTTTCTTAAAGGGACTTTAACTAGTCCGTTTTTTATGTATACATAAAAACTGGTATAAAAATTATTTCTAGTTAAATCTTTTGATCGTTAAGTAGGAAATATTCAGTTTATAAATAAAAATTTTATTTTTTTTAATTTTTAAATAAAAATTTCTCACATTATTTGGATATTTAATGTACTAATGTAACTAATTATTAATTAAAATTAATTATCTTTACGACGTAAAACTCATCTAATAAAATAATTCAAAAATGTCTTGCATCATTTTAATCAAAAAAACATATATTTAATTATTTTGATTTTTTTTATTGAATTAATTTTCATGAAAAAAAATTAATGACAATATTAGCATCAGTATTTTGAGACATCATGCTTCACATCTAAAAGGTACTTTTATAACAAACTCAATATTTTAGAAAATAAATTTATTTTTGATTAAAAAATATAGTAAATTTCGGGAATTTAATATAATTCTAGTAATCGTGAATATTTTGCCCTGTTGTTTAAACGGTAACTCACGGTAATTAACGTTACACGGTAATTTTTTTTCTTGTATGTAGTTTAAAACTGTTGTGATAAGTTTTTTTCTTTTTTCATTTACAAGTGCCCTCAGCAGTATTTGTAGACCTTATACAAATCAGACGAACTGCAACCACGTAATTATCACTACAATTCAAACTAAAGGAATTACAAATTGAAAAATAACTTATAATAAAGAAACAAAATTAAAAGTGTAAAATGTGGCAAACTGCAATTGTAGCAACTTGTTTTGGTATGAAAAAATCGTAGCTGATTTTTAGACAAACCGATTTTACATCCATTTCAACTATAGTATAAGTATTTGTTGTTTAACTAGATATATCTCTGTAGCTTAAAATTATCCGTGATCAATACCCAAATATACATCGAAACTGGAATATAACTACTGGACAAGCATTTCGCTACTATGGGAAAAAAAATTCCCCAAATAATATTTGTCTGAAATATGCATCGTTAAAAATTTATTAAGGTAACTGGATAAAGATGTTATACGCAAATAATTGCAAGATCTTCAAAATGGCGACAGAAATGACAGTCCACTGTGAGCAGTATCCTTTAGTAAACGTTTCACTAAGTTCTATTTTTTTTAACTTTCTTGTGTCTTAAGTTAAATTCATTTAGCTAAAAATTGGGCTATTGTCATTAACAGTCTTGTCCATCGTCTATTTCAGCAACTATCGGAAGAATAAAAATTCCCCCAAAAGTGTGTTCTCAAAAGAAACTTATTTCTGCTGACGCGCAAATCCAAGGAAAATGTTGGTTATGCTTTTTGCGAAGCGTTGGAGAACTGATAATTTGGGGCTGAGAATCAATTTATGTCTGTTTCGATTTAAAATCTGTTTAAAAATATTTGAAAATAAAGTTTTTCCCTGAATTGATTGACTCGTAGATTGGTGGAACTCTCAGTTTTAGTTATCATACGAGAGAATTTATTTTGAATATTCAAAGAACAGTAAACTTCTAAACACGAGCAGATTATATATTTAATGGCTTATCAATGAAACTTGCATTTTATTTTCTGATATCTATGCAAGAAGATTACAATTTTATGATATTTTTTATTTCTAAATTGTCGGAATTGTTTTGCAATTTATTTTATCATTGACCTTAAAGTTGATTTATTGACTTTATATTTCCAATTTGTATTAGAATTTAAAAAGTAAAACAAAGACAATGTTGTTATAATTGTGATTCCTAAACAATTATTTTGTTTTATTACTTTTTTAATGACAAGAGCATGATTTTTGAAAATTATAATAAATGATTACTATGTAAACAGAAAAAACTCTAAAACAAATTAATGATAGTTAAAAGAACATTCTTCAAAATGATAATTATAACAATTTAATGACGTGAATAAAAAACTGCAACACATTCAACTGCAAACATAATAAAACTCTTTAAAAGTCATTACCACTATTCATGATTGTACGCTTAAATACCATTTTTTACATTCTTTAAATAAATTTCCAAAGATTTATTCCGTCAAATACAGCGAGTCATAACACAGTTCTTACAAATAAATACAAAGTAAAAAAAAAATGTTCACAATCTATATCAAACCATTATTTTATTTCTGGATGCCATAAGACTTTTTCGCCCACAATTCATCGTTTTAAGAGCTTTATTTCGCAACAGAATAATGCTTATACGTTTCAAATAATTGCTCTCATTTTCAAAAATTCCGTTATTTACCGTGAGGTTCCAGAGGGACGCAATTTATTTGAAACTTTCTTAATTGCTCCTTCGGTTATTTCTCGCTGATGGTACACTTGTACCGCGTATGTATGCTTAATCGGCAGTTGCAAGTTTTAGAAGTTTCAAAAAGGGAGTGTTTCAAACGCCGCATTCGGGGTAGTTTTAATAGCTATGCAACTTTGTCAGTATATAATATTCGCTAATGTTTGCTACAACCAACTCTAGTCTATTTTTCACTGAGAGTAACTTAGCGATATACTTAAACTGTAAACGTTCTATGAATATTGCATGCATACACCTTATATTATTTATATTATCTGCATACTGTTAAACTATTGTGTGAAGGATACTTAATTCTCAGCAATATTAAAAGCCGAATTTTCAAAATAACTATGGGCTAATATTGTGAAACATAGGCAGAAAGTGTTAGTACCTTAACATTATTTAAGACAATTAGCGTCCAATGTTAAGTTCAACTTTTATTGTAGAAGGTTCATAATATGTCTGATTTTTTTTTCTGTCATTACACTTTGCATATTTTTCTTACCTCATATTCGAAACAGATAAAAAACAGCATTTGTGTATGGATGGTTATTGCTAATACAACTTTTGATTGTATTGAGCAAGAGTTTGCTGACACATTCAAGTATAAGTGCATTTACAATAATTAAATTAGTATCACTTGGAGTGCAAACTTTTGTTGATGCAAGACAAAATATTACATGAGTTGCGGTTGGTGTTTCATGCGAAAATAAACACATGTTAAAATTGGAGAAGCTGGTGCTTTATACAATCTAATACAGAACGCAACACTTTCGTAAGTGTTAGTCCATGTGCTTCCAGTCAGAACAAATTTAATTTGAAGTATTTTTAAATGTTTTAAGCAAACATGTTATGTTAAAAGAAATTTGAAAAGGTTCCAGATCCGTTGAAAACAAATTATATACGTTATGTTACATAAAATTATCTTCTAATATTGTGAGCAATACTTAAAAAATAAACTAGAGTTATCTAATTTCATAAAAATGTTATGAAAGAGTTTCACTCTCATTTGCTGCATTTAGCAATTTATTCACTTTTACCCAAACGACAACATCATAAAACAAGGAACACAAATTGATTAAAGCTTATTCTCTTGCGGGCAAATTGGAAAAACACGGCGAAAACATCTGAATTTACAATCCCGACAACCAATAACAATCTTGAGGCTGTCTTTTGATCCCCAAGTTGTCGTACCTCATAATCAAGATCGGAAGTGTGAATATTTTCACCCGATAGTTGCTCCCCATTCCCGTTCTTTTCATTGCTATTGTATTTTTCCCATTTTCTTATGTAAATTTAAAATTTCAAAAACAACGCAGTCCCTGACAGAAAAGTGCTGCCTATCATTTTGATATTATAAGAGTACACTTCAGATATGCCGTAGATGGGGAAACTGCAGCAACCACAAAAATAAACTGAACCATTTTTTGCCCTAAATATTTTTTTTAAATGTTTTAATTCTACACTGTTAAAAATTTTGTGTTTGGTTTCACCATGATATTTTTTCCTAGTAGCTGCAACGGCTGTGTGTGGTGAAATGTTTCACCTTTTTTTCGGTGTTTGGTTGAACCATTTTTCTGGATTTGGAAACAAAAACCTGAGAAATGGTTCAACCGAATACCAAAAATATGGTTAAACGTTTCACCACACAGCCGTTGCAGCTACTAGGAACCATATTTTTGGTGAAACAAAGTGCCTAATTTTTAACAGTGTAATCACTATATCTTACTTAATGAGTTTAAAAAGTTTTCAATTAAATGAAATACAAAGCTTTTATATATCAAAGCTAAAAATGTGTGTAGAAACAAGAAGGGTTTACGAAATACATTGAAAACAAATCAGACCTAATATTAAACTCAATACAACAATGATTCAATTACCAAACCAAACGCTCCTCTTAAACGTTATCCTACAGAATAAGTAAAACGTAATAACATATATTCTCTTTAGTATTCTCAGCTGAAAGAATCTCAAAGAGTCCTGAGTTATAGGTGCGGCATATTGTCGCCCCTCCCCCCTTCCCTTAGGCGACATTATACGCAATCAACAGCGCATAAAATAAAATGTTCTATCCGACCCATCGAATACATCAAGAGAGGCGAGCGGCCATTTTTTTATCCTCCGAGTTCGCATTAAATTGTAAATATTCTCACTGGAAGCCATTTGCAAATGAAGAATTCCTTGTTTACTCCCTTGTTTGCTGATAAATACCAGCGTTTAGGGCCGACTCATGTGTTCCAGGATCGAAAAAGATGTCTTAATTTATAAATGGCATCGGGTTTATTTTTTCCCCAGGTTATTAGGCTTTTGTATAAGAGTTATTTTTGGAAATGCAGGTATTACGTTTAGTTATGGATTTATAGTGAACAGTGTTTGTACTGGTATAAATTCTTTGACTCATTTGTTTTAGAAACATATTTAATTGCAGTTCTTCACTATTTTTAATAGTTTAACGAAACGAACTATTAAAAAAACTTAACATTTAGTTTAATACAAGTCCTTAAATAACTAATTTTTTTTAATTTTTCGTATTATGTTCCTTATTCTATGAATATTGTGTATTTAACTTTGTATTGTTTGGAATTATAAACATACCATTTTTGATCGATAATAAGGGAGACTATGGAGCCTTGACCATAAGGGAGACTTGGCCCACCTTTAAATTTTAGTATTTAAAAATATTTTAGCATTTTCTCAATAGATGGTACTCAAAGCTACTTTTGTCAGCAGATAGCCGCCTTAGTTTTATTGAGCTACTTTTTTGCATTGAGGAGAAAATAAAAAAGAGAGTTTCTCGCCCCAAAAAGTAATCATTTTAAACATAATTTGTAAGATTTTTTCATAAAAACTAATTCAATTAAGTTTAAGTATATGGTATTTTTAAAATACTTTTATATTAAGGTTTTATTTTGGTTATAAAGTTTGTTCAATGAAGTAGGCTTCAAAGCACCGTGTACCATTCTTTACGAAATGTCTATGTGGGGAGGGTTGGCCACTGGACCAAAGCTCCCTAAGTGAACTACACTGAGAAAAAAATACTGTAAACATACAAAAAATGTTTTTGTAACGTTACAGAAATGACCAATTTTACAAAAAAAGTTTTTGTAATTCTGAACAGAAATCTTCATTTCTACAGTTACAGGAAATGTTCTAGTATTCGCAATTTGTTTCAACCAATCATCTTCGACTTGAAGTTGCGCGCGCATCGCTTCTAAAGTTTCGTTTGTGATTTGGATCAATTCATCGCCATTTAAAAATGATATAACGTTTTAAATTTGATACAGGTATAAAATATAGGTGAGTAACTTTTATTTCTTTCTATTATACTATTTATAATTCTTATTTTTGTATTCGGCATTGTTCCGATTGTTTAATGTTTTATGTTCATGAACATTTCGTTAACATGTAATGAAGGTTAGAGAGCTAGCCTTTGGAGCTTCTGGGTTCGGGTTCGAATCCCAGTAAGGCATGGATGTTTGTGTTTGTCAATAAATGTTGTTACTTGTCTGTGGTGTTTGTGTCGTATCTTTCTTTGTGTGTCTCTTGTGCCTGTGTCATTTCTGGGGTTGAGTACAATAGACCTGAGGTCGCAGTGCTCGGCGAACTTGCCCCCCCCCCCACCAAGAAAGTCATAAGTCATAACATATAATGAAAATTGTTCTGTTTTGCTAGAAAATAAGTAATAATAATAATATACATAAAAAATTCTTGTAAAATTACAAAAACATTACATGTATAGCATACATAAAAAAGTCTTGTAAATATACAAGATATATATAGGTAATGTTAACACAAATATATTAAGTGTTTTTACAGTACTATTTTTAGTAGTTATTTACTAGAAATTTTCTAGGAAAAGTTTTTTACAATTTTTTTTTTTTATGGTTACAGATTTTTTTTCACAGTGTAGTTTAGTTATGGAAATCTATACATAATGTTTATCAAATACACGGTTAATAATAACGTATGATTATAACTTTATGAAGGTAATAGATTGATTATTAGTATTTGTACTTGTTTAGAATAAAAGGAAAACCTCAACTATCTAATCATTTATGACCAAATATCAAACTTTTTTCTGCAAAAACTATATAAGTTATTAATTCAAGTATAATAATACTCCAGATTAATATTAAGATATTATCAGATTTTTTCTTTATAGGGGGAAGGGGGACAAACGAGTTGCTTTGAAAGTGCACTTTGACTTTGACTTTTACAGTTTGTGCTGTTAAAATAAAAAAAAAATTCAAACTGAGGAAAAATTATTTGTTATGGACAGTAACCCAAACTTAGATTTAGATCGTTTCGAGGGTGCTTAACATTATTAAGATAATAAAAATGGATGTTTCTATTTGAAATTTTGAAGAGTACATTTTTTTACTAATGCTAATACTATTACATATACATTCCGGCTTGTGTGCTTGATCAGAGACCCGCTTATGAAGCCTTCGTCAAGTAAGACAGATACAGAAAGAATTTTTACTGTCACAGAGAAAGGAAGTACACCCAGGGCAAAGGCAGGAATCGAACCCGCACCCGTTATAACGCGATGCTAGCGTAATGGTCCAAACCACTCGGCCATCCGGATCCCTACATTTTTATATGAAGGTGGGCCATTATGCAAATTTTGTGTCATGCAACCAATTCACATTTTGGTAGATCAATAAATAAAAAAGTCTGATTCTCTAGGATGAATGAAGGCTGAAATAATCAACGGTAGCATATATTTTGCGAACTGGCACCAGCAACACCAAACATGAATCCACCACTGGCTAAAATGTATTGAGTGATCTTGTAATAAAACCTGAAGATTTTACTCTTTGAAAAATATCGCTTACATAAGGATATTAGTTTAAAAAAAAAAAAAAAAACTTTGGGGTTTAAAACATTTTCCTTGCACGTAGCGCCGGATTAATATTATCTGGAAAAGATACGCAATAAGTTGTAAACTATATCTGGGAGCTCAGAAGTGATCCAGTTCAATATAATTTAACTCTTTCTCTGCGTTAGTTTGTGTTGACCCCGTTAAATGTCATAATAATAATATTAACAAAACCTTAGTTCTCCATGCCTTTAGACATCGACCGCATAGAAAGTGTTCAACAAGAATATTTTAAATATTCCGCACTCTCTTATCCAGCGGCCTCAAATCCGTCATCTACTTCTGCACACCGATGGAATCGGTTGATACTTGTTTCATGAAGTAGAACGTATGATGTAACTACGATCAATAGTTAGAAGCTAATTACAGGAAAAAACTTGGGATTTAAAAACGCTTCGAAAAAGGGTCTGAAACACACGATACCTCCTAAGGCTGTGTCCTGACTACGACATCAAATGCCAAAAATGCAACAAAACTTGGCAACCGCCAAGAGCACCAAGCGATGCAATAGCATGTGGCTGACTCTGTCAAGTCGCCAAGTTTTGTTGCATTTGTGGCATTTGATGTCGTAGTCAGGACACAGCCAAAGAAAGATCCCGAGCCATCATCACTATCCCAAACTCAATAACCTCAAAAAAGACAAAAAAAAAAGGCACAGACACAGAACTTATAGTCATATATCCATATTTTTAAATACGTTGAGAAACATTTAAAAATTTTGTCCAGCGGTCCATTCAGCCTACAGGTCAATCGCAAAGACTATATATTTTTCACGTCTATAAACCTTAAAGATGCAAATCAGTGACATCATCAACCAATCATTGTTGTTTGGTAGATTGGCGCGTCGGTCGTACGAAGTTATAAAAGTGATACTGTTCGTTATATGCGCTGTTTGCTTTTCTCAACTTTACAGGTAAGCTTTGCATTTTACTTGCCCTTTTATAAATTTAAATGAGCAAAGATGGATGTATTTGGCATCATAATTTAACTCTAAATATTTAAAATAATATAAACTAATTATAAGTTTACTACTTTGAGAATTTACTTAAATTGACTTTATTTCTTATAGTTGGAAACTTTTTCGCTTGTTTTAATGAGAGCTCTGTGCTTTGTCTTTGGTACTATCTTCGTCAACGCTTAAGGTGAGCTTACATTTTACTAGTCATTTTTAAGTCCTTACTGGTGGATTCGCGTCGTAGATAATGCATTTGACTATTTTTACAAAAAATAAAATTAGAATACGCGCTTTTAAATGATTCGTGAAATTAAATTAACATTAAAATTACTAAAATTAAAAGCAAATTACTGAAATTAAAGGTAAAACCTTTAAACGAAAGTTTCATGCTTTATCTATGACGCTTGATTCATTGATATAATTTTTAGTCTAAATTAATTTGTTCTTTGCTTGCATGACTTTAAAAATTTTATCTATTAATGAATTATTTTACAAATAGCAATGATTTCGAGGCTATTTAGGGTAACCAGACTTACTGTATTTCGCAATATGGGTTCGTTCAAAATACTACCTAGCTTTTAAAAAGTCGCTTTATTCATTAATATAATTTTTAATCTAAATTAATTTGTTCTTTGCTTGCGTGACTTTAAAATTTTGTGTATTAATGAATTATTTTACAAATAGCCGTGATTTCAAGGCTATTTAGGTTAACCAGACTTACTGTATTTCGCAGTATGGGTTAGTTGAAAATTATACTACGTAGCTTTGAAAAGTTTGAATGTATATAAGCTTTATTTGTTTCAGTATATTTTCAAACTAAAACAATTATAAAAAAATTCTGAAATACATGATTTTGTAGTTCAAAATTTATACACTGAAACAAATATATAATTCGGCCTAGCTACGCCGATTGATAACCTAGGATTGAGTGTTAGCTTTTAATGGGGTTCAAATATGGCTTCTTTAATGGTTGTATAAGGCCCAGTGGCTTAGTGGTAGTGCTTCGCATTGCCACGACACAGGTCCGGGGATCGAATCCCGGATTGGGCGAAGCTTACCCATCCTTTCATCCCTTAAGTGGGTCGATAAAATGGGGACCAAGCGTGTTTGGGAACTAAACACTGGGGGTTCCGCGTGAGGCTGACCACCTTACCGGGTGGTCACATATGCCTAGAGCCCTAGGTCACGTAAGCTGAAATGGGCACGGCAGGCCTTGGCCCTCTAATGGGCTGTTGCGCCGAGGAGTTTAATGATTGTATAAACGGCCCGTGCAGCACAAAAATGTCAGATTAAGACCCCATGAAGGGAATTTCTTTAATTGCTCATTTCTCAGGTGTACAAATACCTTTGACTTCCACTGTAATTATGTATTTTTTGTTGGTGTTTTAAGTCCCCTTGAAAAGTTTTGACCCACTTGTTATGGAAGATAGTTACCACGAAATTCAACGAATAAATAATATCGAATTGTGACATTATATGCAGTTGTGGAGGGATTGCACGTTAAATATGTTCCCAAGTCTCGACGTCGCTTACAGTATCGCCAATAAAATTGCGTTGTGTGCCTTCTCGGTGTTGGCTCGGCACTTGACTGTGATGTGGTTATAAATTATGACGCTCGTCGGATAAAACCCCTTGTGTAGCTCTGGTATGACGATAATTCAACCTAACATAATTTAAGGATTGTTCATAGATGTTAACTGCGTTCCTGCAGCATGACGACTCGATTCGTCAAGTCATGTTTTTCATCGAAATCGTGTATTTAAAATTCTTTAATCCTTCCGGCATTTGTTTTTTAGTTAGTTTCCTGTTAGTTTTAGAAATTGGACATCTTTTTCATATTTGTGGTAAAACACAAACTTATTAAGTGACCAAACTCGTTTGCATCAGGCTACTCATATATCGCATTGATTTCGGAGTTTATGAGAAACTTGTCATTAACTGGTTTAACCCAACATTCCCTTGTTTAGTATTTACGTAGTAAATGACGACGTGTAAGATTTCTACACGTAATAATGTTAGTAATATCTTTTATTTTGTCCATCAGGGTCTGGGGAGACCAGTAGGTTAAGGGGTTTGTCTTGCTTGCGGAAGGTCCCAGGTTAGGATCCGGTCATCGCCAAACTAACTGCAGACCTATAAACGGCCCGTGCAGCCAAAAACGACCGACGAATTATACCCCGTATAGAGGGAGTATCCTTTAAATATGCTCCAAAGTCCCTTAACGGCTGCGTTTCCTTGCCTACTCGGGTGTCGGCTCGTCACTTGAATGTGGATACAAGTTATGCTATGATAATTAAACTAAACTAAATTGCATATAGGGTAAGAGTCAAAGGTTATTGGCGTTAATAATTTCGAACGAGAAATAGACAAGGGGTATTTAAATCGGTCATACACCAGAATCGCCATCCGAAAACACTATATAATGACATCTTTCGTTCATTGGTGTCGTAAATTCGGGACAAGATAAGCAGGATTAGCGCCGGATCCCTAAAAGGACATCGATGAATACGAACTTTTTTTAAATATAATAGATTTAACACGGATATAAAGTAAATTTCGATAATTTTAAAAATGCCTATGTATCTCGGGTGCACGGATATTGTTTTTACTTCCACTGTAGCTTTTACGTATTGTTGTAATGGTGTGGGGCTGGGGAGCCCAGTCGGTTAGGCATTCGCCTAGCATGCGGATGGTCCCAGGTTCGGGTCCGGGCATCGCCAAAATAGCCGGCCTTATAAACGGCCCGTGCAGCCAAAAATGTCCGACGAAGAGGGAGTGCACGTTAAATATCCTTCAGTCCTAAATGTCCTTCAAGTCCTAACGCTGCGTACGATGTCGCCCTTAACGGTTGCGTTTGATGCCTATTCTCGTGTCGGCTCGTCACTTGCCTGTGGTTCTAAAATATGACGCCCGTCGCCAATAGCCCTCGTGTAGCTCTAGTGCGACGATAATTCAAACAAAACTAAAGTTTTAATAGTTTTTTTTAATAGGCTTATAAATTTTTAATTTCTCGCTACAAAGGGCTGGTGAGCTTAATCGGTAAGACGCTTGCATTGCATTTCCAAGGTTCCAGGATCGGGTACGGGAACTACTAAAATAGTTACCAACCCGTGAATGATCTGTGCAGTCAAAAAGTCCGACGAATACCCTGGGTCAATGCACGTTAAATATGCTCTTGTCCCGTCGCAGCGTACGATGTCACCTTTAAAAGTTGCATGGTTAGTTTCTATTTTGGTAACAGCTCGTCTCTTATAGTTGGTCTAAAATTACGACGCCCTTCATGAAAAATGAATTTCGTAACGATTTAGTGCTATGATAAATTTTAACCATACCATTGAAGCCGCAGAAATGTTTCTTCCATTATCGGAAAACATAAGTGAAACTCGAATTTACTGTCATTAAAAATCAGTTTAAATAAGTTTTGATAATTAACTTTAAAATAATTATTTATCGATTATTATTGAATATTTGATTACACTGTCTTCAAATATCATACGGCCAGTGAAACTCGAAGTCAGCAGTGGAATGTCTTCACTTAACCACTTCCCGTGCAGTAGTTGCTCAAACAACTAAATAACCATTTGTGCATGAAATGTCTGATCTTCCTCTTGTCATTGATTGGTTAGTTTAAATTTGTTGTAAAGGTTGATAAACGCACAAATATGGAAAACCCTCTAGATTAGCTTTCCATTGGTTGTTTCAGCAAATTCTTGCATAATATGCGAAACGTCATTTGTGGCGTCGTAATCGCTGTGGAAGGTTACTGATTATTGCCTCGTAATTTACCCATAGAAAATAGCATGTTTGCTTAATCAGAAAACTAGGACAAGTGAGCTTTTGGATTAAGAATTAAACCTATTTGATCATTCAAGCTGTAGATCACGTTAAGATCTCGTGTTTTGAATTTTATTGATTTAAGCCAAGGATATACGTGTGGCATAGTATCACGATCTTTTTTTTTATAAATTAAATTGGCACTGTTGCTACACGAAAACTATTGGTGACAGGCCTCGTACATTTAAGCCACAATTGAGTGACGAGGCCGACATCCGAGTTAAGTTCATCTAGTGTTCCAGATTTCAACACTGATAATTCTCATAGGCAATAAAAAGTAACAAAAGTACGCAAACAATACAATTTATATGCGGCAGTATTTAGTTAAAATAGGCTAGAATATAGAAGTTTTACTCGAGTTAGAATCTCCGAACGGTCTAAGCAAACTTGCTCCTCTACCGCATTGCAAGTCGGTGCTAGATATCTCAATGCTATTTTTCCCATGTTTCAATGCGATTATTTTCAAAACGACCAAATTCGCAACTTCAATATTAGAACTCTTTGGTTCCTTCTACTGGGTGGCGCAAATAAAAATGGCCCCGGCGTAGAGATAGGAATGCATTGAGATGCTTGGCGAGGAAAACTATTGAAGACGTCTGAAAGCCTTCAGGTCCAAATAAGATTATTCAAGCTTCACTTGGGGAACCTGTTTTTGCATTGGTTGGATTGTAACAGCATCACATTAGAGCTACTCATGTACTATAGCGAGTTTAGATCATAGTGCATGAGTGTGAGTTGATCAATGCACAAGTGATGATACTCACAGTAGAGCAGAGGGTGTGTCATACTTTTGACACTGCCTACCAATTTTTTCCCTTTCGGCCGTGTTCGTATAGTGGTCAGTAACTGCGCTGTGATAACAGTGTAATGGTTGTTTTATTTCGTGGCCTTGTTGCTGTTTTTATCCTCAACTCCGGTCTAAAAATACGGAGGCGTTTTTTTGTGTGGAGGTTAACAGTCAGAGCTGGTGGCCTTCCGAATAGGTCCGCCAGTGGTAATTAAAGGTTTTTTTTTTTTAACTTGGAAGTGTTTTTAACGTTAGCTTTGCTAGGGAAAGCTTTTTAATGTTCCTTTTATAGTTAAAAGACTGAGCCAGCCTTAAGCTTTAACGGATTGAGAGAAGTGTATCGGCTCCCCAAACATAGCCGGTTTTCTGGTAGAGTACTGTCATTTTCGTATTGTTAGCTTCGATGTTGCAAAATTGGATTTAAGTGTACGTGTATTCTGAACTCATGAATAAAGTGTTTTTGTAAATGAAAAACCCGTCCTTGCCGGTTCCTGATCAATGTTTAATCCCACGAGCGTGATTCCGTTAACCATCCTTGGTTTTGGTGGCGCCACAACATAGATTGTGCTCCACTATCACGAACGAGTTTACTACGTCACATAGAATGGTTTTGCTG
The DNA here is from genome assembly GCA_019343175.1 of Oedothorax gibbosus. Classification (NCBI taxonomy): domain Eukaryota; kingdom Metazoa; phylum Arthropoda; class Arachnida; order Araneae; family Linyphiidae; genus Oedothorax; species Oedothorax gibbosus. The sequence continues at coordinate 12,832,412 of CM033279.1, forward strand.
ACTGGGAACTGACGGCTAGGTGTGCGAATGATAAAATCGCTGAATTTTCCATAGTCATAACATTCTTTGACGTTTTTTATCCACAGTTCACGTCCATCTGTATCGGTATTATTCATTGAAGGTTGAAGTTCAAGATTTCTTGTTGTTCGATAAACAAATGTTTCTAATTCATTGTCAGAAGCAAATCCGAGTTCGAATTGTAACTTTAGTTCACCTTTAGAGAAATACAAAGCTTTATTTACGTAAAACTTATCCTTTGAAATTATAAGAAAATTAATTTTCTCTGAACGTATATGTTCTTCAAATAAGTGTTGACAACGGGCAGTATGAACAATCTGTCCCCTAGCATCTAGCAAATGCATAAAGCAGACCATAAAATAGAAACATTTTTTTCCGTTCCTCCATTTCCATACCCAAGTACAGAGCAATCTCATCACAATTTCCTTTATTAAAAACATGAATTTTCAATGCTGACATCCCTTTAAAGAAATGTGTAACATTATGGGAATGCCCGAATCCAGTCCCGGGTGAAGAAATAGATGCCTCAATACCGTTCAAGATACACGTATAATCGAGTTTTGATACCTGTATTCTTGAATGAACATCACAATTCATTGAAGTTGGGATGTCCGAGTCTGCATCTGTCTTCCAGATCCGGCAGCGACTAAATAGCCATTAGGACCTTTCAGGTCTTGTAAACTAACAAATTTCAAATATCCTGTTTCATTATCAAACGAAAAAACAATGTCCTCACTTCCCTCTTTAAATTGTCAGTTTGGCATACTAATCGATAACGTAAAATTAAAAGTTGCCGAAACTTGTCCTTGCCTGCGACTAAGGTAAAAACTTATGAATCCGGGACATTCAGACCTTCCTCTCGGATATAGTTGTAACACCAACTTCGCATTTCCAAGGAACACAACCACAAAAGGTGAACTACACATCCAAGAGCCACCTCTCAACGTGCAGTAACTGTAGTTCTCGATAGACCAAGTGAATGTAAATTCGCCAGGTCTTTTAGACCTCTCATCTTGAACTTCACACTGCGTGGAAGACATTTTGGGAATATGGCTGCTTCGTAAGTTGCTGAGTTTCAAATCGCAATAGTACAAGTTAGAAACAAACAGGGAAGTGATCAACACGATTGATGAGATTTGAAAGAACTGTTACTATATTGTGTTAATTTTCAATATTCTAGTGGATGAAGGAAGATTGCTATTGTAGAAAGTTGTATTTAAACATATTCGTTGATAAAAAGTGTAAAGTTGTTTGTTAAAGAGTTTAAAGGTGATAAAGTGCCAAAAACGAGTGACGCCATTTTGTAACTAATCGTTGCATAGCAGACAGGATCAGTTTTCAACAAGTCCAAAAAAAATTCCGAAACGTGTCCGAACAAAAGATTTTGTGTCTTGCAATCAATTTAGAATGTTTTGTAGTAACAGAAACAAAAAGGACCGATGCTCTAAGATAAATAACGGCCGAAATAATCACAAGTGGGAACTTTTTTTTACACAGCTGTTCAAACCTTATATTGCATTCCAACTAGCTTGACAAACCATAACATAGTTGCCAGCAAAAAATTGCCATGCATTTGCTTGGGCTTAATATTGAAGCGATCAATAGCTACACTTAGCAAACCAGTTTTTACATTGGTTTTTGACTTGGAAACAATTCTATCTTATTCCTATCTCCATGGCGGGGCCACTTTTTTTTTGCGCAACCCTGTACTTCTGCCAATAGTCGGTGACAAAAACTAACTGAACTTACCCCGAATCAAAGTTATAGTTGTTGATGGTTATACCCTCGATGTTAACTCTTTCGCTGCGAATTTCGCTAGTCCTATGACATATTACGCGGCACCGCAATACTTCCTGATCTGTCTTGCTATTTCGTTATTTTTTTCGGCATTTACTGGGGACGTCGCTTGTGGCTTCATTATGATTGATAGTTGTAGGGCTCTGCGTGATCGGAAGAGTGTCTTCTACTTTTGTAGGTTCAGGACAAGTCGGATCAACTACAATATTTCTAGTCAAGTGTCCGTGATCTTGTGTTTTAATCAGAAGCAAGATGTTCTTGTCTTCAAGTGTTATGTACGAGAAAAAATTTGGTTCTAATGAAAATGTTCAAGTTTTTATGTGTGAAATTATTTAACAGGCATGATTTCTGCTTCGACCTATTCACGGATTTCCGACTTTAAACTTTAATTTAAGAAATGGTGGCCTGCTTTTACACTGATCAGGTTATAAAAGTTTTATTATGCACCTTCAACAAACTTAAACTAGCCAATCATCGAAAAATGGAAGTTCAAACATTTCGTGCAAAAAAAGTCTGATTATATCTTGATGGTTGCAATCCATGACCACCACTGCACCGGAAGACGTTAAAAAACGGTTCACACTAGTTACACAAAGCAACTAGTTCATACTTTTGAGCCGTAACAAATGAACGAGCTCACACTTGAGCTATACCTTAATCTTATGACATCAATACATGAATCACGGCAGATTTAACTTGCAAAAGTTTCATACACAATAGGATTTGTTGCCGAAATTTTTGTCCAGCATTGATAGCTAACCTGCCTACTGTGGCTCTAATGCGACTATAACTCAACCGACGTAAAATTCCGATTTAAAACTGCAATAACTATTTTTTGAAATCGTTTCGGACAACGACAAATAGCTTAATCTTCACCTCTTTTGTAAATCCGTCAATCATTACATAAGATACGGATATTCCGTTAGAAGTTGAAAATCCAATATTGCTGTTAAAATCCGGAGAGTTTACAGGTCTGATAGATTTCAAAGATTTTTAAAACGAGGACTAACATTGAAAAGATATCCTCTTAGGCATGACACCCGTCGTGCCATCGTAGTAACTGTATTTGTCTTTAACACTTTTGCTGCAACGATTTTGGTCCCTCCGACCACATAATATGCCGTTTGAATAGCATTACCAAATCATTACTATTTGATACCTGTACGGCATCAAACGCTGCGAGAGTGTTAATTGTGCCGAAAGCTTGACACGTTATTTTATTATCAAGTGTAACGTATGTGTTAACGCTTAAAGAAAATTACAGTTAGCTTGCAATCTGTCGTCAATCGCCGAAGAGTGGCGCTCGGGAAATTATCTTTAGAAGCTTGTATTTTCAGTTGTCAAACCAAATCACACCTAGTATTGGATTAAGTTCGCTAATTTTCAGCTTTAAAATCATTGAGTTTTATTTAAATTGTTTTCGTTACGAAAAACCATTTTAAATACAACTTGTATCAGAGTAAATTTTTATAGCGATATAGTTGAATAACATATTACTGTTCTACAAATGCAGTAAGTCTGGTCATCCTAACTATAAATTTAAAGTTTTAAAATATATTGTTAAAACCAATTTGAATTCAATTATCATTGTTTTGTAATTAAAATTTTAAGTAAATGTTAAAAATGAAATTTTGTAAAATACTTGAGTGCTATTTAATTTGTAGTTAACCATACCTGCGATAGCTAAATATATATTTTTCTACTTACAGGCTATTGAATCATGTGCGATAGACATCGGAGCAGATCCCGCAGTCGGTCACGCAGCCGATCTCGCAGCCCCAGCCCTCGAGGCTACTACCTCCGGGGACGATACGTGCCTGCTCCTGGCCACCGCCCCCGAGTCCCGGCTCCACCTGCCCCCCAAGTGATCCGGCCGCAAGTCATCAAACGGCCCAAGATCCCCAAGTGGCGCCTAGCCCGGCATCCAGACGGGGGCCCCGAGTGGACACCGCCGGGACTTCAGCACCTGGAGCGGGAGAAGCTCATCCCCACCCACTACCCGCCCGGCCACCGCAACTATCGCGGTCCCGACGAGCTCCCCATCGCCTGGCAGGAGGCCCTCACCGGCAGTCCTCCCAGGGCGATGGAGATCAAGTTGGGCATGAACCTGCCCGGGTGGATGCCGCTGATGCTGCGACGCATCGTCGGGCCGTGGGACGTGAACCTGCCCTTTCCGCCTGTGCCCGCATCGCCTCCTGGCCCCAGGAGGAGTGCGAGGTTGGCGGCGAGGCGCTAGGTGGAGGGCAACTCCCGGAGGATTCGCCAAGAGTTGGCGGCAGCGCATTGTAATCGGAGTATCACCGTCAAGAACAAGCTGTGTTGTCCTTTGCTGGTGGATGGTTTGTTCTTGGTGGTGATGGTTTGGTTTTCGTGCGCTGTTTCCAAATCCGCAGGGGTGGTGGAGGTTCTTTCCGCATCAAGAATCTCCACCGAATCCTCCGGCAGTTGTCCTCGCGTCTCCCGCGACCCGCCGTGTTCCTGATGTCATCTTGTCCCGCAACCAGGATGACTCGTTAAATCAATCGAATGTCTTTTGGAATCACAGGGTGTGCGCATAGGGTGCCCAGATTCCTAAAACTGACTTCATAAATAAAGTGTTTGGTTTCTTGGTAATGGTGGCTTGACAAATATCGCTCGCCATTCCCTTTAAACTTAGCACTTCCTTTTTGGAGTCACTTTTCGGAGTCTGCGTACGCCGTGTTTGTACCCTGAAGAGATCCTCTTCCGCAACGGGGATCTTGACGATTTCGGAAGCGTTTGTTCGGGAACACGATTGCTGATCGCAACAGCTTTGGCATTGCCCCGGTCTCGTTCATGGTCGGGATTTATGGGTGGTATGGAGATGAGTAACAGGTAAGTGAAAATTTCCTTTTTTTTCTTAGATTTTATTTTTAAGGCAATAGTTTTGCTTTTTTTTTAATGAACACAGTTCCTAAAAGTATTTTGGATGTTTTTGAACTAGAAAATTCAAATTGCAGTATATTTCGAAAAATTTTAACAACTAAATAAAATTATATTTGGTACGCTACCTCTCTGCGTTACCGTACGTGGAGTCAGGACTTCACTCTGCAGACTTAAGGAACATGTGTGTTTCAAGTACTCTGCATTTATGTTGGATTTAGGCTGCATTTTCCAATTATAGGGAAGCAGTGTGGTGTGGACAACTGGGAATTAAAAATGATGCATTGCTTTAAAGAGAGCTACTTGAAGATTAGCTAAATACATGGAGTACTGTGTTCATTTAAAGGAGCTGATGAAGTCTTATTCACAAATGTATATAGTATTAGTTCAATTTGAAAATAGTCAAATGCCCCAACAAGTTCAACTGTCCAAAGAACTTTAAAAAGGAATTTTAAAACTCAAAACTTATTAAATGCAAGAAATTTTGTTAAAAGCAGATATGAAAAAATTTTAACTTTGCAACCGAGGATATAAAATTTTTGTAGTTTTACAGGAAAATCAGTGTTATGGTGATATTGCACTTTTAGTGTAAATTGCACCTAAAATAATTGAAAACAAATTACAAGTTAACATAGGAGAAGTGTAGAATACTGCACAAAAAAGATACTGCGGTGTAACATGCCTTGTTCATTATGGGTTGAAGAGGAGTGATTTTCAGTGAAATAAAACTTCCCTAGTTTCATTTCGTTTGAATTATTGTCGCACTAGAGCTGCACGAGGGCTATTGGCGACGGGCGTCGTAATTTAGAATATCAGTCAAGTGACGAGTTATAAAACTTCCCTAACTTGCTTACCATACTGAATTTATTGAGTAATTTCTGAAACAAATATACTTCAAGAACAATCACTAACCACTAAATTCGCAGAGAATATAAAATGGTAACTATTTGATCGATTGAGCAAACAAGTAACAATTTTCGGTAATAAGGGCTAATATAAAGATAATTTGAAACCAATTCTTATTACTTTCCTCTCAGTACCTTAAATATTTTCCTGTTATGATAAAACCGTTTTGACATGTTGGTATAAATATCATAAAGAGCTCTCTTGTAAAGTTAATGTGTTGAGAATGGCTAATAAAAAATCAAATTAGTGAGCGAAGTTTGAAAAATTAAGGCCATATTAATCATCAGAAGACAAAAGTTTATTCCAGGCCTAAGCATGCCAAAACGTTTTGCAACTGACTTAGTTTTTAGTTTTAAAACTTAAAGTATGTTCTTGAACATGTATTTTGTCTTATTTTCGTTGAATACCCGGGGTTTCGGAATAATGGTTCTCGCAGATTAGTTGAAGCAACTTCCAAAAAAGTTAGTCAGTAAGTGATACTGTGCATATCCGTGATCGAAGGGTCACGAGATTAGTTTCTTTATTGCTACAGTACCACGCAACCATAAGGGAGAATGGACAATACGCCCGTGATGATCATTCGTTTCCCAAGTCAAATGGAAATTAGATGCGATGTTCTTAATACACATAATTACTTGTCAAAAATAACGGTCGGTCCCCAACCAAATAAGCCCAAATACTAAAAGTTTGCGTTTTGCGCCAACATCCTTAGTTCAAACCTTGGATTGGGCAAGGCTCACTCGGCCTTTCATCCCTTTAGTGGGTCGATAAAGCGAGTACCAAGCAAGCTTGGGAACTAAACTCTGCGGGGGTTCTGGGTCAGGAGGACCAACTGACCAGGACATCTGCTGCAATGCACCCCATTGCCCATGGTCACCAGAGCTGAAAAGGGCACACCGGCCACTTGGTCCGATATGGGCTATCGTGCCACTGAGTTTAGTTTACACGGGAATGCACCCCTTAGTCCCATACATATACTTACTGCTTATTGTGAAATGGATCGGTGTCTTTTTAGACGCTTACGGCACTTCTTCGACTACGGGTAGGCTAGCAGCGGCCTTAACCCACCATACATTGCGCCGATATTCAAGGCTCGTGCATCAGTCACGGTAAGTGACAAACTGAGTTGGGTGACACGCAGACAAACATGCACATTATGAGCCAGGTGCAGCCAAGATCCAAAAGTGACTGAAATTTTGTCAAGAGTTACAAAAAGTAAGGGGATCGACCTAATACCAGCCTCGAAAAATCTTTAATGGTCTAAAACTTATAAATGTGTAAAACGTCAGTTTGTTATTCCAAATGTACAAAAATGGGAATAATTACTAATCTGCTAGTATCCTTTGTCTGAAGTACCGGGTGTATACGGATAAAAGACAAACATGTTTCGATGTTGTACAAACATCGCTGGCCTTTCTTTAAGTGCAAAATAAGTTTTTGGTATGCTATAAGTAAAATGATTTTCACTGACGTGGATTGAAATCTGTTAACTTGGAAATAGGCTTGTACAAGTAAATGGTTATCCTACTTGCATTTTAAGCCCTCTAGTAAAAGTTCTGTTATGTATATTTATAACTGCAAAACGGTTTTATCACAATATATTGATAACTGGTACTGTAGAAAGACTACTTTCTTCAAGGGGCTGGGCTTAGTAATGTGCCTGCCTTTCAGGCGAAAGGTCCGACGTTAGGGTCCGAGCATTGCCGAAATAACTGCCTCTCTATAAACGTTTTAGCAGCCAAAAGTCCGAGTAAATACCCTGTGCAATCTAGTACGATGTCACCCTTCAAATTTCCGTTGAGATTCTACTTGAGTGATGGATTGCAAGGTAACTGTGGTTCTAAATTACTGCACTCTACGCCAATTATTGCCATCGTAAATATAGCTTTAGTGTGACGAATATTCAGCTGAACGACTTAACCAAACAACCTCTCCTTCCCGATAATAGTTGGAAACTTCGACAAAACTTTAAAATAACCAAGAAAATAGCTGATAAAAATAAACTTTGAGATTTTTTTTTATTCTAAAAAAACTGTTTTGATTGAAGTACACACAAACTTTAAAACTTAAAACGTTTGATTTATAAACGTGGATGCCATTCAAAGGTCTAAAGTAAAATTTCAGTATGGTGACTAAGGGCACAATATTCTAAGAATGGCTATAGTTTATAAAATTAAAATTCATTTTTATTCTTCTTTGGACAGTTCTAATAAGGTATTGTATAATTATACAATATTCAACAGAAGTTGACTTTAAGTAATTTTGACTGTATGCAAAGTGTAGGGTAAAATTTGGCAACTATCTCCAACGCACTTTTGCACAAAGTTTGAAAAGGCTGTTTCATAAATTTTGAAACCAGTGTGCTTTGTGAGTGAATATATTGTCAACTCAAACTTGAAATGCAATCAACAAGCCAATTATAGGTTCAAGAGACTCTACATTTGTGAACAACCTATTTATATTGAAATTACTCCTTGTGCCACTTAATTGGTGCCACTTAATTTTCTATTGATTTAAATTTTGTCTAAAATAATTTTATATTGCTCTCATTTTAAAAAAGTATTCGCTAAATGAACCTACAATTTGGTTCCTTTGACAAGTTTTTTTAATGGATTAGTTGAGAATTGGAAATTTTATAACGAAAGTGTGACACTTTTCTTATTCGTTAACGCTCTTATTTGTTGAATATCTAATCTCTTACAAAGATAGAGATTTTTATAAAAACATTCATACACTGCTTTATTGTTGGATTTTGTATATTAGAAAGTTTATGGTTAATTGTCTCCTTTTTGACTTTATGATATAATATATAATTTGTTTGTGCTTTTTTAGCAGTTTACTGAAGCGAATCCTATGGATTTCTATACTTGAATCGCTTGAGGTCATAAGGGGCTGCTATCTGCCTGACTATAATACAGAAAGAAAATTGAGGGCACATGGTTTGTCATGGTTAATAAACCACTACTTAGTTGGCCTGGGGAGCCCAGTCGGTTACGCGTTTGCCTTGTTTGTGATTCGGGTTCCAGGTTCGGGTCCGGGTATCTCCAAAATAACTGCTGACCCTTTAAATGGTACGTGCAGATAAAAAAATGTTCGAAACTAATAATGCACCGTGTACAGGAAGTTCACGTTAAATATGCTAAAAATTCCATACCCCACGTACGATGTCGCTTCAAAGTTGAGTTGGGTGCCAACTTGAGTGTCTTCTCGTTACTTGTGGTTCTAAATTACGATGCCTGTCAACAGTAGCCCTCGTGTAATTCTAGAGTGACAAAAATTCAACCCTACTTATAATTTAGGACCTTATATCTCGTATAGCAGGTCTGTAGTTTAACTTAATACAAAGCCGACTATTGCTGACAATACATCGGACTATTTATAGAGGACTGCATTTCACAGATGTTCTTTAGACGAATTCTTTTCAATGGAATTGAAAGTGTTAATTAGAAGTAAAAAAATATATAATCGCTATTTAACACACTGGGCACGGTAAATGTTTTTTTTTTGCCAAAATACCTATATTTTTCTTTAAACTTGCACTCGTATGACAATTAATTTGAAGTAATGAGGTTCTGTGTTAAATAAAAGTTAAAATTTGAAAAACATCTTGCATTTTTATGGAAATGGATGATTTGGATGGACCTTCAACAAAGACTAAAAGGTTCAGTTACGTGGTCTGTGGAAGTGATTGATACTTTTCAGGAATGTGGCGCACAATCGAAAGGATGGTAGTTCCGTTCACCGACTGCTAAGTGCACCTTAGAACAGAGGAAGATGACCCGCTTTAAATTTTTGTGGTTCGGCAATCTCCAGTAGAAAATGGGGCTGGGGAGCCCAGTCGGTTAGGCATTCGCCTAGCATGCGGAAGGTCCCAGGTTCGGGTCCGGGCATCGCCAAAATAACTGCTGACCTATAAACGGCCCGTGCAGCAAAATGTCCGACGAATAATACCCCGTGTGTTGGGAGTGCACGTTAAATATCCTTCAAAGTCCTAACGCTGCGTACGATGTCGCCCTTAACGGTTGCGTTGGGTGCCTACTCAGGCGTCGGCTCGTCACTTGACTGTGGTTCTAAAATACGACGCCCGTCGCCAATAGCCCTCGTGTAGCTCTAGTGCGACGATAATTCAAACTAAACTAAACCAATAGGAAAGAGTTTCAATGTTCTTGATTTAACACGCTTTAAAATTAAATTACTGGGTGACTCACAAGATAACTTGGTCGGCATCATCTACATTAAAATGAGTAGTTCAATGGTTGGCGTGCTTGCCTCCGAGCCCAAGTTGTGGGTTTGAGTCCCGGTAAGGCATGGGTGTTTATCTCCGTAATTGTGTTGATAAATAAATGTGAGCCACCCTGTAAAAAGGGTTGCGCGTGTGAATAACGGTGAGCCGCGGTAGCTCAGTCGGATGAAGCGTCGTGCTCGCATCGGAAGGGTTGTGGTTCTGTCCTCGCAATTCCGGTTGCAGGGTCGGCGCTTGTATTCTGCTAAAGACCGCCGTGTTGCTAATGGTGGCTGGGGCACGTTAAAGATGTCGGTCACAAAGTCCTCCATGTTCCCATACCAAATTAATACTTCTGGGGTTACCAGATCAGGGGTTATCGGCCTTTGATCTGGATCAAAATTCCGATATGCGAGTGAGAATGGATGTGTGAAAGGGACCTTCCTGTAAGACCAATGTGTCATGCTGACGAGCAAAAGACGGACTTCCTCCCTTGTGGCGCTCAATGAAAAACGGAAGCCGCCCCACTTCGCTTTAAAAATCGGGTAGTTCTCTACTCTTGGCTAAGTTACCGAGCGGCATTAGAAACAAGTGTGTTGGGTAACGATGGCATGCCAATGGTTGCTCCTTCACAAATTGCCATCAGGATGCCCCTTAGTAGCGCCGACGCTTAAAAAGGTAAATGGTCGGGCAATAAATTAAAAATTCATGTTCGTCGGGTGACATAATTTTGAGGAATGGGGTTAACAATCGAAAGGTTGATAGTCTTGTTCCTCGACTGCAAAGTTAGACCGAAGTAAGCCGGTCTACTGTATATTATTATGGTTCGGCTATCTCCAGTACGAAGTATTAGCATTGCTCTCCTTACCTTAACCCGCTGCCAAAAATTAAAATGTTAAGCGTATAGTAGTATGAATTAGTTTTATGTAGTTTGTCAGAGTAACAGACACTGTTGAAGAATGGTTCTACCAATCAAAAAGATTTTAGTTCTGTTCCTCTACTGCAAAGTGCTCCTCATAACGGATGAGGCTGACCAACTTATTGTTCGGCTAATCCCAAAAGGAAGGAGTTGATTTGTTCCATTTTCTAATTTTTGTTGTCCTGGGCATATAGGCGCGAAGCACCTGTAGTCCCAACATTGTCATAAAAGGTATATATAAGTATAAAAATGAAATGGTTCCATCATAAAATAAAAAATAGTGCATGGAATGATAATAAGTCGTGAGTAATTAAAATAAAAACGGAATTTAAGACCGAAAGCGCAAAAAAATGAAAATCGAAGCAAAAAGGCAGATAAACGAAGTAGAGGAGCAGCGTTGTTCCATTTACCTTAGCCCGCTCCAAAATGTATGAGTTGGTGATTCACACCATCTTAGTTCAATGTAGATGGTGCCAACTGAATTGTTCAAAGGTTGGAGTGCTCGCCTTTGGGCCACAACGTTGCGGGTTAGAGTCCCAGTAAGGCAAGGGTGTTTGTCTCGGTCCTTGAATGAATGTGATATTCCTGTAAAAAGTGATTGCGCGTGCGAATGTGTGATAGGGGTAACGATGGCAGCCCAATGGGTGTTCCATTACAAATTACCATCAGTCTGCTTCTTAATAGCGCCGAAGCCTAAAACTGTAAATGGTTGGGCATTAAAATAAAAAATGTAGATGGTCGGCGGGTGACCGATACTTTTGAGGAACGAGGCGAGCAATCGAAAAGTTGAGTCTTAAACTGCAAAGTGCATCCTTGGAACGGAGTAAGCTGGCCCCCTTTATTGTGTTACGGTCATTTCCAGAAGGAAGGGATGGGGAGCCCAGTCGGTTTGGGGCTTATCTTGATAGGTCCCAGGTTTGGGATAGGGCATTGACAAAGTAACTGCTGACATATAAATGGTTTGCGTTGCTAGAAAGTCCGCCGAATAATACCGCGTGTAGAGGGAGTGTACGTTAAATATCTTCAATGTAGCGACTCTGCGCATGATGTTCTGCCAAAAGTTGCTTAGAGAGCCTACACGAGTGTCGGCTCGTCGCTTGATTATGATTCTACATTATGACGCCCATCGTAAATAGCTCTAGTTCGACGATATTATCACCTCGACCAACCAATAGTAAGGAGTAGCGTTCTCCTTTCCTAAGCACGCGTTAAAATTAAAATGCTAGGTGACTCGCAATATAAGTTAACTTAATGTAGCTGTCGGCTCAGTGGCTGTAAGGTACTAAGTTTGTTCGCTTCATAAGACCAAGATCGCGGGTTTAAACCCTGGATGAACCAACATATTTTCTGAATAGGAAAATCCTGGGCACGCAAGTCATTATTATTATTTGGCATGTAAAATATCCCTTGAATACCTATTTAGCTTTAGTTTTCTCGGCAAAATTAATTCTCAGTATACTTTATCATCCCCAGAGAGCTTACTCATTATATTCTGATCGTCAAAATTGGAAACGAGAACCGCCTAGATGGCGCCTTAAAAGAGGGTCAGTGTTGGGAAATATGCCGAGTGTCTCTGGAAAAAGTTTCATGTAGATGGTCGGCGGGTGACATACTGTTGAGGAACGTGGTTCGCTATTGGAAGGTTGACAGTCTTGTTCCAACAGACTTGACTGCAAAATTCACCCTTAGACCCGAGAAGGCCGGCCCAATTTAAATTATTTTCGTGCGGCTATCCAATTGGAAAGAATTGCGTTATCCTTTCGCTATATACACGCTTTAAACTGTGTTAAGGAGTCGCTATAATCTTGTTAAGGAGCAATAAATATCATCCACAATATGTTTCAATGCTGTTTCTTTTCTAAAACTCCACTGAACTAATTGTTGCATGTGGGGTTTTGAAAAATTTATCTTTAAAAACGAGATGAAATAATATAAAACTATTTTTGCATTTTTAAGTGTGTATTTTAAGGATTTAAATTATATTTAATTTTTTTAAGCTGATTTTGCGAAATGAAGTAAATGTCTTGATGGTGTTCCACTTGCTGATTGACCCAACTGGGCTTTCAGTAAGTTGAGCTTTCAGGATACTTCTTTCCATTCGGAAATACAAGCCAGTGGAAGACATCTATGATGTATTGAACTATTTAAGCTTGGAATTTATTACTGATGTTGACAAAGAACCCTTGTACAGAAAAATGGAAGTCTGGCTCATTTTAGCATCACTGAAGCTTTAAGGTGTAGGTATACACTTGAACTTTTTTTTCTAATATTTCACTTAAAAATCCAATTTTTTTTATATTTGATATAATTCATAAGTGTATGAGGGTACGTGTAAAAATATTTTTCAAAAATTAAAATGTTAATTAATTAGTATTTTATGCATTAAATTAGCATGTTTTTTAAACACTCATAACTCAGAACTAGTTAACTTAGACCTATACAATTACCATGCAAATTAATCACTAATTCATTCTGAAGGGCGTGAACCTCAAACCAAGTTTGTGGCTCTTTTAGTGTTTTATTTATAATTTTTTTATAATAAGCATTATTAAAAAAACCTTTTTAGAAAAAAAATTATAACTTTGACATACAATATAAAATTAATTAAAAAACCAAATATTTTTTTATGTTCATGCCCTCCCCTAACTTATCCCACAAATAAATAAACAATTCGTTTGACAAAATGTAAATTTTAACTTTAGTTATCATTGTTTAATTAAAGTAACACATGAGAAAAATGAAGTTTAAAGGTTATAAAAGCTAACTAACTTTGACGATTTGGAAGATTAGAAAATCCTAACTTTTTACTAGAGTGGAGTATTAGTACAAACTTTACATAATTTTAAAGAGGAAGAATTGGAAATTCCTAATGAACTTAAAAACAAAAATGCCTAATTTGGTTATTTTTGGCTTTTTCTAGTGTGTATGTATACCTTAAGCTGACCTTCCAATTGTTGCTCTAGTACAATATGGATTCAACCAACTAACGTGCCATTTCTCCTGATTTAACTTGGCAATAATCATTTCCTGATTCCGGGCGCCAATATACAGGGTGGTGCAAATAAGTTTCCCCGGTCTAGAGATAGGAATACGCTGAAATGCTTGGCGAGAAAAACTCTTGAAGCCGCCTGAAAGCTTTCAGGAGGAAACAAGATTATTCAGGCGTGTATTGGTTTCACTTGGCAAACTTATTTTGCATTGGTTGGGTTGGATTAGCATCACATTATAGAGCTACTCGTGGACTATTGACCAGTTCAGATCGTAGTGCGTCAGTGTGAGTTGCGACTGTGTGAGTGTAAGTTGATCAATTCACATGTGAAGATGAAACTCGCAATACAGCAAAGAGTGTTCATTGTAGAAAATGTTAACGGATTCGTGGAAAAAATGTGGCCAGTTGTTTGTTAAAGAATTTAAAGGTGTAAAAGAGCTAAAAAAAGAGTGCTCTGCAACTATTAGTTACGAAATGGCGTCAGACAGGATCTGTTTTGAACAAGTCCAAAAACATTCCGAAACGGGTCTGATCACCAGATTTTGGATCTTGCAATCAATTTTGAATGTTTTGTATTAACAAAAACAAAAAGGTCCGATTCTCTAGGATAAATAACGACCGAAATAATCACTAGAGGGAACTTGTTTTGATCAGCTCTACAAACCTTGTTTACATTTCATTTCAACTAGCTTCTCAAACCATAGCGTAGTTGCGGGCAAATAAGTCGCCAAACGTTTGTTTGGGCTTAATATTGAAGCGATCAATTGCTTCAGTTAGCAAACCTGTTTTTGTATTGGCAACATTTTTGTTGTATTCTTATCTCCACGTTGGGGCCACTTTTATTTGCTCCACCATGAAGTTTAAAGTTTCCTCATTCGAAATCCGGCAATTGATACACATGCAAAGAAATTCTGAAAGTAGTAAAAAAAATCCTGTATTCCCGAGTTTAATCCGGATAGTTGGCATGTCTATATAAGGATTAAGATCAATGATAAAAAAAACCTGACAATTTAGAAAAAATATATAAACCGTGAAATCCTTTTGCATAGCTATCAGAAAATAAAATGCACCCAAGGTTGATGGATAGGTCATTAAATGGATAATCGTATTCAGAAGTTTACTGTTTATCAATTATACAAATTGGTGTCGTATGATAAGAAAAGTTGAAAGCTTCATGAAGCTACAAATCATCCAATTCAATACTAAGAGCAATAGTCCCCGTTTAACTCTATACGAAGATAATTCAATTGTGTTTAAACTCAACTCAATACGAAGCCAAGCTTTTTAGAGTAATCTAAAAAAAACGCAGATTTTAAATCAAAACCGACATAAATTGATTCTCAGCTTCGAATAATCCGAATTCTTCAACGCTTCGCAAGCAGCTTTACCAAAATTTTCTTTGAATTCGTCAGCAGATTCTTATTAAAAAACAAATTTCAGCGACTGTTTATTCTCCCGATAGTTGCTGAAATAGAATGGACAAAGCTGTTACTAACAATATCCTGATTTTCAACTAAATGAATTTAAAGACACTATATTTTTCTTTTTATTTGAGACTTTTTATTCTTTTTTTTTGTTTTTAACACAGTGAAACGATTATTAAAGGTCACCATACTCCTTTTTTTTAAGCAGAAATTTTACGTAGTACTCAACATAATATACTATTTTAAAAGTGAAGGTTATCAAATTATATTCATTTTGTTAACGTCTCGCATAGGCACAGAATACTGGAGATAATTATTAGACTTGTATTTTCACTTTTTCCTATTACGCGTTTTGTTTAGATTTAATTTGGAGTTCGTGTGCACTGTTTATAAACTCTGTTTCAATTTGTGGTTGGTCATTTCCTTTTCCATTTTACATCTTTTGTCGCATTAAAAAACATAAATTCTAATGGTACATATTTTTAAAAAAATCTTATTTCGGGATAATTTTCGCTTAGTAGTGACATACTTGGCAAACATTCCACTTTCGGTATACATTTGACATTGATCTCAGAGAACTTAAACTACTGTCAGATATTTAGCTAAATAACAGCAATAACAAAAAACTACTTATAAAATATTGAAACAAATGTAAAAAAGTTTTGTCGAAAAAACAGTTCCGGTTTTGTCATACCAAAACGAAAAGGTGCTGCAAACGCGGTTGGCCGCCTTTTACCTTTATCATTCGGTTTTTCTAGACTTATTATTTAATTTTGTATATTTGTTTTTGTTTGAATTGTAAATGTGAATTCATAAGTGCTAGATTAGATTTTGTCTTATTTGTATGAGGTCTAGAAACAAAGATGTTTTTTTAAAGTAAAAAATAATCGAAACGCACACATTTTAGCAATATATCAGGAAAAATAACCTTGTAGTTAAATAACTAGAAAAAAATGGAATCTCCATTGCTGAAATTAAAATGAATTCACGAAAATTAAAACATGCTAGAGTTTTCAACCTTTTCAATAACTATTTTATAAAATACGAGTTTGTCATAAAAATATCTTATAGATGAAGCACAACTATGTCTCAAATAAAATGATTTCCACTAATATTTGTCAATGAAAAATATGAAATGTAAAAGTATTTGGTTTTGTTTAAAAAGATTACTTCATTTGTTTTAATAGAGAAGTGTTAAGTCGAAAATGTAATTTTTATTAATATTTAGTATAATTGTCTTGAAAGTACATTAATTATCCTAAACTAAACTCCTCGGCGCAACAGCCCGTTAGTGGGCCGTTTCCATTTCAGCTTTCTTAACCTAGGGCTCTGAGGTGCAAGGCCTATGTCCCGGTTAGGTGGTCAACCTCACGGGGAACTCCCATTGTTTAGTTCCCAAGCATGCTTGGTCCTCATTTTATCGACCCACTTAAGGGATGAAAGGGGAGTCAACCTCTCCCGATCCGGGACTCGATCCCCGGACCTGTGGTGTGGCAATGCGAAGTACTACCACTAATCCACTGGGCCTCGTACATTAAGTATCCAAATGTTAATTATTATTTTTAAAAATTATAAATATAAAATTATTTTTAAATCGTATTTCTCATATTTTGTAAGGATCACAATACAGAAATAATTTTTATATCTTTTATATTTATATCAAAACTGAACAACAAATAAAAAGTTTTTTTTAAGAAAAAAGAATTTTTTTAATTAGTATACAAGTCTTTTTTTTCAAAGCGCAACAAAAAAAACAGTAAATCAATAATTCTGGGACTAGGAAACAAGCAATTAAAGAGTTGAAACACGGTACTTGTTATTTTTTAATGTTTTTCTTTGTAATTATTTTAGACAAGTAAGAGAAAAAAAACGTCAAAGCTATTTGAAAACTCTTGCAGAGAAATAAAGTAATGTTGAATCGATCTAAAGTTTGTTTTTATCTTTGAATTGCTTTAAGCTGCAGTTTAGATAAACATTAATCAAAGTCTCGAGTTTTAAATAGTCATTGTCTGTAAATGATTTTTTTTGTTGAGTTTGTGAAATGCACTTGATTTTAGGTCAAATAAGTATAGCAACGAAACTGACATTCAATTAATTAGGAAATTATCATAAAAACTTGTTTAAATGTTTCTGTTGAACGTTCGAACTAACACGAGATTTGAAGTTTAATTCAAATAGGTCTTAGTAATAAGAAGTACAGCGAGTTTTCGTTTATAGAAATAGATTTTTTTTTGTTTTCACAATTTAAAAAAATCTTCGAAAATATAAAAAACCTAGCAAAGTTTTTAACCCGATTTGGCACATACAATCTTTATTTTGTTGTTCCCGTAAAAATGCAAAGTTTCTTTATTAAAATTTTTAAAATTTATCCTATGATATAAAAGCGACGTTGGAAAGTAAATCAAATAAAGTATGGATTTGTTTATTCTTAGAACATTATACAGTGTAATTTTTGGACAGGGGCATATTTTCGGAAAATTCTTTTTAAGTGAACTGAAGTGATTTTTATATAGTTAAAACCTTTCCTGTTAATTTATCGGTAATTCTTAGTTTTAGAGGGCATCAAATTATTTTTCATTCCTGTTTTTCTTTTATATTAAGACCCTTTTATTGAGCCAAAAATAAGCAAGATTAAATTTGTAAAAATTATAATTTTGTTGTACAGAAGTTTTGTTACAACAAAACTTCTATATACCAAAAGTATTATTTTTTACTTTGTAAGTGTTAAATATTGTATAATACCAGGAAATTTAAACATGATCAATTTTAAATAGTTATCGGGTCCGTATAAATAATTCATTTAGTATTTCTCGAGTTTCTCAGAATCAAAGAAGATACGTACATGCACAAAGATTTTAAGCGCAACATATATTATCCAATAAACTATTATTATATGAAATATGTTAACGTCTAATTATAACAAAGCTATAAATATCAAAGGTTTTTGTAATATTTTAACTGCATACTTCAGACTCTCATACAGATTTTACAGCAGCTTCTCTCAAAACATTTTTCGGTTACTAAAGAAGAATTTTTAAGAAATTTCCTTTAGGGTGACTGTAAATGTTTTCGTTACTTTTACAAACTATATAAGAAGCTTAATAATATAATCATAATGAAAAGTTCTTATTATTTTGTATGTGTGATGAGGACTTTTGTTACTAGTAATATATGTTATTAAATAGCATAAGAATAGTGAAATATAAAAGAAAAATCAGAGATTTTTTTCAAGGAATTGATTATTTTTACGATAGTTTAACTAGCCTTTCGTTCCCAATAATTAAGTTTAAACCCAAGTCCAACTATAAGCGTTTGTTCACATATTTAATAATTTTATAAAGAAAAAAACAAAAGGAGTAAACTATTTCCAAAAAAAATTACAAATAAGTTACGAGATTTCAACGAGACTAGAGGAGTAAGAAAATCACTTTTTTATTCCTCATTTCTATCCCTTTTAGGAAATAATTTATTCCTTAAACACAGCTGTGTCATTTTTAAACTTTTACGAACCTCTTCTAACGTAACGGATGCCTAAGTTTAATAAGAACAACAAATAAAAAAAACACAAAAAAAACAATCTCCAAAACAGTTGCTAGGAATATATCTGCAATAAACGCCTCAGACCACTTCCCACCCGTTTCTTATGGTAGGTGAAAACTTAATTAAAATAAACAAGAAATCTTCCTCCAATAAATTTTAAGGCCTACACGGAAGAAATATTCTTACGGGCTGCGAGGTTGAGGATTTCGTCTGACCACCACGGCAGTGGTAGAAACTAGAAACACGCGCGCGCGCGCCACTGATAATGAAATCGAAAGAGAAATCCAGATGAATTGGGTTTTGGCTTCTCTATCTGAGGCAAAAAGAGAAACCTCGGGGTTATAGGATGATTTTGAAGGGAATAGATAACGATTTGTTGGTTTTTGATAGCTTGATGGCCATGCCTTCGAATCAGATTGGAGTTCCAGTTCAAGTAAAAATTTGAAGTTGGCAGTGATTTTAACAGAAAGGAAACTAAAATATGTAGTTTACTTATGTTTGGAATCGATGTTAACTTTAATTTTATTGGATTTTGGAAGTTATTTTGAAACAAAAAATCCAATGTGCTGCCTCCATTTAAAAAATAAGCAAGTGCTGCATCCGATTTTATGGAGAAAGGTTACGCTAAATTTTTGGAGAAGCGCTTCACCGCACAATAGAAGTAAACTTTTTCCCTTGTGTAACGTTACTCCATAAAAATGTTGGAAGCCTAGCCGCACTCATTTCTATGGAGTAACTTATAGGATGATTTTGAAGGGAAATAAATAACGATTTGTTGGTTTTTGATAGCTTTGTGACAATGCCTTCAAATCTAAGTAGAGTTCCAGTTCAAGTAAAAATGTGAAGTAAATTGGTAAGGTCAGGTGGGGTAAAATAGGTAAAAAAACAGCACATTTTGCATTCACACCTTCAGAACAATAAAAATATCAATTTTACCAGAGTAAAAAATAGTTAGGTAATGCAAATGAACATTTATTATAACATTTAAAGTGAAATTTCCCGGAATAAACAAAGTATTGATATTGATGAATGTGTTTGAAAAAGTGATATCAATGACTTATTTAACCCCATGGGGTAGGGCAAAACAGGTCAGTAGTGGCGTAAAATAAGTCATGCTTTAAAAACAGCTTCAATTACTCAATTTTTAAAATTTCTTCTTAACATTGTTTAGAAAGCAATCAGGTAAGATGATATAAATCTTCACAATAACTAATACTGTCCCCTGACGATCAATCCTGGGTCGGGAAAGACTTTTACAATTTGAGAAGCATCTCCATCCGAATCATCATATCTTTAAGAAAAAATGAAATAGGAATTTTCTTTTTCTCTTGAAAATATTGCTGTGTGTATAAGTCTTCAATTTGTGAAAGGATACCAAAAAAATAACTTATTGGTTTGATCCCCAAAACTTGACCTGGACCCACTTATTTGCAGTGAATTGAAATTGTCAAAACTATTTTAGCTCAAGGGGGGGGGGGGGGAGTTTTTTCACATGTAATGGTTTTATTTCTTCTGTTTCCCCACAGATATTTTTTGCAGATTTCTTTTCTATTCTTACATCTTTTATATGTAGTCAATTTAAAAAACGGAGTAGTTAAAATTTCTCCCATTTCTTGCTGCATAAGTTTTCTCTTTTTTTTTTTCATTCTACATGGCTTCTTTGTAAGCAATTGCTAGCTTCGAGAAGTGTCTCTACGATTGCAGATTTGATGTGCTTTAAAGGAGAACCTATACTTGACTCATCTTGAAGGGTAGCTCAAGCACTGCTGAAACAGCTTGACTTTTTTAATTGATGTGATTGCCATTGATTCAATTGTTGTGCGTGGGACATGGTTTTTAAGCATTTATTTTTATACAATATCTTTCGAGGAAATATCCCTAAATTGTTGTCTATTACTTTCAACATTTTTGTTTATTGGAATTCGTAAAAGGACTGTGAATGTGCAGAATAAGCAACTATTATTTATCGCATTACGTAAAATATCGTACAATTAAATATTTTTTAATGTTTAAACATCAACTATTTGATGTCAACTTTATAATTATTTATAGTACTGGTAATAATCACACAAAAATAACTAAATTATTCAGAAAAGCTCATTTTTATGAACTGAAATATTTTTTTTGTCCTAATGTACACATTTTGGAAATGTTAAATATGGTGTACTTGTATAACGTTAAATTAGTTCCATAAGTAAACTATAAAAAAAAAACTTGTCATTATAAAAGGAAAAAGATTAATATTCAATTTAAGTTTACTATGTGTAGCAAACAATATGGCTTGAACCTCTTTAAAAGTACAGTGTTTTAAATAAACAAATTAAAATCTCACGTTACTTTGTCTTTAACTATAAAATTAAAGAGTAATTAACGCTTGCCGTAACAAAATGAATAATGCATTGTAAAATAAACAAAAGTTCACGAAGTAAAATTAATAAGCGGGATTATCAACAAAGAATGAACGATTAAAAAAGACAAAAGCTGAATGTTTCATCCAAAATAATACAGAGTTGGGTTAAGATACAAAATTAATTAAAAGTAATAATAACCATTTAAATAAAAGTCTATAATGCTTTAGCATATTAATTGGAGATTGTTGCAAGGTTTACTTTTGAAATTCACTGCTTTCTTTATACTTTAAACTGCTATTTGACGCAAAAGTAATATTAGAAACAAATAACGGTTATTTTTCGTTATAATAGTAATTTGATTTTCATCAAGAATTATTTATTCCTTGATCAATAAAGTACAGCTGAACTTTGTATGATTACAGCGCTTGATAAACAAAACGAATAAGTATATGGGTGAAATGCACAACGTTATATGAAGGAATATTTACGTAAATTATAATTTCAAATTTATCTTCGAATAAAAATAACGGGGAAAAAGTTGAAAACAGAAATTCGCAAATGACTTTTTTCATAAAAGTCAAAAAATATTTATATTAATTCATAAATATTATAATCATAAATTTCATTATATTTTTACATTTCTATTGTTATCAGAATGAATTTTAAAAAATATAGTATTGGATGATTACAATGTTAATTTGATGAATAGTTGAAGACAAACAGAAACTAGTATACGGTATTAAAAATATGGTTATTTATGAAAATTTATTTGTAGGATTAGATAAAGGATTATATTTATATAATATGATCTAAAAAGTATATAGCCCTTTTTAAAAAAAAGTTTTTCTAATTACTTAAGAAAAGATTATCTTTAAAAAACAAATTCCACGAGCAAGTACATGAAACCCCCTGAACTTTCATGCAAACATAGTGGAATGTGACCATCCTAACTTAAATATAGTTTTTCAATCAAAGCCCATCGTGATACGAAACAGTAAAACTCCCTCGACCATGAAATTACACAGGAAAAAAACATCCCCAAACTTAATTCTGCAAAATTAGTCAACAGCAAAGCGATCAAGTATGAAACTATCTTGTCACAAAGAAGAATCAACCAGAGCTTAGCATATTTTGTTTATACAAACTGCAGAATACATGTGGAAAAAACTCTGCAAAAAATCTTCCTGAGAAATATATAACATTTTACTATAAAAACTGGCGTATCGAACAAAAATATCATTTTGGATTGTTGTAACTAAAAATGTCTACGTATTGCTGCCTATGAATTCGCGCATATTTGAAAGTTATATTTACATACATTAATCTAAAATAAGCATATCTGTCAATTTTCTACCATAGATTTGTACAGCAACACCCAACTTCAAACAACTCTCCTGAAAATCGACATTTTAACGATCAGTCCCTTTTCCACGCACAGTGCGATTGCTTTCTTCTTGAAGCTTTTAACTTTTGATGACCTGGAGTGAGTGCCTACCAGAAACAAGTGAAGCCAGTGGAGAGCATCCTTTGGCTGATGGGGGTCATAAAAATAAGACCAAAGAACGCTTTTGGCAGGGATGTCGTCGTAAATTGGAGAAGGTTTTACTTTCAAGAAGGCTTAAGAGACACTGTAAAAATAAAGATGAATAATAAATTGCTAAAGGAAAATACAAAAGATATAATTTGGGCAGGTGGTGGCTAACGCTAGAGTTTGTGTGTGAATGTGATCCAGTTAGTTTGCGGGTTGGAAATATTGAAATGTGGAATAAATCCTACATATCCTTTCAGGAAAGAAATAAGCATCTCATTTCATTATTAGTACTACAATTTAGATTGTGTCATAAAACATAATTCTATTGATGATTAGGTAAATAGTTTTGTATAAAATAATTCAGAAAGAATAGTTACTATTTGTAACTCGTAATGTTGCATGCCGCATGAAATTGTTTCATAATTTTTATTGAAGATATAATTCAAATATAACAAGTCCGAGTTCTTTGTTAGAAATATTATTTCTTTAGATAAAAAAAAATTACTGTCTTACGTGTTGTATGCATTTTTTCTTTTTAAGGTTTTGAGAAATATCCTTCTTAAAACTGATAGACCATTATCATAAATATCTTAAAACAGGTAAACGAAATACCTATTTATTCAATATTTCTAATTATTTTGAACTGAAAACGAACTATTTCTTAATTTTCATGCTATCAGGATCTTCCAATTATAAACTATTGGTTCAACAACCCTAATTTCAAAAATCTGTAAATAAACGTTTTTGGTCAATTCGTTTTCCTTACAGAACATAAAGTATCACCATGAATTTGAAAAGCCAAGTTGATAAACTGTATGCTCTTTAGAATGGAAATATCAAGCATCATATGATTATGTGGCATGTAAAAGATCCCTTGAGCACCCGATTGGCTTGGGTTCTCTCGGTAAAATTAAATCTCTACATACTTTAACATCCAAAGAGAGCTAGAGAGCTCCGATTCATTTTAATCTGAGAGTCAAAATTGGTAGCGAGAGCCGCCTAGATGGTTCCGCAACAAAAAAAAAATGGCTCTCAGTTTTGGAGAACAAGTCCAGTCTGCAAATGATTTAACCGACAATAAAATAGCCCCGTGGGAGAAAAAAAAATATGTTGACCTATTCCGAATTTTATCTTTCCAAAACACCAGAAACGAAACTGCATTGCAATAGAATAGTAAATGCTAATGCATCAGAGTCAGCCATACCATTTTGCCAAAAAAAATAAAGATCTACCAAAACTATACGATTTAGTCAATAAGGTTCCTATCATAAACCAAACTTTAGATATAAACAAAAATTGGAAAGCAAGGGCTATATCTATAACTTCCACTAGAAGAAAAATATTTCTGTAATCAGATGTTTAGGTACCTTGAAATATTCATTTTAAAGTTTATGATAACATGTGTCCGCTATTTACCAACTATTTATTCATTGGGGAAGTATACTTGTCTTTAAAATAACTCTTCCGTTGAAAAGTTTACTTGAAACAAGTTAAGTTTTATAGGCGTAAGTAAAAACCATAAGCAAAATTTAAAAATAAGAGCTTCACATATTCAGTTACGTTAAAAATTCAGTTAAACCATTCAATAAAATAAGTAACCACCCACCCGAAACTATACGTTTCGGTCGAAAAGGTTCCCATCCCCCATGCCAAAACTTCAGATATCACCAAAAATTGGGAATCTAGGGCGATAACTGTACATTCCCCTAAAAGAGAAAAAAAAAATCCTTGAAGTCGAGAGCTCAGATGCCATGAAATATTCATCCTCAGCCAGTGATTACCAAAAGGCGAGAGGAGGGAAAACTTTTTAAGGGATTCCGTTGAAGAAAACGTCCATTTAAGTTGATGGGTAATACATTCTTCTTTTTTATTTTCTTTCACAAGTAAAAGGGGAAATATGAGCTCAAGGGCGTATGTCAACGTTGGCTGCTTTTTGGATGCTGAAGAAAGTACTGCGTGTATATATCAAACTGTTCTAAGCAATTGAGGACTAGATAAAAGGATGGACTAGACAAAGGAAAAAAGTTTTTTGACAACATGGTTTCTGCATTAAATTTTGCAAATTGATTGTTGAGATATTGTTTTTTGTTGTAAGTGGTTGGAAAAGATTTTACTTAACATAGAAATTAAGAAATATATAAATTATAAATGAATGGTTGTAATAAAATCAATTAATGGGTGGTAATACAAGTGTGCTTTCTTCAAAGGGTTAAAGAGGAAAATATAAGTAATTGAAAAACTTTTTATACGGACTATCCTAATGGTAATCGCAAGTGACACTGTGTGTATGCCTCTTGACCGATAATTTTTAGAATATTTCTGACAGATGATTTCACTGGATAGCTCTTGTATTATAACTGAAAGTGTGGATCCTAACTGATATCACTTTTAAATGTCCAATAGCTCCACTTTCAGTCTCTTTTCCAAATAACCGCTTTGTGTACATTTAACCTTCCGGGGATAAGACATCTGACCAAAGAACTTATTTCCACAGCATGATATTTAAAATTAATTATTTAAAACATATTTTTAATTATTTTTGCAGTAAAAGATTTTAAAAGACTCACCAACACTTTAAATGTTAAAATAAAATTATACATATCATAAATTTCTGAATTATAAAAAATTATTTTAATAACAGGCAGTAACACAAGAAAACTTGATGTTACATATCTCTTGGGTGATTAAATTCCTTTGATTTCGTATTATGCTTACAATAATGGTTGTCACTTTCTTGCTTTAATACAATATAGTTTATACACTTTGGAGAAAGAAGAAATTAAGTAAAACTACATAACTAAACAACTATTTTTAAAATAAGAACACTCCGACTTCTTCCAGTAGATGGAGCGAACGGAATGGGATTTCTTTAGGATATGTGCGGGACTCTGTGCTGGATTTTGTCATAGAGATTTAGAGTTATCCCAGCTTTCGCACTGGCCTTAGTTGAATTTGGTGTATTGGGCGTGTCGAAGTGTGGACTATTTGCATTGATGACTTTGTCGCTGGGAGGGATTATGCCTTTTTCATAAAGGGGATATGGAAGTGATAACGTTTTGGGGGGTTTGTGTGATGGATAAAGGGGTCGAGTAGGTGGGTAGGTTTCGTTCAATTGCGTGCTTGGCGTTGTTGATTTGATAAAGATGTAACTGACATTTATACAGCCGGTAAAGAGTGGTGGGTTATCGCATCATGCCGCCGCGGGCACCTGCTAGGGTTCTTAAAGCCTTAACATAACGAAAAAGTGCGCCCAAGAAGGGAAGAGTGTAAGCTGTGTAGCCCATTACTCCATTACTCGAGTGGTCCATTTACTAGACATAATAAGCGGAGAAAGGTGATGATAAGAAGGGTATCATAGCAAAATTGCATGTTACCCTTCTATATATGATATAACGGTAAAGGCAACTATCCGTTTCAATTCTCTGCAGTTCCACTGGGCCGGTCACCAGCCTTTTGCCACAGTGGACGTCGAAGATTAGGGGTCCGTTTTAGCCTGAGAGGGAATCCTGGAATGTAAAATAAAACAATATTCAAAGGAAAAATGTAAAGTGAACAATCGTAAATCCTTGGTCATCTAATAAACTTATTGAGCTGAAGAAAATAAATCTGAAGTAAATATCTCCGCTTATATACAGATCTGGAACTCATTAAATATGTCTCGTGTTCTAAAGTCAAGAAGCTATAAGTTGCTATAAGGTTTCGTCGGGTGCATCTCAAGTTTCCGCCTCTGTAGTTGATCGCGGCTCTAATTCACAAGAATTTTTGACAAAAGCCTTCGTTTAAATATGTGTGATATTAAGTCAACCAAAACAACAAAAACTGGCAGTTGGGATAGTCAGTGAGTAGGGAATTCAGTTTTAGATTTCTGATTTCACAATTTTAGTGCTCAAAGCAGCCACTTTACCTTGTAGTTCACAAATATGTCATGATATCATGATATCTCCATCTAAGCAGAACTATATTGTTATCATGTAGCTATAAATGTATTGATCACAATCGATTTATCTTTAGCAGGTATATTTACAGGGAGTATATTTTCTATGGGCGACCGGAACGGCCGTGCCTGAGGTGTCATCATAGCTACGACTCCTTAGGCCACGTCAAACTTTTTTTCCCTCCAAACAAACCACCCGGCACTAATTCGTCCAAAATATAGCGTCCACGCTTGTGTTGACGTCATATCTATGTCAAACACTGCCTCCTACACACAAACAAAAAATTCTGCACCCCGTTCGAATTATCCATTGAATTCCGTAGAATTATTTGATTTACTCATTTTATCCCGAATTTTATCACGCAATACATATACATTTGATACAGCAAACTAGAAACCGAATTACGTTATTCTCCATTGTAGACCCAACTTTAAAAAAAATTGTTAATGTTGTAAAACACTTTAGTAAAAATCTCATGTTTACAAAAATATGAGATTTTAAAATTTTATTAAAATCTGTAGAAATCATGTTAATATTGAATGCTTTTTTTTATCGACAAACATTTTTTTATGGTTGGAGTATTTTATTTTCGATATTTATTCTAGATATATTTCAATTACAATACCCAACGGACCTATTTTCAAAATAATTTATTTGCTGTGAAAAAATTCGAAAAACAAAAAAAAGAGAATTAAAAACCTTCTTTGCTTCGAAATCCGGGAAGTCTTTGACACAAACTTACACTGCACGAATTTATTAAAAATGCATACAAATATTTACTTTGGAAAAAATGCGAGATAGTTTTGAATGAAAATTTCAAACATTTTAAAGTTTGACCCTGTACTAAAAGCTAATTATAAAATTAAGTGCAAGAGACAAGTTTAAAAAAAAAAGTGGTTGATTACTTAAATAATATCAAAGTATTAAAACTCAATTAACTATAAACTGTGGCAAACTCGATAAGCATTTAAGCAATTTTTTTAATATTTAATTTAGTCATTTTCAAACAGGTAATTATTTAATTGTTTAATGTTAAATTTAAACAATAACCAAAAAAGAGTAGTACTTAAGTAAAATAATAAATTAAGCAAAATTTATTAACCAATTTGAAAAATCTGTAGGTAATTTTTTTCAAAACATAAACCAAAGCATTGATATCATAAAACAAAAACGACATTGACATCACACTACAAAACACAAAGAAGCTTTGATCTTTTCAAAATATAACAAATACAACTGTGCCTACTATTTCTCAAACATAAAGTTGATTTATTGACTTAATATTTCCAATTTATGGTAGAGTTTAAATAGTAAAAATAAGATCATGTTGTTATAATTACGATCTCTAAACAATTATTCAGTTTTATTACTTTTTAAATGAGAAGAACATGATTTTAAAAATCATACTTAATGATCACTAATAAAGAGAAAAAAAATATTACTCAATTAAATGATATTTAAAAGAGCATTCTTCAAAATGATAATTATTACAATTTAATGACATGAATAAAAAAAACCTGCAGCACAATAAAAACCACTTTCAACTACAAACATAAAACTCTTTAAAAGTCATTATCATTATTCATGAATGCACGCTTAAATGCCATTTTTATAATTCGTGCAAAAAAATTAACTTTCTCGAATCAATAATCAATCAAAAGTGATGCTTTTAACTAAATCGTGTTTCAAAGTTACTTTTACGCACTAGTGCGACAAAGTAAATAAGAGCATCTGATTGGTGTAAAATTCTTTATTTGAGCGTGATATTTTATTCGGCGGCTTTGTGATTGGTGTAAAATTCTTTATTTGAGCGTGATATTTTATTCGGCGGCTTTGTGATTGGTGTAAAATTCTTTATTTGAACGCGATTCTTTATTTGGCGTCTTTATTCCAATGCCAATCTAAGAAATACTTTTTGCACGTGATTTTAAAATAATCATTAATATAAATAATCACCTTCAAATCATTTGAACGTGATAATAAAATAATTAATAAGCCAATCAATAAATGCCAATTTAATAAATACTTTTGTCGCACGTTATTATAAAAAATAGTGTATGACAACACGTTGAAGATATAGCTTTTTTTAAACTCGTGAATACATTCAACTCTTTTAAAAGAGCCTTACTTTTCACATTAGTTGCATAAATAATTATTTTATAATTGCGTGAAAAAAATCCGATTTTTACATTATAATTTTAATATCAGACGCGTGCAAAAAGTTATACTTTTTAGAAACAGTGATAAAAAAATTACTTTTTTTCACCCAAAAGCAGTGAAAAAAAGTACTTTTTTTTTCAATCTTTTCATAAGATGCCAACATTTCAAGTAAAATTTCTATTTCGAAATGTGCATAAAATCCAGAAATTTATTGATCTGCTTTATTTATAAATTTTATGCGCGTGAATATTATTATTTTCTTATTTTTGAATCAGTATCCATGTTCAAATGTTTGACTTTAAACTAAAAAATAAGTTTGCTTTTTGTAGTTCCAGAGATTTATCGATGCCGATCTTCTTTGCGTAAAAAAATTAGCACGTGAATTATTTTTGAACCAATGAGATTTGATTTTTTTCACGTAATTATAAAAAATAGTGTATGAAACACGTGTGAAAAGTAAACTTTTAAAAACACGTGTCATTTTTTCACTCGCTCGTACCTCGCTCGTGAAATAAAATCCACTAGTTTTAAAAAGTGTTACTTTTCACACTTTGTTGCATAAATAACTATTTTTACATTCTACGAATCAATTTCCAAAAATTTATTCCTTTAAAACAGCGAGTCATAACACATTTTTCCAAATAAATGTAGAGTAACAAAAATATGAACAATCCATATTAAACCATTATTTTATTTCTCGATGCCATAAGCCTTTCAGCAACAATTCATCGTTTTAAGAGCTTTATTTCGGTACCGAATAATGATTATACGTTTCGAATAATTGCTCTCATTTTCAATAACCCGTTATTTACCGTGAGGTTCCAGAGGGACGCAATTTATTTGAAACTTTCTTAATTGCTCCTTCGGTTATTTCTCGCTGATGGTACAATTGTACCGCGTATGTATGCTTAATCGGCAGTTGCAAGTTTTAGAAGTTACTAAAAGGGAGTGTTTCAAACGCCGCATTTGGGGTAGTTTCAATTGCTATACAGCTTTGCCCGTGTAATATTTGCAAATGTTTGTGACAACTATAGTGCACTTTTCACTGAGACTAACTTAGCGATATAATGAAGGTGCACACATTTCATGAATATTTCATAACCTCATGTCATTTGAGCTATCTGTTTACTGTTAAACTATAGCATTAAGGATACTCCTTTCTGAGTAATATTAAAAGCCGGAAATTTCAAAATTACAATGGGCTATTAATGTGAAACATGTTCAGAAATTCTTAGTACGTTAATGATAGTTTGAAGTTCCGAGTGCATGTCGCAACCCTACCACAAAAGTGACAACTCAAAAAATTTCAAGTTTAATTAACTACGGTAAAACTTAAAATTACCTATCACTCATAAAACCGTATTAGCTTAGCATCATCCTCTCGCAGCATTCGTTCCTATTCTTATAACGATCAATTTATACACCTAAAAAACCTGAGCACCCTTGCGACTTAAGTGTCGGAACTCAAAAGCTAAGTTTATCATAAGTTACAAATAACTAGACCTACTTGGATGTTTATTTTTATAAGAAACTGGAGGAAATCAGATAATACATTTATAAGGTTTTTCTGAGTGATGGAAAATATACGAGTCGCTTTTTAGATATCATATTTTGTCACTTTTGTCGCATAGCTTCGATAAAATAATAATCTTCAGTTAGGTTAGGTTAGTTTGAATTATCGTCGCACTACAGCTACACGCGGGCTATTGGCGACGGGCGCCGTATTTTAGAACCACTAATCTTCAGTTAGAATACATTTCATGCGATTTCTGAAATCTGTATACTCGCTGCACTAATCACTTTAAGTATTTACCATTTCGCTATATTTCTAATATATAGTCACAATAAATTTCTGATAAAAAAATTCTTGTAAAGATTTCTTAATTGTCCTAAGAGTTATC
The DNA here is from genome assembly GCA_019343175.1 of Oedothorax gibbosus. Taxonomy (NCBI): domain Eukaryota; kingdom Metazoa; phylum Arthropoda; class Arachnida; order Araneae; family Linyphiidae; genus Oedothorax; species Oedothorax gibbosus. The sequence goes on from CM033279.1 coordinate 12,863,006, forward strand.
ACTGGTTATTTGAAATAATTTTTGAAATAATTTTTTTTAAAATACATGTACTAAAAAGCAAGATATTGCACACAAAAAAATCAAAAAAAGTTTGATACTCAAATGTTACGTTTACGCGACGAAACCATTAAAACTTTCGATCCTTGTACTGTATTACTTACTTTTACATTACAAATAGAAAGAAACTCTACAACATCCAACGCAAGTTTTTACGATAATTTTCTAAATTATTGAATGCTAGTTTTGTTTATTTACTTGTTTTAACATAAAATGAAGTATATTTTCTTATTCAACAAACACAAATCATTTACAGTCAAAGACTATTTTAAACTTGATAGTTTATGTTTATCTAAACTGTAGCTTAGGGTGGAGTGATATCATATACTAAAAAATAAATATTCTATTTTCCATATCTAATAGCATGAAAAAGTTGTATTATGATATACTGAATAAAAAGTGTAAAAACTTCAGAACTCAGAAAAACGTCAGAATGACAAATGTTCCCAGGCTTCCTTTACAACAGGTCAGTGGAACACTTTCCTGCACGAATTCCCTTGCAAATATCCATCGAATACTTTTGCTCTGTACTAAGGGCTTTTAGTAATGTTTTACAAGCGACTTGGCAAAACTACTTCAATTTTTTTAAAAACTGCACATTGGAAGCTCTTCACAACCAACCAGACTTTCCGATCGGACCAGAATATGCCCTGGGTCAATTTGTTACTCCATCTAAATGTTCAAACAAATGCCTTAAAAACAATTCATTGCCATGCAGTTGGCAAATAAAGTAATAATAAGAATGCATTTTACAATTTAAACTAGAATGGAGCAAACTTACCCATTACCCAAACTACGGCCCTGACTTTTCATAAAAACTGTTATGCTGCTGCTTATATAGGTTAAACATAATGTAAAGCATCCATTCCTATGTATAAGAGCACTTTTCTATAATTTAAAATTCCAAACAGGTTCACTTTAAAAAGCTATAAATTTTTTTGTGATTTTTCATCAAAATATCGCGTATTTTTAACATTTTTTTCGAGAATTTAAAAATTTTGAATAACATTTGTAAAATATTGTTTATGATAACGATATATAACTGAACGATATTATTTTTTTGTAAAATGAAATGTAATCAGTAAATTCTGGCGGTAAAATTAAAGTGAGTTGATTTTTGGCATTTTTTTCAAAATTCAACCGCTTTGAGGCAGCACATAATATTAATTAGGAATTTTTTTATTATGTTTCCAGTAATCAGCATGACAAAACGCAACTTTTGAGTCGTATTAGAAGTTTGTACTCAATTTTTTTTTCCGTCCCACCCTACTGTATAGCCAGCACATTCGTATTTATAAATTCATTGTGGACCCTGATAATTTCACTTTAACTTAAAAATTTTTATATATCATCTTTTAGTAAGATGTGAAACAACTTATTTTCACTATTAGAAATGTTAAATAAAAAATATTTAAGAGCCAGTCCAAAAACGGGCAAAACAGGCAGGTTGGGATAGTTGAAATTTTTTATTTTGCTTAAATTTGCAGAATATGTTCTTTATGTAAAACTATAAGACATGCATATTCTTGTCTTTGCAAAACTAAATTTGGTAAAGTTTTTTTTTTTTTTGGGGGGGGGGGGTCAAAGTTCAAGGTCGTCCGTTTTTTGAAGAAAAACGAACCAACTTACATATGGCAATACTTTGTGTCAAGAGTGAAAAATCGCAGTGCCAACTTTTTCGTGTTCTACTAGTTCCATAGTGTTGTTGTTGCATGCCCCCGGAGGCCAGTAGTGCTAGACCAGGTCCATGACATCGTACACCCTCAGAGAGTCCAACACCATGAACGGGTCGTCGTCTAAATCCTGCTTGGAGAGCCCCAGGCACGCGAGTATGTGATCAGGCGAAGCCTGCTCAAAAAAGCAGTTAGAACAAATTTCGAAGCTCCTGGATCCCTCATTAAATTTCAATGTCTTAAGGGGGAATAGGCGCGCTGAACCGGGGGTCTCCAAACTCAAGTGCATCAGTGTTAATCCAATGGCGAAAAAACTATTTTCTCTGCCACATTTCTCCGGCTGTATTGAATATTTTTACAAACTTTTTTTTAAAATAATAAATGTAGATAACTTACAGGTCTCTATAATCTCACTTTTTTAAATTATTTCGAATATTTTGTGTAAAATTATTTATTAAAAATTATAAAAAATATTCGAACCCATTTTAAAAAGTGGGATTGTCGGGACATGTAAGTCAGCTACATGCATCATATAAAAAAATCCGCTTGAAAAAATATTCAATACAGCCGGAGAAATGTGGCAGAGAAAATATGCGAACATTGATACCAATGGTGCACTGGGGGGGGGGACAATCCAAGTGGTCCTGTTCTTGTGTTTAATCTTTGAGTGAATCTCCGAAAAGGTGAGAGGCGCTGACTGAACAGAGGCCTCGCCAGTACCAGCCTTTGCTAAATTGTCCGCGATCTCGTTCCCCTCAATGTCGACGTGGGAGGGGATCCACTGCAGATAAATCTGATGCGACATGGAAAGCCGTTTTAACTTGTTAAGAATTGTCACTCCCACATTGTCTCTCACATCCTGCCAATCTCTCAGGTGCTGTAATGCGCTTCTGCTATCAGACAGAATCCAAATCTCGTTTCCATGGGGAAGAGACGCAAGACCAAGGGCATAGTACATAGGGTACATAGTACATGGGCAAGTTCCATAGTACAAGTTCGGACTAAAAAAACTTATGGTTGACATTTGGCACAAAGGTCCAGAGTCATTCGAAAAAATTCTGAACTTTTGACCTTGAAAATTCTCTTGTGCCAACAGGGAACCAAAAGTGTATACATTCCAGTGAATACATACTAAAGAGAAGTACCTAGAAAGATGAAGAGTAAAACCTGAGTTTTAAGATTTAAGGAAATGAAGTCGCAAAAAATTCATTGACTTGTAGATCGGTGAAGCCCTTAATTTTACTTGCCATACAATACACTAATTTGAATAATCAATAAACAGTTAACTCCTGAACAAGAGTGACTTAACTATGAACTTTGATCCATTTTATTGTAAGCTTTTTCTAAAAACCATGCAAGATTTCATTGTTTATATATTTTGTTTCTGAATAGTCCAGAATTTTTTGCAATTTATTTTGTCATTGACTTTAACGTGACAACTCACTAGTTTTTTACTCGGCAAAGCAGGTTTTTTAACTATTTTCTGAATTACCTTATCATATGCATCAATTGTTCAATTGGGGAATGTTAAAAAACTTTCTATTTACTCATGGAATCAGGAAAATGCTTATTGCGGAACAAAATCACGAGAAATAACATGTTGATTGGTTGAATTAATGTACCAGAGTTCGTTACTTCACTACCAATATTTAATATATATTCATTGGAAAAATTGTGCATAGTTCTTAATCAAACATTTTCTGTCATTATGAACAATAGATTTGTTAACTTACGGATACTCGCAGATTGTATTAACTATGTTCAAAGTTTAACCCCCAAAATTAAAACCCTGCTTTAGACACTCTTCACCTAAATCAGTTTCAATTTATAAATTTTAGTTAAAACAGTCCGAAACGAATTCCTTAAGATTTAAAATCTTCGAAAGTCAATAATATGCTTTAAAATGTGAAGCCGCCACTAGGAGTGGTGGTTTCAAAAAAGTAAATTTAATTTGATTAAATGACCTACCCATTTTAAGAAAAACCGAGAGAGATTCACCATATGTGAAGTCAATCTGAACGAAGAAGCTATTGGAGATGCATCTAAAAAGTATTTCCTTACTTCCATGTCAATTATTAGTACGCTCGATTCCTTCGAGAGCTCAACTGTAATTTCTTTTTCTAGTTTTTTGGTTATTACTAATAATAAGTTGAAAGCTAGTTCAATACTTTGCAAAAGTCTATTATTGGATTGTATTTTTGAATACGAAGAAGTATCCTGAAAGCTCAACTTACTGAAAGCCCAGTTGGGACAGTCAGCAAGCGGAAAACCATCGGGACATTTGCTTCAATTCGCAAAACAGCTTAACATAAAACACTTAAAATGACTAATGAATTTTGGGCAATTTTAAGAAGTCGAGTTAAATCATTGTCGCGCCATAGAGCAGCACCCGTTTTAAGGAAACATTTACCAAAACATCCATGCATGCGACAATTCCTTCAGTAGTTTTAGAAAATAAACAGCACTGAAACATAGTGGGCGATATGTAAGGAGCTTTTTTTTACGATAATATACAAAAATGAAAACAAGTAATTTAATAGCAGTTTTGAACAAATTCATAATATATATTGATTTTACTTTACCTTTGACAAGCATTTTGCGATGTAGTTTCATATTATGGATACACAGTTAACTATCCATTTTCTTTGAATTTACTCCATAAGTTTAGTGAATATCGCAGAATAGTAACGTTTGCTTCTGAAAGAGAAGCAATGCCTTCCTATAGGAAGTAGCCAAGCCACAATTAACTTAAACGGGGTTGGCCTCCTTATGATATATAAGAAGACTATCAACCTTGCGATTGTTAGCCCCATTTCTCTCTTCAAAGTATCTGTCACCCGCCGACCATCTACGTTTTTATTTTAATGCCCGGCCATTAACTATTTTAGGCTTCTGCGCTACTAAGGGGCAGAATGATGGCAATTTATGAAGGAGCACCTACTGCCATTGTTACCCCTATAACACTCATTTGCACGCGCAACCACTTTTTACAAGGGGGCCATATTCATTCATCGACACAATTACGGAGACAAACACCCATGCTTTACGGGGACTCGAACCCGCAACACCGTGGCCTAAAGGTGAGCAATCCAAGCATTGAACCACTCAGCACCATACACATTAAACTAATTTATATTGCGAGTCACCCAGCTCAATTTCAGAGGAAGTTAAGGTAAGGAGCACATCGCAACTCCTTCCTATTGGAGATGGCCGGATCCCAAAGTTCCGGCATCCTCCGTTCTACAGGTACACTTAGCAGTCGAAGAACGCGGCTACCAACGTTTCAATTGTGAGCCTGATTCCTCAAAATTATCTGTCACCCGCTGACCATCTGCGGGCTAAAATAAAGAGAACATCGCACTTTCTTTCCTTTTAAGATGGTCCAAACCACACAATTTTAAATGGGCCGGCCTCCTCCGGTATTTGCAGTCGAGGAACGAGGCTAACAACCTTTCGATTGTAATCCCCATTCTTCAACTGTATCTGTCACCCGCTGACATTAAACTAATTCTGATAGCTATCTAACATAGTAAGGGAGCAACGCACTTTAAATTTAAAGCGAGTTAATGTAAAGGGAGCAACGCAACTCTTTCCAACTAGAAATAGCCGAACCACAATTTGTGGACCAGCCACACCCGGTCTAAGAGTGCGCTTTACAGTAGAGGGACGATATTACGATGAATGCCTGGTCATTTATCATTTTATTCTTAAGCACTACTAATTTGCAGACTGATGGCAAATTGTGAAGAAGCACCGATTTGGCTGTCATCGTTATCCACAACTCATTCACACGCGCAAACCACTTTTTACAGAGGGCACATTTATTCATCAACACAAGACAAATACTTATGCCTAACCAGGACTTGAACCCGTAAAGTCGTGTCCCAAAGGCAAGCACGCCAACCATTGAACCACTCAGTCCTCAATATGTACATAAAATTAAATTACATTGTGAATCGCCTATCTCATTAATTTTAGAGCGAGCCTTAGGTAAAGAGAACAACGCAATTCCTTCCCATTGGAGTTTGCCGGACCACAATAATTTAAAGTGGGCCAGCCTCATCCATTCTAAGATCACTATCCAGTCGAGACGCGAGACTATCAGCCTTTCGATTGGAAGCCCCATTCTTCAACAGTATCTGTCACCCGCTGACATTAAACTAATTCATGATACGAGTCGCTAACATTTGGTAAGGAGAGCAACGCAACTCCTTTCTATTGGGGATAGCCGGGCAACAATTAGTGGACAAGCCTCACCCGGTCTAAGGGTGCCCTTTGCTGTCGAGGAACGAGATTGCAAACATTTTGATTGCAACCTTCGTTCCACAACAGTATATGTCACCCACCGCATCTGCAGTAAAACTCCAACTAACCGAAGTAATTAGACCTAACCACATGAGTATTATCTTAAATTCGGTTAATTCGATAAAATTTGGATTTTAATCAATTACTCAATGCATTGTTGTGCTATGAGATTATAGTTTTGGTTTTGATAGTTATCAATCCAACCAAATCCAAATTGTAAGTTGTCGTTAGGCAGTTTGAGTTATTGCTTTTTGTGAGTTTTTTTCTTTAATTCAACTTACGCTAGAATCTTGGTTTGAAAAAGTTTATATGCGACATAAACTTTTATACTCTGCCTATTTGTTACTGTCCGTCTCTGTTGAATGTCATGCTTAGTAATTTTTTTTGTCTGTACAAAAAAAATTCGAGGCATGACATTCAATAAGAGAACAGAACAGAGTTCAAACAGTCAGCTCTATGCCTTTTCTAAAATTGAGGACCACTTATGGTTGTCTGTGGTCTGTCTACTGACGAGTTTAGCGTCGCTGACCAGCAACAACTGATATATGTCTACACAACCAACAGTCATAACAAGAGTTCACTTGAACTATCATCGCACTAGAACTACACGAGGGCTATTGGTGACGGGCGTCGTAATGTAGAGCCAGTAAAATAGAGAGCCGACAATCGAGTTGGCACCAAATACAACTTTGAAGGGCGATATCGTGCACTTTTTATTCTTCGTCCTTTTTCTCAAAGCAGACCGTTATAGGTCGGCAGTTATTTGGGCCCGTTCCGGTATTACGTACAGGCAGACAGCAGCCCCTTCTGACCTCTGACAATTGAATAACTTCATAAATTAATTCTAGGATTCTTTTTAATGAACTGCTGCAAAAAGTACAAACAAATTATATTATAAACATAGAATCAAGAATAAATACATAATTCTTAAGTATAAAGCATTGCAGTTGTGTTTATTTTTAAAAATCTTTAGCTTTGTAAAACAATAGACGTTTCATCGAATAAGAGTGTTAACCAATGAGAAAAGTAATACACTTCCGTTATAAAGTTTTAGAATTCTCAACTAATCTATTGAAAATGAAGTGAAAGTAACCAAAATTTCAGGATCTGTCAGCAAACACTTCAAAATGCAATAATGCAATGGATGCAATATTAAAGTACTTTATACATTATAGAAATTACTAGGAAATGAAGTGGCAAACCACTGATTATTCCACGATTGATAGACAGTCCTCATATGGAAAGGTCTCTTGAAACTGTAATTGGATTGCTGATCGTGTTCCAAGTTTGAGTTAACAATACATTCCCTTTTAAATCAGTTTCAAAATTTACGAACTTTCTTTAAAAACCCCTAAATCTAAAAGCAGAGTGAACAGTATTTTCTACGTCATTTTCCAGTTTAATATTTTTGATGCATGGAAGGGCCGTTTCAAGCTCTGTACTAAAGTACTTTGGAGATAGTTTCCAAGTTTTGTTCTACAAATTAGATTCAGTCACTTTAAAGTCAACTTCTGGTGAATAGTGTACAAGAACCCAATAGAACTGTCCAAAGAAGAATAAAAATGAATTTGTATTTTATAAACTCGTATTTATTCTAATGATTCTATATCTTTATTAGAATATTATGCCAGTATCAACAATACCGAAATCTTACTTTAAACCTTTCAATTGTATCCACGTTCATACACCTCACGCTTTTAGTTATAAATATTGTATTTACTTCAAGTGGAACCAAGTTTCTTTAGTTCAAACAACCATCTTAAAATTTATTTTATCAGCTAATTGCTTTGTTATTTTAACGTTTTGCTGCAGTATTCAACTATTATTGCGAATAGAGGTTGGTTGAGTTGAATTAAATAATCGTCATACTAGATCTACACGAGGGCGATTGGTGACTAAGGTCGTAAATACGTAATTAATTTAGTTTAGTTTGAATTGTCGTCGCACTAGAGCTACACGAGGGCTATTGGCGACGGTATTTTGGTATTTTAGAGCCACAGTCAAGTGACGAGCCGACACCTGAGTAGGCACCCAACGCAACCGTTAAGGTCGACATCGTAAGGACTTAAAATGATATTTAAAGTGCATTCCTCTATGCGGGTTATAATTCGTCAAAATTTTTGACTGCACGGGGCAATTATAGGTCGGCAGTTATTTTTGACGATGCCCGGACCCGAACTTGGGACCTTCCGCAAGCTAGGCGAATGCCTAACCGACTGGGCTCCCAAGCCCAAATACGTAATTAAGAACCGCAGTTAAACGGCAGTTAAGATCTGGGAAGCAAACCTAACTGAACTTGGAAGTGTGACATCGTTCGAGGTTACACGGGGTATTATTCATAGGACTTTTGGTCAAACTGTTTATAGGTTGGCACTTATTTCGGGACCGAACTTGGGAATTTTCGTTTGCAAGGCAGACGTCTTACCAACTGAGCTCTTTAGCCCATTGAGGAAATGTCCTTCAACAGTACAAGCTATTAATATATTATGATAAAACCGTTTAGCAGTTATAAATATCCATTATAAAATTTTTACTTGAGGGCTTAAAATGCAAATAGTATACATTTACTTGATCTATGCAACTTTCTAGCTTACAGATTTTAATCCACGTCAGTGAAAATCCTTTATTTACTTATAGCATTCCAAAAGCTTGTTTTGCACTTAAATTAAAGCCTGCGATGTTGGTTCAACATCGAAGCTAGTTTGTCTTTCATTCGCCAACACCAGCAACTTCAGAAACAAGATTCTAGCAGAATAGTAATTGCTCATTTTTTTAGGATTTTTAGAATAAACTAAAGTTTTGCACATTTATAAAATCAGTGAAGATCTATGGAGGCTAATATTTGGTCGATCCCCTTACTGTTACCCGTGACAAAATTGCAGTCACTCTTGGATCTTGGCTGCGCCTGGCTCATAATGTGCATATGTGTCTGCGTGTCACCCAACGCAGTCTGTCACTTATCGTGACTGATGCACGAGCCTTGAGTATCGGCGCAATGTATGGTGGGTTAAGGCCGCTGCTAGCCTACCCGTAGTCGAAGAAGTGCCATAAGTGTCTAAAAAGACACCGATCCATTTCACAATAAGCAGTAAGTATATGTATGGGACTAAGGGGTGCATTCCCGTTTAAACTAAACTCAGTGGCACGATAGCCCATAACGGACCAAGTGGCCGGTGTGCCCTTTTCAGCTCTGGTGACCATGGGCAATGGGGTGCATTGCAGCAGATGTCCTGGTCAGTTGGTCCTTCTGACGCAGAACCCCCGCAGAGTTTAGTTCCCAAGCTAGCTTGGTACTCGCTTTATGGATGTTGCATGGTAGCGCAGAGCGCCAACTTTAAGTCATCGGGCTTCATTTAGGGACCGACCGTTATTTTTGGACAGGTAATTTCTCATAAGGAGAACAATCGTATCTCCTTCAAATTAGACTTAAGAAAGGAATTAGCACAAATGTAATTTCCAGTCTCCTCTGGTTACATGGTGCTGTTGTAGTAAAGAAGTTAATCTCTTGACCTTTCGGTCACGAAATTGCACTTCAGTTTATCAGTGGCTCTGACAATTTTCTTTTATAAGTAGTGTAAACTAATCTGCTAGAAATATTATTCCGAAACCCCGGGTTTTTAATGAAAATAAGACAAGTTAAAGAACATATTTTTAGTTTTGCAACTAAAAACGGAGAAATCAGTTGCAAAACATTTTGGAATGCTTAGACCTGGAGTAGCCTAACTTCTAGTGATTAAGATGAACTTAGAATTTCAAATTTCAATTACTGATTTGGATTATTAGTCTTGCTTGTCATATTACCTTTGCAAGGGAGCCCACAAGGATATTTATACCACTACGTCAAAACGGTTTAATCATAACAGGAAATATTTAAAGAGGTACTGGAAGGAAAAATTAAAATTTTTGTTTCAAATTAGCTTTGTATCAGCCTTAATTCCGCAAAATCCGGACTTGTTTGCTCAATCGAATGAATATTTCCCATTTTATATTCTCTGTATTTATTAGTACGTTTTGCGTAATACGAAACCGATCTTTAATTAGCCAAATGCTAAGTAGGAAGAATTTAGTGATAAATATTGCTCTTTAATTTGTTACAGAATTATTCAAAATAAATTCAGTATGGTAAGTGATGGTTTGGGCTAATTTATTTCATTTAACAACCTTAACCAACCTCTACAACCCTTAACCTACAATGTATGTTACACCACAGTAACCCAACAGTTCTTCAAAAGGGAGATTTCCCGCCTTTTTTGTGCAGTATTCTACAATCTACACTTCTTTTATGCTTACTTGTACACTTTTTATTTTCAATTGCAATTTACACTAAAAGTGCAATACCACCATTATACTTTGATTTATAGTCGGTCAATGATGGTTTGAAGTTAGGAACTTTAGATTAGGGCACTATAACACCCCACCTACTTCCACTGTAAAGTTTCAAAAGTTTTATATCCTCGGTTGCAAAGATTTTTTTTCTTAATTTTTTTTAACAAAATTTCTTCCATTTAATAAACTTCGAGTTTTAAAATTCATTTTTAAAATTCTTTGGACATTTGAACTGGTTGGGGCATTCGACTATTTTTAAATCGAACCAAGACTATTCATTTGTGAATAACACTTCAGCTTCTTTAAAAAGAACACAGTACTCAAAAATCTATTTTTAGCCAAAATTCAAGAAGCTTTTTTTAAAGATATGTATCAATAGGTTTTTCTTAATCCACACACACAGTTCTCCACACCACACTGCTTCCTTATAAACGGAAATGCAGCTGCAATCCAACGAAAAAGCAGAGTACATTGGAATACACAGGTTCTTTAAATCTGCGAAGTACAGTCCTGACACCACGTACGGTGTCTCAACAAGATTGCGTTGGGTACCAACTAAAATGTTTAGTTGTTAAAATTTATCGAAATATACTGAAATTTGAATTTTCTAATTCAAAACATCCAAAACATTTTTGGGTACTGTGTTCATTAAAAAAAGCAATACTCTTGCCTTAAAAACAAAAACTAAGAAAACAAAGAAAACTTTTCACTTACCTGTTACTTATCCCCATACCACCCATAAATCCCGACCATGAACGAGACCGGGACAATGCCAAAGCTGTTGCGATCAACAATCGTGTTCCCGAACAAACGCATCTGAAATCGTCAAGATCCCCGTTGCGGAAGAGGATCTCTTGAGGGTACAAACACGGCGTACGCAGACTCCGAAAAGTGACTCCAAAAAGTAAGTGCTAAGTTTAAAGGGAATGGCGAGAGATATTCGTCAAGCCACCATTACCAAGAAACCAAACACTTTATTTATGAAGTCAGTTTTAGGAATCTGGGCACCCTATGCGCACACCCTGTGATTCCAGAAGACGTTCTATTGATGTAACAGTCATCCTGGTTGCGGAACAAGATGACATCAGGAACACGGCGGGTCGCGGGAGACGCGAGGACAACTGCCGGAGGATTCGGTGAGATTCTTGATGCGGAAAGAACCTCCACCACCCCTGCGGATTTGGAAACAGCGCACGAAAACCGAAACATCACCACCAAGAACAAACCATCCACCAGCAAAGGAAAACAGCTTGTTTTTGGAGGTGACACTTCAATCACAATGCGCTGCCGCCAACTCCTGACGAATCCTCCGGGAGTCACCCTCCACCTAGCGCCTCGCCGCCAACCTCGCACTTCTCCTGGGGCCAGGAGGCGATGCGGGCGCAGGCGGAAAGGGCAGGTTCACGTCCCACGGCCCGACGATGCGTCGCAGCATCAGCGGCATCCACCCGGGCAGGTTCATGCCCAACTTGATCTCCATCGCCCTGGGAGGACTGCCGGTGAGGGCCTCCTGCCAGGCGATGGGGAGCTCGTCGGGACCGCGATAGTTGCGGTGGCCGGGCGGGTAGTGGATGGGGATAAGCTCCTCCCGCTCCAGGTGCTGAAGTCCCGGCGGTGTCCAGTCGGGGCCCCCATCTGGATGCCGGGCTAGGCGCCACTTGGGGATCTTGGGCCGCTTGATGACTTGCGGCCGGATCACTTGGGGGGCGGGTGGAGCCGGGACTCGGGGGCGGTGGCCAGGAGCAGGCACGTATCGGCCCCGGAGGTAGTAGCCTCGAGGGCTGCGGCTACGAGATCGGCTGCGTGACCGACTGCGGGATCGGCTTCGATTTCTATCGCACATGATTCAATAGCCTGAAAGTAGAAGATGTAGATATTTAGTTATCGCAAAATGGTAAACTACTAAACAATCAGCACTTAACATTCGTTTACAAATTCCATCTAACATTTACTTTTAATTTTAAATACAAAACAAGGACAGTAGAATTAAAAGTGGTTTTAACAACTTATTTTAAAAACTTTAACGTGATAGTATTCGTTAGGATGACCAGACTTGCTGCATTTTTAAAACAATTTAAATTGTTATCCTACTTCAGCTGTAAAAATTTATTGTAATACTAGTTTTTTAAATGTTTTTTCCCAACGAAAACAACTTTCATGTAACGCAATAATTTCGTAGTTTAAAATAATCTACACAAATCTAATCTTACTAGGTGAGAGTTTTTTTGAGCAAAAAATATATAAGCTTTTTAAAGATGTTTTTCCTTACTCCCCTAAGTACTCTTCGAATGTCGATGACAAAGGCAACGCAACCTCATTTTTTTTAAGTTAACCATCCCACGTGATACAGTTGATCAAAGTGATTACAAAATAACTTAAGATTTCGACAAATTAACATTTCTGCTACGGATGATGCTTTGAAGTTATCAATAACTAAGGATTCGATAATGCAATTCCTACTAAATATTTCGAGGCAAGGAAGGGCAAAACCAAAGCAAGGAAAATATTACAGAAAACTACATTACGAAGACGGTGGGTTAAGAGCATTATGCCATTGAGAATGTTCTTCAAGTCAGAAATCTTAGTTAGGTTGGATTATCGTCGCACTAGAGCTACACGGGTCTATTGGCGACGTGCGTCATAATTAAGATCCACGATCAAGTGACGAGCCGACACCTAAATGTACCCTTCCTCTAGACGGGGTATTTTTAGGGCATTTTTTGGATGCACTGGCCGTTTATAAGGTCAGCAGTTACTTTGGCGATGCCTGGGACCTTTCGCAAGCAAGGCAGTCCCTTAACCGACTGGGCTCATCATCTACATGAAAAACCTACACTCTCATTAGAACAACCACCTCTCCAGATTTTACCCTGACAAAATCGGAAACCCGTATGTAGCGAAATAGAATTCGTACGTAATAAAATTTAAAGCAAAAAACTAACATTGAAATTTTTGTTTGAAATCGCATTTGAAGAGCTAAGTGAAAGAACGTGCTAAGTGCCATTTTTGAATAAATTGAGATTTTTGTGTCATTGAATATTTTATTTCGTCCTTTAAAGATACCAAGTTTACCCTTTTTCAGAAACTAAGTTAATTATATTTTTTTCCGTTTGCAAGTACCGATTTTTACGGATCTAAGCGAGAATCAGTAAGTAATCAGAAACAAGCTAGAACAGCTTGTTTCTAATTGAAACACGTTATGTACGAGCAAACATTTTGTTTATAAATAAAATTTTCAATGTTAATTTTTTTACTTCACAAATGCTACCACAATATCGCGGACACTTATATTATCGTTGATCCGACTTGTCCTTAACCTACGAAAGTAGGAAACCTCTTCATCACGCATAGCCTGATAACTATCAATTACGAAACGACGCCACTTGTGGCTGTCGAGCAAATGACAAAACAGCAAATAAATAGAATAAGACTAATTGTTCTGTTTTTTAGATTAACCTTTTTAAGCGCAATTTCAACTCTTGCACTACTCAGGGTATTGTTGCCGCGTAACATGTCATGGGAATTGTATTATATCGAATCACTAGTAATTACTTTAACACTTTCGCTGCGCTGGATTTCTGTTATTGTGCAAGAATTGGCTCTAACAACCAATAAATCAAATCAGTGCTTTTCATGTTCCTGCATTTATCTAGCGTTACAAATTTAAACTAGTCAATAATCGACAAAATGAAAATCAAACATTTCGTGCAAAAAGACATTTTATCTAGGTGCCTACAGCGCTAATTTAATTTTAAAAAAGATCGTGATACTATGCCACACGCATATCCTTGGCTTAAATCAATAAAATTCAAAACACGAGACCTTAACGTGATCTACAGCTTGAATGATCAAACCGGTTCAATTCTTAATCCAAAAGCTCACTTGTCCTAGTTTTCTGATCAAGCAAACATACTATTTCCTCGTAATATGTTAGGAATATCATTATTGAATCCTAAGTTGTACGGCCGTCTAGGCCGTTTAAATAATGAAAGGGTTAAATCATCCGCCACGAAAGTTTTAACATTGAGCGTGGAACCATCTGCGACAAATATAACCGGGATTCCTAGATTTTATCACCGACTATTGGTGAAAGAAATTAATCAATGGGGTTGTTTCACGAAGGATCTGGCAATAGCTTTGCGGTTTTGTTTGCATGTCTATTTTGATGTTTTCAACAATGTTGCCAGCAGTTTTAGAAGAAAAACTACGAAAAAATACCATTTAATTTTAAAATTACAAAAACATACAATAAAAATACTAGCAAAGCGTTTCACGTTTTTTTAAAGTCACTAAAAAGACTCCAAAATGCAGCTGGTATTTTTACGATATTTTTTTTAATTTTTGAATAATTCTAAAATAAATTCTAAAATTACAAAAAATATCGTAAAAATACTAGCTGCATTTTGGAATCTTTTTAGTGACTTTAAAAAAAAGTGAAACGCTAGTATTTGTATGGTATGTTTTTGTAATTTTAGAATTAAATGGTATATTTTCGTAGTTTTTCTTCTAAAACTGCTGGCAACATTATTGAAAACATCAAAATAGACATGCAAACAAAACCGCAAAGCTATTGCCAGATCCTCCGTGAAACAACCCTATACATTCCTAATATTAAAAATGAAATTTTGGTCGTTCCAAAATACTGGCTTTTTTAACAATTAAATTTAGATAATCAGCACCCGACCTGCAATGCAGTTAAGGAAGGTTGGCAAGGGTCCGAGACTAAATCGCGAAAAAGTTCCATATGCTAGCCTATATTTTACAAAAATGCTGCCAAAATGTGTAGTTGTATAAAAAAAATTCGTTGAAGTGCATTATTTGGCAAAAATTTAATGCGTCAAAAATTTTAAGAACTTTTGGCTACTGCCTTGAAGAATTGTTATAATCTGGAACCCTAAATCTTTCGCAGGTGTCGACTTCACCAATTGATTGTGGCTTAAAAGTACGAGGCCTGTTGAAGATGACTCTCGGGTAGCAATAGTGCTAATTTAATTCAAAAAAAGCAAAAGATAGCGATACTATGCTCCTTGACGCGTTTCTTTGCTAAATCAATAAATTTCATAATGAGAGACCTCAACGTGCTCTAAAACTTGAATGATCAAACAGGCTCAATTCTTAATCCCAGCTCACTTCCTGTCCTCGTCATCCAATTAAGTAAACATGCTATTTTCTATGGGTAAATTCTTAGGCAATCTATTATCTGCCACTGTGAACATTACGTCATAAATGGCATTGCGCATATTGTGCAAGAATTGGCTCTAACAACCAATAAATCAAATCAGTGCTTTTCATGTTCCTGCATTTATCTAGCGTTACAAATTTAAACTAGTCAATAATCGACAAAATGAAAATCAAACATTTCGTGCAAAAAGACATTTTATCTAGGTGCCTACAGCGCTAATTTAATTTTAAAAAAAAGATCGTGATACTATGCCACACACATATCCTTGGCTTAAATCAATAAAATTCAAAACACGAGACCTTAACGTGATCTACAGCTTGAATGATCAAACCGGTTCAATTCTTAATCCAAAAGCTCACTTGTCCTAGTTTTCTGATCAAGCAAACATACTATTTTCTATGGGTAAATTACGAGGCAATAATCCACGCTTCCACAAGCGATTTACGACGCACCAAACATGACGTTTCGCATATTATGCAAGAATTTCCCTGAAACAACCAATGGAAAGCTAATCTAGAGGGTTTTTTCCATCTTTTATGCATTTATCAACCTTTTACAATAAAATTTAAACTAGCCAATCTGGACAAGAGGAAAGATCAGACAATTTATCTGCACAAAGATTAATTTAGGTGGTTGAGCAACTACTGCACCGAAAGGGGTTAAGTGAAGATATTCCATTTCTAACTTAGAGTAGCACTGGTCGTTTGATATTTGACGACAGTGTACATCAAAATCTTAATTAATCAAAGCATTTTAATTTTTTAACTATTGTCAAACCTTATTTAAACTAATTTTTTAATGAAATTGAAGTTTAATCTCATTTATATGACCGACTATAGAGATTCAAAATTTGCGGTACTATGATTTCTGTATTATCGTCGCACTAAAGCTACGTGATGACTATTTGCGACGGCCGCCAAAAATTTGAACCAAATTTAAGTGACGAGCTTGAGAAGCACATGGCATCGGGACAAGCGTGCCCTCCCTATACCCGGAGTATTCGTCGGACTTTTGGGCTGCACAGACCATTCACAGGTCAGCAAACATTTTAGCAATGACCGGGACCGAACCTAGGATATTTTGTATGCAAAGTGTGGGCCTTACCAACTGGGCTCTCCAGCCCATTCTAAGCGGGAGGTTTTAATAAAAGTCATGAGTTATTTAAAAACCAATAAAACAATACGTAATAACTACACATGCGGTCAAAAATATTCGTACGTCTGAGCGGAGTTGATCGTCGCACTAGAGCTACACGAGGGCTATTGTCAACACGCGTCGCAATTAAAAACCCCGATCAAGTCACGAGCCGACACCTGAGCAGGCAACCAACGCAAATTTTAGAACCGACAACGTACGCAGCGTCACATTACACGAGTATATTTTACGTACGCAGGGTATTATTCGTCTGGCATTTTTTAGTTGCACGAGACCGTTTAAAGGTCGGCACTTATTTTGTCGATTTCCGGACCCGAACCTGGGACCTTTCACATGCATGCAAGGAGGGCGCCTTAACCGACTGGGTTCCCCAGACCCCGTACATCCCAGAAATGTTGGCATTGATTTCTCGATTTTCATTATGCTGTGTTTATTCCTTTAAATTTAAAAAAGGTAAATATAAATCGTTTTTAGGGGACAGGCACTAATCGCGATGATTGTTATCACGAATCTTTTGGTTGGCAACACTAGTTTTGGACTTTAAACTTGAATGACTATAAATAGGGGCCGTAGTGAGCCTAGTGGTCAGCGTCTCGGTCTCGGGAGGTCCTGCGATCGAGTCCCGGTACCACTGAAGACCTACCGAGTATATGCGGAGTACGTGCTCGTTAAATCTGTTGGGTCCGAAAGTCCTCCAAGTTCCCATACCAAATCAATACCTCTGGGGGGTGACAAGCCAATTCTGGGGATCCTCTAGTTGGCCTGTCTCTAAAAATTAGATGGATCCACTTATGTGTGTGTGTTGTCTGTTGTGTCTGTCTTACTTGACGAAGGTTTATAAGCGGGTCTCTGACCAAGCACACAAACCTGAATATATATGTCTACCAACCAACCGACTATAAATAACTCGTCTCGTTTAAAGTTAGTTAAGTTTGAGTTATCGTCGCACTAGAGCTACACGAGGACTATAAAGTTAATAAAGAAAACAATCCTTGTTTTAAAGAAAATTACGAGGATTTTCGAAGTGATAACACCGAATCTTTGGCTCTTGCTCGAAGTGCTTTATAAATATCAACAATTTGAAAGGTATTAATATTGCCTAATCACTGGCAGCTGTAGGATTCCAACCCTTGAAATAATTGCTTAGTCACTTGACCCATGCTTAGTTTGAATTATCGTCGCACTAGAGCTACACAAGGGCTATTGGCGACGGGAGTCGTAATTTAGAACCACTCAATAGACCCAGGAAAAAAAATTTAGATCCAGCACTAACAGTTCATGTGTTGCTCTTATGCAATGTTATTTGCAAATTAAAAAATGTGAGGGTGGCTAGTTGAAGGCGAATGAGACCGAATGATCGCAGGTCTCTAAACCTCAGTGTTAGTGTGTTACTTTAATGGAAATAAATAATTTTCTAAACCACATTTCACCGGCTGCTTTATATATTTTTTTCAAACTGTTTTTTTTATATCATGAATGTAGCCGGATTACAGGGTTCCACTTTTCCCACACTATAATCCCACTTTTTGAAACTGGCTCGAATATTTTGCTGCAAAGTTGTTGAAAACTGAATATTCGAACCAATTAAAAAATATATGTTTAAGATCCCTGCAAGTCAGATACATTTATTAAAAACCATGTAAAAATATTCAATACAGCCGGAGAAATGTGGTTTAGAAATCTTCTTTCGAGATTTTTTTCCCTCAGGATTAATACCAACGCACTTTGATTTGAATACCCGCGGTCTTCCAGTCTCATTCTCCCTTAAAATCTGAATGTTCGGTTAAAGAGTCAATGTTCCAAGTTCATTATTTTCTCTGAGAACAATTATGGTGTGCGAGTTGACGGACATAAGTTCGTTCACTTGATTAGTATGTTTTCTTAAGAAATTGCTATTGTTCAAGTACTAAAATCAACGGAAAAGGGTAAGAACAGTCGCTGAAACGGTTAATATTTTAAGATATTTTCCGAAAGATTTAAAATCAAAACATAGCAGCATTTTCCTCAGAATTACGAATTTGTATCGTCGCGTCGTGCCGCAGGAAAATAGTCACCTCAATGGACAACAGTTTAAGAGCCATATTCGAGTCAAATTCAAACATCGTCGTACTAGATTTAGTTTAGTTTGAATTATCGTCGCACTAGAGCTACAAGAGGGCCATTGACTATGGTTCTAAAATACGACGCCAAGTGACGAGCCGACACCAGAGTAGGCACCCAACGCAACCGTTAAGGGCGACATCGTACGCAACGTTAGGAATTTGAAGGATATTAAACGTGCACTCCCGCCACACGGGGTATTATTCGTCGGACATTTGACTGCACGGGCCGTTTATAGGTGGGCAGTTATTTTGGCGCTGCCCGGGCCCGAACCTGGGACCTTACGCATACTAGGCGAATGCCTAACCGACTGGGCTCCCCAGCCCTCGTCCTACTAGAAGTACACGAGGGCTATTAGCGACTTCCGGCGCAATTTATAACCACTGTCAAGTGACGAGCCAACACACGAGTAGACATCCAACGCAACTTTCAAGGGATTAAGGGAAACTCTTAATCATATTTTACATGCACTTCCTCTACACGGCGCATTATTCAAAATAAATAACTTATTATGACAAACAGCCTAAGAGTTTTTCACTGAATTACAAAACATGATAGGTACAATTTACAACCAAGCCTTACCCGGGAATCGAGTCCAGACTTCCAGCTCTGCAGCCCAGAGCTAAAATAACCGGATAATGTGTCTTATATTTTAACTGCATAGACCATTTGTACGAAAGCAGGTATTTTGGCAGGATACCCAGGACCAAACCTGGGATCTTTCGCATGCACTGCACGGCACGGCAAGCTGCATGCCGACGAAACCAGATTCGAAATCAGATTTCGAAACTCAATTTTCTAAGGCTGTTTGAAAAAAAAAACGGTGCAAATTTTAAATTTAGATAAGTTACTAAACTATTACAGCAAGTCTGGTTACCCTAAAAATCTGCAAATTACGACTATTTGTAAACCATTCCCTTTAATCACGAAATATTAAGGGCAAGAATACAAGAAATTAAATAATTTAGACCATAAAAAAATCGTCAATGAATCGAATGTCATAGATAAAGCATGAAACTTTATTTCAAAACTTTTCCCTTTGAACTTCAATTTCAGCAATCATTTAAAAATAACATAATTATTCAGTTATCTTACATTATTCTTAATCTTATGAGTAAAATTAGTCAAATGCATTATCTATGACGCAATTCCAACAATAAGGACTTCAAAAGAACAAGTAAAATGTAAGCTTACCTTAAGTGTTCACGAAGACAAAAGCATCAAAAAGGTTATTGTGGTTTGAATTATCGTCGCTTTAAAGCATCAAAAGGCACGGAGCTTTCATAGAACAAGTTTTCAACTATAAAAAATAAAGTAAAATTAAGTTTTTTTTTCAAAGTACTAGACTTATCTTATTACTCATTTAGATTATTTTATATATTTGGAGTTAAATTACGATGTCAAACACATTATCTATGCACAATGAAATTTTCAAAAGGACAAGTTAAATGCAAAGCTTACCTAAGAAGTTGAGAAAAGCAATAGCGAAAATGGTCATCAGCATCACTTTTATAACTTCGTGCGACGCGCCAATCTTCTAAACTGCATTCATTGGTTGATGGACGTCACTGATTTGCATCCTCAAAGTTTGTGGAAGTGAAAAATACAGTCTTTTTAATTATCAGTTGGTTGAATATATAACCATCGGACAAAACCTACTAATGATCTTTTCGTACAACATTTATGAATGTTTTAAATACATATTTTAAAATAGTGAATATAGGTTTTAGGTACTGCGTCCGTGCTTTTTCTGTCTTCGTAAAAGGCTATTGGTAGAGAATGCTTGGGATATGTATGACGGCTCGGAATCTTTCCGGAAGGTTTGACTTGTTTCTCCTTTTCGAAGCTTTTTGACTGACACTTTTTCGAATCGCAATTCGTTTCCTCGTAAATATCTTCAAAGCATTCGTACATCATACGTTATAGTTCATGAAATAAATACTAACCAAGAGTGTCGGTGGATAGAAGAAGACGACGGATTATCTGGATAAGAGAATGTTTACCATTTAAATGCCGACGCGGCGGCGCAACGGTTAGGAAGCTAGCCTTTGGGGCCTCTGGGTTCGGGTTCGAATCCCGGTAAGGCATGGATGTTTGTGTTTGTCGAGTATATGCGGAGTACATGCTCGTTAAATCTGTTGGGTCCGAAAGTCCTGTGGGCGGTCATTGCGCAGTTTCCCACGGGTACAGGTCCATGGAGACTATTTCCCTCCCCTTCAGGGACATGTCTAAATTGTAGAGGTGGCGATAGATGTCAGCATTTGTCATATGTGTGTATGCATGTCCGTCCTTCTTGACGATGGTTTATAAGCGGGTCTTTGTGACCAAGCACACAAGCCTGAAAATATGTCTACCAACCAATCATTTCAATTTTTATTCTTTAACACTTTCGCTGCGTGTGATGCATTGATGCATCAAGAACTACGTATTTGCAGTACTACACTGCGAAAGTGTTAAATTACGTTGCCCTGAATCACGCCTGGGTTATTAGACATGGTTTATAGTTGATTTCTAATCACTGCTTTGTAATATTTAACAGGCAGAACGCGCAGTAGGCATTTTATGCCCCAAGGAATTTTTTAGAACTAATATCCTAAAGTAAATGATTTCTTTCAGTGTGACAAACCTTTAGATTTGATTAGAAGATCACACGATCAACTTTTGCCCTAAATTTGTCTACGGTGGAGATACGTCTAACAATTATTCATCATTAAAATATTTCGTCTCCAGCGGCTGCTTCTGGGTTAAACCAGGTGACAAGAACAACACAATAACATTTGAAAGAGAAATTTGGCTAGGGCTTCATAAAAAAAAATGTATTAGAACGAATCATATCACACCGTGCGCGAAAAAGTGACCAATTGGATAGGTATGACTTTTCGAGTAATAAATACTAAGATATTCAAAATTGAAATATCTAGAGATTTGAACAAATCTTAAATCGATTTGCAGAATAGTTGGAACACAGTTAGATGATCTTTATTTTTTCTGTAATTTGCTGCAATGAAGAAAGTAAACTTTAAAAAATTTTTATGAAAAACTAGTTGTTTGCCAATAGGTCACTTTTTCCGCGTACGTATATTAAAACGCAAAACTATCTGTTTTGGTTTTTTCACCAAGAATCATCTAATATTTGTTTTTCATTTGAATTTCCATAGTCAGAGAAACCCTCAATTTAGCTCCTAAATTAGGAGATTAGAAATAGACAGCCGGATACGATGGAATTATCCTCTAAATCATCCTCAATCGGTTTTTACCCTCTATTTCTGTGAAGATTTCTTACTGGAATTAGTATTCACTTAGTTAACAAAAACAACTTTTATTCCTTGCTACTTACAACTTAGTTTCACACTATTTTAATACTTAAACCACAGGTTAACCAAGCATCAAAATGTTTACAAGGATAAAAAAGCAGCTTTCTCACACACAAATTTTCATGGAATGTTACTTTTTTATCATTGTAAACATTTTGATGCTTTGTGAACCTGTTGTTTAAGTGTTAAAATATTGTGAAACTACGTTGTAAGTAGCAAGGAATAAAAGTTGTTTTTGTTAACAAAGTGAAGACTGATTCCAGTAAGAAATCTTCACAGAAATAGAGGGTAAAAACCGATTGAGGGTGATTTAGAGGATAATTCTATCGTTTCCGGCTGTCTATTTCTAACCTCCTAATCTAGGAATAACCACAAATTTTCATGGAACGTTACTTTTTCCGAAAAGGAAAACTTAAATCTCCAAGGAGACCTTTAAGTCACTTGATATAAAAATTTTGAATGCTCGTGCGATCAACATTATTTTTCGCACGAGCATTCAAAATTTTTATCTCAAGTGACTTAAAGGTCTCCTTGGAGATTTAAGTTTTCTTTTTCGGAAATAGTAACATTCCATGAAAATTTGTTTGTGAGAAAGCTGCTTTTTATTCATTGTAAACATTTTGATGCTTGGTGAAAAATAATGTTGATCTCACGTGATCTCACATCTTCTTTGTCAAATTTCACTTGAAATCCAGTCCAGTGAGATCCAATTAAGCTGAAACATTCGAAAAACTCAAAGTTGAAATCTACCTACAATCTGTAATTTCATTCGAAAAAAATATTTTACCAGACTAGGCTATCAAACATGTTATCTTTGTAACTCAAAGAAATTCAAAGTTAAATACGCACTAATTAAAGAAAAGAAAAGAAAATACGCAAAATTGAACAGTAAATGCTATCTAGGACTTATTTCAAGCTAAATTCAAAGTTTTATTAATACTTCGTATCGTTAAACTATTAAAAATAACGTTAAAGACGTGTTAAAAAATATATTTCTGAAACAATGAGTCAAATATATAATAACATTAGGAACACAGTTCGATAAATCCATAACTAAACTGCATGCCTGCATTTCCAAAAATAACTCTTAAACAAAAACCAAATAATCAGGATAAATAATAAACCCGATACCATTTACAAAATAAGACATCTTTTTCAATCTAGAAATACATGAGGCGGCCCTAAACGCAGGTATTTATCAGCAAACAAGGGAGTAAACAAGAATTCTTCATTTGCAAATGGCTTCCAGTGAGCATATCTACAATTTAATGCGAACTCGGAAAATAAAAAATTCCCGTTCGCCTCTTTTGATGTATTCGATGGGTTAGATAGAGCATTTTATTTTATACGCTGTTGATTGCGTATAATGTCGCCTAAGGGGATGGGGGGCGACATTACGCCGTCCCTATAACTCAGGATTCTTTGCGATTCTTTGGGCTGAGAATATTAAAGAAAATATGTTATTACATTTCACTTATTTTGTGCGGAGTTTTTAAGTGCGCACACTTTTAAGCGGTGCGATTGGTTTTTTTTGGTGTTGAAACATTGTTGGACGAACAGTGTGTTTAGTTTTTTCTATGTATTTGGTAAATGTTATTGCTTGTTTCTACACTTAATTTTAGAAAGGCCAACACTTGGTTTATCTGATAAAACTACCAATGTTATTTTAAATATTTAAATGGAGCTCACTAAACTTTTTTAGTTTGACTGTGATTACAAATTATCATTTTTTTTTTAAATTTTGATTCTTGTAAAGTATTTATGTGCCGATATGTACCATATATCTTAAGATGAGAAGAATCTCGCACAACTTGTGCTTAAATAATCAGAATCAGTTCATTAATTAATATGTGACATAATTTTTGCTTTATATCTTGTACTAAGTGGCATTAGTTGACGTAACATGTTACGTAAACCACCTACTCTACTCTACGACATGCTTTTGATAGATGAATTTTGGCGAAGAGCAAACACTATTGCTATTTTAAACTAAAGCGAGATATGGCTCGTCAGCTATGTTTTATTTTTTTTAAATTAAATTCAAAACTTATTAGCAAGGTACGCTGATGCCATATCTTTAGTTTTAGTTTGAATTATCGTCGCACTAGAGCTACACAAGGGCTATTGGCGACGGGCGTCATAATTTAGAACCACAGTCAGGTGACGAGCCAACACCTGAGTAGGCACTCAACGCAACCGCTAAGGGCGACATCGTACGCAGCGTCGGGACTTTTTAGCATATTTAACGTGTACTCCTACACGGGGTATTATTCGTGGGACTTTTTTGGCTGCACGGGCCGTTTATAGGTCGGCAGTTATTTCGGCGATGCTCGGACCCGAACCTTTGACCTTCCGCATGCAAGGCGAAAGCCTTAACCAACTGGGCTAACCAAACCCGCCATATCCTTGAATTCCTTATGTTAAGAATCTTCCAGTGCGTGTGAAAAGGAAGATCTGACGTGACTCTTATATTATTATCAAGTTAAAAACAGCAGCTCTTCTATCATTAACTTTGTTATTTTTAAAATTTTCAATTTACGTAGCAACGAAGCAACACATATAGAAAGCAACTATTGGGTAAAAATATTCATGTTCCCAAATTTGATTATGAGATACGACAACTTGGGGATCAAAAGACAGCCTCGAAATTGTTATTGGTAGTCGGGATTGTAAATTTAGATGTTTTCGCCGTGTTTTTCCAATTTACTCGCAAGAGAATACACTGTAATCAATTTGTGTTCTTGTTTTATGATGTTGTCGTTTGGGTAAAAGTGAATAAATTGTTAAATGAAGTAGATAATGCAAATAAGAGTGAAACTCTTACATAACATAGTTATGAATTTAGATTAGTCTAGTTTGTTTTGTAAGCATTGCTCATAATACTAGAAGATTATTTTATGTAACATGATGTAATTTGTTATCAACATCTATGAAGCACTTTCAAATTTCTGTCAACACAACATGATTGTTTAAAAATTGGATAATATTTCAAATTAAATTTGTTCCGTCCGGAAGCCCACTGACTACCACATACCAAAGTATTGGGGGTTTATATAGAATATGATGAAATTCGTCCCATTTTAGGAGAATTTCACCCACCAAAGGTGAAAATAAATTCAGACTGAGTTAAAACCGCTCGTTTTAAGAGTGTAGGACGCAGATTGTTTTCTTTTATTTCTTTTACCCACTCCGAAAAAGAGTGAAATTCACTCCTATAGGAGAAGTGCATTTTCGGCACGGAAAGGAGTGGAAATTAACTCAGACTGAGTTAAAACCGCTCGTTTGTTTTAAGAGTGTATGAGATTGTATGAAGCAGCTTCGTCCGGCAATATTTATCATGAATTCACCCACAATACGTTGACCAATCACATTCTTTTCTCTTAGTATTAATTGTAAAACAAATTTTGTTATACAAATACAAAAATTGTCGACCAACAACAGGCCAGAGGCCCAGCAAGGTTGGTCCAAAATAAATCTAATACATTACCTGTTTCCAATGACTATCAAGTTTCTTCTTAAAATCTTCTACTCTCTTCGAATGCACAACATAATCTGGTAAAGCATTCCACTCATTGACGACTCTATTGTAAAAATAATGTTTTCTTACCTCCCTTCTAAAGCACGATTTATTCAATTTCTGATCATGTCCTCTGGTCCGGCTATTTAAGGTAAAACCTAAGCCCTCCATGTCTCCCTGTTTTATGAATTTGAATAACTGTATTAAATCACCCCTAGCTCTCCTATTTTCCAGGGAATACATGTTTAAAGATCTTAATCTGTTATCATAATCAAAATCAGATAGACCCTTAATCATTTTTGTAGCCCTATGCTGAACTTTTTCAAGCAATTCTATATCTTTTCTAAGGAAGGGAGACCAAAAAAATTGTTATGTTGGGGATAAGTGATGGTCCACTCAATAACCAGCTAAAGCTGGAGGCTAAGCAGGTGCAAAACAGTTTGATGCAACGCAAAATTTTGCTCGCACAGGAATGAACATTATCCAACAACACTTGCTTTTTTTTCAATTACACCCATCTTTAATGGAACCGAAGCATGTCGCAAGTTTTATTACACACATCGTGATAAATTTTTTAGTTGTGTGGTGGGCTTCTCCTATTTTAACATGTGCTTATTATGGCACGAAACACAACACCAACTGCGACTCATGTAATTGTCTTGCATCAACAAAATTTTGCACTCCGAGGGATTCTAGTTTAACTATAGTAAATGCACTTATAATTGAATGTGTCCGCACAAACTCTTGCTCAACGCAATCAAAAGTTGTATTAGCAATAACCATATTCACAAACGAATGCTATGTTTTTTTTTTCCCTAATTCGAAAATAGGGTAAGTAAGAAAAAGATGCAAAGTATATAATGACAGAAAATAAATCAGATATTTAATATATATTTTTTCTACAACAAAAGTTGACTTTAACATAGGACGCTAATTGTGTCTTAAATAGTTTTAAGGTACTAACATTTTCTGCACATGTGACACAATATATAGCCCATAGTTATTTTGAAAATAAGGCTTTTAATACGTATTACACAGAATTAAGTATCTTTAACCCAATAGTTTATATGCAGGTAGTGTAAATAATATAAAGTGTATGCAGGAAATATTCATAAAACATTTACACTTTAATTATATCGCTAAGTTACTCCCAGTGAAAAATAAACTACGGTTGGTTGTCACAAACATTACGAATATTACACGGGCAAAGCTGCATAGCTATTAAAACTACCCCGAATGCGGCCTTTGAAACACTCCGTTTTAGAAACTTCTAAAACTTGCAACTGCCGATTAAGCATACATACGCGGTACAAGTGTACCATCAGCGAGAAAGAACCGAAGGAGCAATTAAGAAAGTTTCAAATAAATTGCGTCCCTCTGGAACCTCACGGTAAATAACAGGGTTTTTGAAAATGAGAGCAATTATTCGAAACGTATAATCATTATTCTGTTGCGAAATAAAGCTCTTAAAACGATGAATTGTTGCCGAAAAAGGTCTTTTGGTATTAAGAAACTAAATAATGGTTTGATATAGATTGTGCACATTTTTTACTCGACATTTATTTGGAAAAAATGTGTTATGACTCGCTGTTTTGAAGGAATTAATCTTTGGAAATTGATTTAAAGAATGTAAAAAATGGTATTTAAGCGTGCATTTATGAATAATGATAATGACTTTTAAAGAGTTTTATTTTGTTTGTAGTCGAAAGTGGTCTTTGTTGTGCTGCAGTTTTTTATTCATGTCATTAAATTGTAATAATTATCGTTTTGAAGAATGTTCTTTTAAATATCATTAATTTGATTTAGAGTTTTTTTCTGTTTATTAGTGATCATTAAGTATAATTTTAAAAAAAGATGTTCTTGTCATTAAAACAGTAATAAAACTAAATAATTGTTTGGAAATCGCAATTATTACAACATGATCTTAGTTTTACTTTTTGCACTCTACTATAAATTAGAAATATTAAGTCATTAAATAAACTTTGTTTGAGAAGTATTAGGTTTAGTTTAGTTTATATTATCGTCACACTAGAGCTACACGAGGGCTATTGGCGACGGGCGTCATATTTTAGAACCACGCTCAAGTGACGAGCCGACACCTGAGTATGTAGCTAACGCAACCGTTAAGGGCGACACGTACGCAGCGTTAGGACTTTGAAGGATATTTATCGTGCACTCCCACCACACGAGATATTATTCGTCGGACCTTTTTAACTGCACGAGCCTTTTATAGGTCGGCAAGAAGTATTAGGTGCAGTTGCATTTATTTTGAAAAGATTAAAGTTTGTTTGTTTTTTTGTTGTGTGATGTTAATGACTTTTATGTTTTATGAGATCTATGTTTTGATTTATGTTTTGAAAAGAGTTTCTTACAGATTTTACAAATAGGTTAATAATTTTTGTTTTATTTCTAATTTTAAGTGCTACTCTTTTTCTTATTATTGTTTAAATATAACATTTAAAAAATTCAGTATAATTACCAATTAAAAATGACAATCCAATTAATAACTATTTATACGCATTATATATTTTTCTACACATTGAACAGCATTATGAATTTATTGATAAAGCTGTGTTTTAGTAAAAAATAATATCGATAGACCCCAAAGCACGTTTAGAAAGAAATGTAATCTATCTTAAATTACTATAAAGCTATTTTTAGTCAACATACACTTCTTAGTTATGCTTGTATATACCAAAAAAAAAACATTTTTTCCAAAAATAATCAAGCCTTTCTGAAATTTCATTTCATAAATGCAAAATTTAATGTGCAGCATGCAATGCAATAGTAATCTTTCAAGCAATGTTCTATTATGTGTGTCATGGTAATATGAATAGCCTTTATATCACACCCTAGTTTGATAAATTGGAGTAACTGACTTACACTTCATCTAAATAAAATATTGCAATCGTTTTAAATCTATTTTAGTAACAAGCACCTTAAAAGTGTAAACCTAAATTGTTTCAAGTCAAAACATTTTATATTTCGTAATAATCTAAACCCATTTGAATCTCCAGAAGTACTTATGTAATCTAAACACTCGTTTCGTTTAAAATTCAGTATTTATACGTTATTTACTTCCAAACAAAAATCTATAAACCTTTGAATTGTTTTTTTTTAATCTTCAAACATTGCGATGAAAAAAAATCCACCACCGAAAGATAAACTTTGACTTTTAATCTTACTGCGAAAATAACTTCCAAAACCTTGAAGATTGCTCCAAAAAGAACTGTGAAGTAAGCTTTTTTTCTCCATATTTTGAATGCATTCATAAAGCTATTGGAAATTCTTCACATTTCTTAAATATTTTTTTTATTTATTTTTCTCTAGCGTAAAGTTTTTCTAGTGTTTCACTGCCAAAAAGAAAGATGTGCGGCGTTATTAAAACAAGAAAGTTAGTGTCAAAGACTTCAAGGATTTCGAAGGCAAAGAAGGTTTTTAATTCGCTCCTTTTTTATTTTCGTACTTTTTTCACTGCAAATAAATTCTTTCGAAAATAGATTCTTGGGATATTTTAATTAAAATATGTCTAGAATAAATACCGAAAATAAAATACCCCTACCATAAAAAAAGTGTTTGTCGATAAAAAAAAAATAAGCATTTAATATTCACAAAATTTCTGCAGATTTAAATAAACTTTAAATCTGATATTTTTATAAATATAAAATTTGTACTAAAAGGTTTTATAGCATTAAAAATTATATTTAAAGTCAGATCTGTAATGGAGAATAACATAATTAGGTTTCTATTATACTGTTTTAAATATATATAAATGTATTGCATAATAAAACTCTAGAGAAAATGATAAAACAAAATTATCCTGCGGTATTCAATGGAAGATTCGAACAGGGTGGAGCGTTTTTTGTTTGAAGGGAAAAAGGCAGTGTTTGACATAGATGTGATGTCAACATAAGCTTGGCCGTTTTGGTTTGGGCGAATTTGTGAAAGGTGGTTTGTAAACAAATCCAAAGTTTAGATGGAAAAAAACTCGTGACCTATGGCGTCGTAGCTTTGACGGCATCTTAGGCGAGGCACCAATAGAAAAATATACTTCATGTAAGGACACATGCAAATTGTAAATCAATTGTAGTCCAAATATCCGACGATGTGTGAAATTCATTAATCGCTACTGCATTACAATATATTTCCGCATAGATGTAGATATAATGACATGTTCTTTAAAAAAAAACCTGCAAGGTACAGTGGCTGCTTTGAGCACTGAAATTGTAAAGCTGGATTGTAGGGGTTGATACGTATATATTCCGGCTTTTTTGCTTGAGACCCGCTTATAAACTTACGTCAAGTAAGACATACACAGAAAGAATTTTTACTGACACAGAGAGAGAAATTACACCCAGGGCGAAGGCGGGAATCAAACCCGCACCCGGTACAGTAGGCAGACTGTTATCGTAGGCAGCTATCTTAACCACTAGGCCACCCGGGTCCCTGCAAAGCTGGAAATATGAATATAAAATTGCTAATCAATCCTTAACCACCCCCAATTGTGATTTTTTAGTTTTGTTTCGGTCGAATTGACGTCCCAATATAGCTGCACGAAGGCTATTGTCAAAAAGTCTCGTTATTTAGATCCGCGTTCATGGATAGATCTCGACACCTGAGCTGTTCCCAAACGCAAACTTATAGCGACATCTTACGAGGTGATTGGGAATTTGGTCGGCGACAGATTTATTGAACACCGAATTTGTATACATGGCCCTATTCATTAGAGGCTTTTTTCTTCGGAAGTTTGGTTAGTTCATCGGATGTATACATTGTTTGACAGAATCCCGGTAGATTTTCTCAGTAGCATGATGCCTCAACCCACCGCTACCCCACCGCTGTACTTCGACTGTTCCCCAACTGTCAGTTACATCTTTATCAAATCAACGATGCCAAACACGCACTTGAACGAACCCCCTCCACCCGACCTCTTTATCCATCACACAAACCCCCCAAAACTTCATCACTTCCATATCCCTTGTATGAAAAAAAGGATAATTCCTCCCAGCGACAAAGTCATCAATGCAAATAGCCCAAACTTCGACACGCCCTACACACCAAATTCAACTAAGGCCCGTACGAAAGCTTGGATAACTCTAAATCTCTATGACACAATCCAGCACCAAGTCCTGCATATATCCTGAAGAAATCCCATTCCTTTCGCTTCATCAACTGGAAGAAGTTAGAGTTGTTCTTATTTCAAAAATAGTTGTTTTGTTACAGAATTTTTAAAAAACTTAAATCTTTTTTTTTCTAATGTGTATTCACTATTGCATACACTCAAGTAAGTGATAATCATTATTGTATTCACTAGAAAAGAAGCAAAGGTATTTAACCACTTATGAGATACAGACAAATCATCTTTTCTTGTCACTTCCTATTTTTAAAACAAACTTTAATTATAACCATTAAGAAATTTTATATAATTTTATTTAATTTTAAAATTAAAGTATTGAGGAGTCTTTTAAAATATTTTACTGCAAAACTACTAGATAAAAAATATTTTGAAAATTACTATTTTATGATTTAAAAATTTTAAATCTTGAGCTGTAGAAAGAAGTTCTTTGGCCAGATTGCTTATTCCTGGGAAGGTTTAAGTTATACAGAGCGGTTAATTGAAAAAATTAAAAATTGAGCTATTGAACCTTTAAGCGAATCCAATAGTTAAGATCCACTCTTCCAGTTATAAGGCAAAAGCTATCATTGATCAAAATCACCTTAAAAGTATTAGTGAAGAGGCATACACACAAATTCAATTGCGATTACTATTAGATAGATCAGTACGCTTTGTAAACTATAATTCCAGATTCAACCCTCTGAGGAATATACACTTAATATTCCATTTATTGGCTTTAATACGATAACAAGCATATCAATTCATAACTTATGACTCGTTTTATTTTTGTTTAAAGTATATAACCTTTTCAAATCTTTAAAAAAAAAAGCTAATCGCTGAAAAAACAGTTTTCAAAGTGCAATGCAAACAAATTAACAGTAACCATAGATCTTGTAGTCACAAAACCTTGTCTCATTCTCAATTTCTTAGAACAGTTTTACATGTTCACGCAGTTTTTTCTTCAACATCCAAAAAGCAGCCAACGTTGACATACGCCCTTAAGCTCATATTCCCCCTTTTACTTGTGAATGAAAATAAAAAAGAAGAATGTATTACCCATCAACCTAAATGGACGTTTTCTTCAACGGAATCCCTTAAAAAGTTTTCCCTCCTCTCGCCTTTTGGTAATCACTGGCTTAGGATGAATATTTCATGGCATCTGAGCCCTCGACTTCAAGAATTTTTTTTCACTTCTAGGGGAACGTACAGTTATCGCCCTAGATTCCCAATTTATGGTGATATCTGAAGTTTGGCATGGAAGATGGGAACCTTTTCGACTGAAACGTATAGTTTCGGGTGGATGGTTACGTTTTTATTGAATGGTTTAACTGAATCTGTAGCAAACTTCAGGTAGAAAGACATAACTAAACGTGTGATATCTTTTACTTTTGAAATTTTGCTTGTGGTTTTAACTATTTATTTGTGGATGCCTCATATAAAACTTAAGTAAAATCGAGTTTAACCTGGCTTGAATCGATCTAAATAAAAGTGTCCATATTTTATGTCAAGCAAACTTTCAATAAAATGGGTATTTTTAGGATAACTATATATCCCAGAAGAATAAATAATTAGTAAACAAGTAACAATGATAGCATTGGCTTTAGAATGAATGCTTCAAAGTATCTGAGTACACTGTTAAAACTTTTGTGCTTGGTTTCACCATGATATTGGTTCCTAGTAGCTGCAACGGCTGTGTGGTGAAATGTTTCGCCTTTTTTTCGGTGTTTGTTTGAACCATTTTTCTGGATTTGGAAACAAAAACCTGAGAAATGGTTCAACATAATACCAAAAATATGGTTTAACGTTTCACCACACAGCCATTGCAGCTACTAGGAACCATATTTTTGGTGAAAAAAAGTCCATAATTTTTAACAGTGTACCTAACTAACTTCATAGATATCTTTTTTAAAAGGGAAATGTACAGTTATCACCCTGGCTTCCCAATTTATGGTTTGACTGAAGTTTGGTTTATGGTGGGAACCTTTTCGATCGAATCGTATAGATTGGTTTGATCATTATTTTTTTTTTATTTAAATGGTATGACTGACTATGATGCATTACTACTCTATACACATATACTCTAATATACTACTCTAATGAAATGCAGTTTATGGTGTTTGCGAAAGTCAACTCTTTCGAAATTGGTCGAAACAGTAGAAGCTTACATGCACATGTATAATATTTTCAATCTATATTATATGGTCTTACCGCTTATAAAAATACAGATTTTAAAAATTTGTATAATGTAATTTCATTTTAAAATAATTATTTCTATATAATATATTCTAAACCAACTACATCAACTAAGGCATACAATTAATCACAGGCTTAGGATAAATATTTCAAGGCATCTAAGTTCTGACTCCGTGTTTTATCTTTTTCATATACGTTTAACTTTTTCATATTCAGTTTATAACTTTGGCTTTCAAATTTACGGGATGGTATTGACCAAAACCTATAGTTTCAGCTATTTTGAAATTTTAGTAATGGAACCATTGGGTTTTAATTAGGCCTAACTGGTGGCATTAACCCTAGAAAATAGTTTGGTTTCTGGCCAGTGTTACTAGAAATATCGAATTAATAGATATACTTGGACTCTCTCTATTTTATAATATTTAGGAGGATATTTGGAATCTCTATTTTATAATCTTTTTTATTTTAAAATATTTAGGGTGAAATTCTAAACTGTTTTAAGGAGGATATATATAAAACTCCATAAGTAAAAATATAAAGCAAATAAATCATTAATATTGTTTTCTAAGTAAATAATATTATTAACACAGTATATAAGTACTTGAATTATATCTTCAAAAACATTAATGAAAAAAATTTATGAAACATGCAAATACAAATACAAAAATTGTCGACCAACAACAGGCCAGAGGCCCAGCAAGGTTGGTTCAAAATAAATCTAATACTTTACCAGTTTCCAATTACTATCAAGATTCTACTTAAAAAATCTTCTACTCTCTTCGAATACACCACATAATCTGGTCAAGCATTCCACTCATTGACAACTCTATTGTAAAAATAATATTTTCTTATCTCCCTTTTAAAGTATGATTTCTTCAATTTATGATCATGTCCTCTGGTCCGGCTATTTAAAATAAAACCTAAGCCCTCCATGTATCCCTGTTTTATGAACTTGAATAACTGAATTAAATCACATTATGACATTATGGGCTACACAAATTAACTATGTGTTTTTTATTTAAAAAATACGTAAAACCACTGACATATAACTGTTATAAAATTCCGTTTAATGATACAATCTAAATTGTATCGTATCAAAAATTAAAAGAAATATTTTATTTCTTCCATGTCGATATATATTAGCATTCATTCAATGTTTCAATATTTCCAACCAGCAAACTAACTGGATCACATTCGTCCACAAAATCTAGCGTAAACCCTCACCTGCCCACATGATACCTTCTGGTATTTCATTCTTACAATCTATTATTCATCTTTATTTCTACAGTGTTTCTTAAGCCTTCTTGAAAGTAAAACCCTCTCCAATTTACGACGACATCCCCTGACAAAATCGTTCTTTGGCCTTATTTTTATGACCCCCATCAGCCAAAGGATGCTCTCCACTGGCTTCACTTTTTTCTGGTAGGCACTCACTCCAGGTCATCAAAAGTTAAAAGCTCTAAGAAGAAAACTATGGCACTGTGCGTGGAAAAAGGACCGATCGTTAAAATGTCGATTTTCAGGAGAGTCGTTTGAAAATGGGTGTTTCTGTTCAGATCTATGGTAGAAAATTGACAGATATGCTTATTTTAGATCAATATATGTAAATATAACTTTCAAATATGCGCGAATTGATAGGCAGCAATATGTTGAAATTTTTAATTACATCAATCCGAAACGATAATTTTGTTACATACGCCACTTTTCATAGTAAAATGGGATAAACTTCTCAGGAAGATTTTGCAGATAGTTTGTGCCATGTATTTTGCAGTTTGCATAAACAGAATATGCTAAGCTCTGGTTGATTCTTTCTTGTGACAAGATAGTTTCATACTTGATCCGCTTGGCTGTTGACTAATTTTTCAGAATTAAGTTTGGAGATGTTTTTTTTCCTGAGTAATTTCATGGTCGAAGGAGTTTTACTGTTTCGGATCGTGATGGGCTTTGATTGAAAAACGATATTTATGTTAGGATGGCCACATTCCACTATTTTTGCATGAAGTTTCTAGGTTCAGAGAAGGTTTTATATACTTGGACAGTAGCATAGATTTCTTTAAATAAAATATTTTCTTAAGCAATTAAAATAACTTATTCTTTTTAAAAAAAACTAAGTGGACTATATAATTATGAGTTTGTATTATGTAAAGGTACAGCTTTTCCTTCGATTTACATCTTAGAGATAAATATATTTCTAACTAACCATATTTTTTTATATCGTAAGGTGGTTTTTTGTTGCTTTCGCTTATTCATCAAATCTAATTTTTAATCCCGCAATTAATTTGTTTTTCATTACATTCTGCTAGCAACATTTTCATAAAATTTATGAATTTACAAAAATATGTTTACTGTTATCAAAAAGTCATTCACTAATTTCTGTTTTCAACGTTATCATTTTATCCTGTTGATTCGATTCGAAGATAAAGTTGAAATTATAATTTACGTAAATATCCGTGCATATATCGTTGTATTAAATTCATTCATATACTCATTTGTTATATTTATTAGGCACTGTTATCATACAAAGTACATTATTGATCAAAAAGAAAAAATGAAAATGATTCTTCATGAAAATGATATTACTATTATATCGAAAAATAATCGTGATTTGAATCAAATCCTAATTTTGCATCAAACAACAATTTTAATTATAAGAAGATGAATTTCAAAGTACACTTGCATACAACTCCTTAAAATTGAAGCATTAAATATATTTATAATTGTTTATATTACTTTAATTATTTTGTACTAGCAAATTATACCTTCTCGCACGGATAAAAAAAATATCAAATAGATTCCAAATATGTGTACCATATACCTGTTATAGGATCATAAACTTATCATTGTTTCCGCTCGTTATAAATTATAAATCCCATTCATGCTTAAATTCCAAATGAAAATGCGCTATAAAATGCACCATAATGTCATCACAATTCCCTCATAAATATATAAAACCTTTAGCTCATTTGGCGCGATTTTCGAAATAATTTGGCAGAAAATAGAGATAGCTACAACGCACCCATTATACAGCTCTAACAAAATGACCTTCGAACAACCGACCAGCTTATAAATTACTTATAAAGAAATTACCTATTTGGCAAATTTTAGTTAATAATTTGGCGAGTTTTGGCAACGTATTTGGCGAAAAAATAAAGACATAAAGCAATATAGCTCTAG
Source organism: Oedothorax gibbosus (assembly GCA_019343175.1). Lineage (NCBI taxonomy): Eukaryota > Metazoa > Arthropoda > Arachnida > Araneae > Linyphiidae > Oedothorax > Oedothorax gibbosus. The sequence continues at coordinate 12,899,118 of CM033279.1, forward strand.
TTGATGGCTTTTATTAACCATCATAGTTCAGTAATAGCTAACTTTATACATTTATTGCTTAATATGCATACATGCAGTCAACAGAAAAATCAATGAAAAAAATCATCAAATAAACCCACAATAAAATCCGGGAATGAAGACTGGCGGAATTACGTCACTTGAAACATGTCAATTATTTTTCAAATAATGAATTTAGTTTCTGAAAGTAATGACAAAAGAATAAAATAAACATTTTGAATTTTAAATGTTTTCGTTAAAAGTTTTATTTAATTTTTTCAGCCGATGGCATCAGGAAAGAGAAAAAATGATCGGATTTGAGCGAAAGTGGTGTATTTTTTTCAGAAAATTCGAATTTTCTCTAAAATGGAACAAATATGAAAAAACTAAGCCTCAGGTGCACACGTTAGTATTAAAGGGAATCTATCTTTAAAATTTCGAATTCCTGTGGGCAGTATAAGTAGGTCTTTTACGATCCGATAACAGACACACACACAGACAGACAGACTCTTTCTTTTATTATTATAGATTTTAGCCCGACTCTTTATTATTTTGGACCAAACATTAAGATTTTGTCTTTTTTAATCGTTTATTCTTTGTTGATAATGCCACTTATTAATTTTTCTTCCTGAACTCGTGCTTATTTTACAATGCATTATTCATTTCGTTACGGCAAGCGTTAATTACTCCGTAATTTGTAGTTAAAGACAAAGTAACGTGAGATTTTAATTTGTTTATTTAAAACATTGTACTTTTAAAAAGGTTCAAGCAAGTTTGTTTGCTACACATAGAATTGAATATTAATATTTTTCCTTTTATTATGAGAAAAAAAAGTAGTTTTTTTTAGTTTACTCGTGGAACTAATTTAATGTTTAGCAAGCATCGTATTTAACATTTTAAAAAGGTGTACATTATGAAACAAAAAATATTTCAGTTCATAAAAATGAGATTTCTGAATAATTATTTTTGTGTGAATATTACCAGTCCCATAATTAATTATAAAGTTGGCATCAAAGAATTCATGTTTAAGCATTAAAAAAAAGTGTTTAATTTTGTACTATTTTACATAATGCTATCAATAATAATAAAAGAAAGAGTCAGTCTGTCTGTCTGTTTGTCTGTGGATCGTGAAAGACCTACTTATACTGCCCAGAAAAATTTGAAATTTTGAATATCGATTCCTTTTAATACCTACGTGTGCACCTGAGGCATATTTTTCCATATTTGATAATTATTTTTTAATTAATATTAATATTTTCAAAACATACGTCATCCATCTAAGAGTGAGGGACCATAACAGGGCTTGAAAACACATAGACCGGGCCAAAACAGGGGCTTGACGTCATCCGTCAATAGACAGCATTTAAATAATTACTAAATAAATGTATCGTATTTTTTCTAAATTGTATTTCGTTTTTTCTTATCTCAATTCTTTATTCGTTAAATTCTCTAAATATTACTTTAAAAGTTTTCATTTTTTATTGTTTACTCTACGATTTATGCACCAACACGAATTCGATTTTGTTTTGATTTTAAAATTGCCTTACACTTTCGAAACAATATACGTATTTACAATTCGTGCTTTCAAATGACTTCGTAGTACTGGATCCTGTGCACATATGGGAACAGATATGATATAATGGCCATTTTCGATTTGGCGTTTTGAGTTACAAAGCCAAACAACAAAAATGCATAATTGTGGTAAACATTCTATTTCATATTTCATACAACTAGATAGGTATACTAACCCAACTTCAAAATTCTTTATGACAAATTTCTATTAAATTAACGGGTTCCCAGCAAGGCGGGACCATACTGCTAGTAAATAATAATTGCTTAATCTGCAAATTCAAAAGACATTTTACGAATTCCAACACATATCACTAGTTGAAGCATGATATTTTCTGTAAAATATTAATTTTTAAATATAATAGGTTTGAATTCTACAAAAAAATATTAACAATAAACGAAAATTTCCTTTCCTTTAAAAAATGAAAGCCACGTTAATTAAGATAAAAGTTTATTGTGCAAAAAATAATTTTTTGACTTTAAATTTTTTTTCTGAATAACATTACACCGAAATGTTAAAATGAGGTTGTGTTAAGTTACTCCCATAGTTACTCCATATAAATGGGTGAGGCTAGGCTTCCAACATTTTTATGGAATAACGTCACACCAAATTTATGGAGTAACGTTATACAAGGGAAAAGGTTTACTTCTATTGTGCGGTGAAGCGCTTCTCCAAAAATTTAGCGTAACCTTTCTCCATAAAATCGGATGCAGCACTTGCTTATTTTTTAAATGGAGGCAGCCCATTGGATTTTTTGTTTCAAAATAACTTCCAAAATCCAATAAAATTAAAGTTAACATCGATTCCAAACATAAGTAAACTACATATTTTAGTTTCCTTTCTGTTAAAATCACTGCCAACTTCAAATTTTTACTTGAACTGGAACTCCAATCTGATTCGAAGGCATGGCCATCAAGCTATCAAAAACCAACAAATCGTTATCTATTCCCTTCAAAATCATCCTATAACCCCGAGGTTTCTCTTTTTGCTTCAGATAGAGAAGCCAAAAAAAACCAATCCATCTGGGGATTTCTCTTTCTATTTCTTTATCAGTGGCGTGTTTCTAGTTTCTACCACTGGCCGTGGTGGTCAGACGAAATCCTCAGAACTCGCAGACCATAAGAATATTTCTTCCGTATGGGCCTTTCCAATTTATTTGTTTAAGATTTGTTGTTGTTTTTTTAGTTTTCGCCTACCATAAGAAACCGTCGGAAAGTGGCAAGTGGTATAGACGCTTTTATTGCAAATATATTCCTAGCAACTGTTTTAGTGGGTTTTTGGTTTTATGCTTGTGGTTCTTGTTAAGTTGAGGCATCCGTTACTTGAGAAGGAGTTCGTTAAAAGTTTAAAAAGGCCAAGGTTCTGTTTAAAGAATAAATTATTTCCTAAAAGGGATAGAAATGAGGAAGAAAAAAAGTGTTGCTTTCACTCATCAAGTTTTGAAAAAGACATCGAAATCTTGTAAATTATTTTCCTTTTTTGGAAATCGTTAACTCCCATTGTATTTTTCTTTATAAAGTAATTAAATATATGTGAACAAACGCTTATAGTTGGAGTTGGGTTTAAATTTAATTATTGGTAACGAAAGGTCAGTTAAACTATCGTAAAAATTATCAATAGGGTACTTGACTAAATTTTTTTTATTGGCTTAAAATATTCTTATGCTAAAAATATTAGACCCGTATTTTTTCTTTTTTTCAAATACCCCATAAAAAGGTAGAAAAATGAATTTTAAAATTAGGACGAAAAATCACTCCCGAAAACGCTTCCTGGCTGTCACGTGGTATCTGTGATGTCACTAGTGACTATAAACAAACTTTGAAACACCACATTGGAATCGATTTTAGGCAAATTTGAAATATCCGCTTCTGTAAAAAGCCTTACATTATCTCAATATTTATTATTTCAAGAGTAAATTAGATTAAATCAAGTTTAATCAGAAAACAAAAAACATCACGCCGGTTTGTTTATAGTTACTAGTGACGTCACCCAAAGCGTTGTGTTTGTGATCACGTGATGATCACGTGAAAAAATGCCTTTTTCAAATGATTTTTTTTATGATTTAAAGATTTATTTTGCAAAAAAATTATATGCATTTGTTATTTTTAACTTTCAACTATAATTTAAATAATATTGGAAGGTATTTTGGCGATGCAGTCAAGTACCCTATTGCTTAAAATAAAATCCCAGATTTTTCTTATTATATATTTGACTATTGCTTTGTTATTTAATAACATATATTACTAGCAACAAAAATCATCAGCATACCTACAAAATAATGAGAAGGAAAAGTTTTCATTGTGATTTCATCATTAAGCTTCTTATATAGTTTGTAAAAGTACGAGAATATTTACAGTTGCCCTATAGAAAATCTCATAAAATTCTTCTTTCGCAACCTACAAATATTTTGTGTGAAGCTGTTGTAAAATCTCTGTGGAAGTTTGAAGTATGCTGATGAATATTACAAAAGATTTTGGTATTTATAGCTTTGTTATACGTAAACATTAACTCATCTCGTATAATAGTACATTAATAATGCACTTGAAATCTTTGTATATGTACTTATTCTATTTGCTTATGATAAAGTCAAGAAATACTAAATAAAATACTTTTATTCAGGCAAATGCATATTTTGAAGTTGACTATATTTAAATTTTCTCGTCATAGATAATACATACCGATACGAGTTTGCAATTATAAATACAGATATATTCCGTTAATCTATTCTTAGTAGGTACTGGCCCAAATTAGTATTATTATTGAAGAAGATAACTCAAAATTCCGATGTTATTGTGCTAAAAACTTTTGTGTATTCAAAACATAAACCGGGGAAAAATGCATATTTAAAAAATACTCTTTGCTTTTAGAAAGGCGAAAACATACACCTCTAGAATAACTTCCCAAAATAAATGTTTACTCACTTTTGATTTCCATGTCGTAATGTGAAATCTCTATTAATTTTTTTGCAAAAATACATTATTTGTTTAACTTTTTTTTAAAAATTAACAATTTTCAATATTATGAAATGCTAGTTTCATGTTTTTTGTTTCATGTCATTAAAATTAGTTTTTTTAACTGCTTTTCATAATTGCTCATTTTTTTATATTTCTAACGTGCGTTTTTTACTAAACTGTCTGCAAATGGGCATGTATAAGGTCTTAAGTGGCAACAGAAATTCTGAATAAAAATACATTCTTCCTTTATCCACGATTGGTGAATCAATGTCACGTAGGACCAGATCAATAGTCAAAGCACCAAACGTAAGAAAGCCAGAAATGAAAGCTGGAAAGAATACATCACCTGAAACAAGCCAATACTTAACACTCAAAGCAAACAAAACGAATCAGTTTTTGTTTAATTTTAACAGGGTTCGCGAAACATTTTCAGGTTAATTTACATATTTAAAATACAATATATATATATATCAATTTAAATACAATAAACCTAGTTAAAAACTCACTGTAATTATAACTTATAATTACCTTATTACTATTAATAGTAATAGTGTAGTGAAATTTGTAGTTCAGAAACTTACTTAATGGAGAACATTATTCCCAACAACGGTCACAATTCTATCATCAAATATTCATATGTATCCAATATTTATGTAATCGGCCGCACACAGAGACTTGTACATTTCACAATCACAGTCACATTAATATTAATATTGGAATAGTTTCGGCTTTAAAGATAGGTAGATAGCAGCAACTGCAGCTGAAGCAGAAATTGTAGTTAAGGCTGGATTTCCAATGATGAGCCATCTAAATATTTGTTTGAGATCACATTTGGCACTTAAGTATGTATAATTGTGCTATTTATGTCATGTAGGAATGTATAATTTTGTGAGCCATAGATGAATATATTATACATTCCCATGGGTAAATTAAATTGTTATTGAAATCCGCAATATATGTTAAGTAGAATGTGATATTTGATTGTGAGTTATTTTTGATATTGGGTAATTTGTTAGCCTCACGCACTGTAACTAGATTTTAAACAATTTTAAATTCTTAAATTTAATCAATTTGTAAAAGTTTCAATATCCCATTCTACTCTTAATGGCGAGTAATAGGTTAAACATATAATTTTTAGTGGAGTTATGTTTAAAGTTTAAACCTAGAAAAAAGAATTAGAGAGCGATGCTTTACACTTTAAATTGTTCTTCAGAAAAAATTAGCTGTGCCAGAAAATTCTATATAATTTACAAAAACTATCAACAATTATAGAATCATAACGTTTATTTATTAATTTTAACATATTTTAAAATTATTAAAATGATTAGATTTCCACTTTAAATAGTACGGATTCTGAAACACGAGCTAGCAATCTTTTTTCTATGAAAAGTTTTTTTATAGTGTAGCAGATCTCTTCACAAATAGATAAGTTTAACACCAAAAGTTTGATAGCCAGCTTCATTCCTTTTCCTCATACAGTGCTATACATAAGAGTTTTATACATTTTCAACAATTATACAATTCACACTGATCCACAAACACTCAATACTATGCAGTAAACGAAAAAACATTTAAAACACTAATCACATGTATTTTATTAGTATTAAACTTAAATGAATGTAAATATATTCGGCCGGAATATGTTAAACATATTTCTTATCGTTATGCGTGGCAAAAATTCATTACTCAAAGTAAACGTACGTCAGTTTATAAAAAAATGTATGAGAATAAATAAACATTTTTTTTTTGAAAAGACAGGCTAACACACACAATTTAAAATCTCTACACTAATCATATGGAAATATTTTATTTAAAAGAATATATATGAGTACCAGTTATTTAAATGTGTTACGGAACGGAGAGTTGTTTTCTTATCATTTAACAAGCACGTTTCTAATAATAAACAATGCCGCACAAATATCTTGTTTACGTTTCTTGAACAGTGAATAAATAAACATTAAAACACGATTTACTCCACTGAAACCGAACTAGCATAATATTTGTCAAATGTAAAGATAACATAAACATTGTAGTAGAACTTATTGATAAAGAATTATGATTTCAAGTGCTCATGTTATCTTATAAAAAATACTTTAATTATAGAAAAATGCTCTTTCAAGCCGAATATATTTAAACATCCATGTTGTTTATCTAGACATTTAATGCGCATTCATTTTTGACTTGCACCTTTTGTGCTTTAAGGTATGGAAATTCGCCAAGATAAATAAATATACAATGTACGCATTCTTAAAAGGATAAATACAACAAAATTTGAATTGTAAAAACGGAAGACCTTAATGCCTTAAGAATAAATGCAATAAACACCGGTTCCGTATTTTAAATGAAACATAACCTCTTTTATAAAAGTCCCAAAACATCATATTTTCTAACGTAATCTGTAATTTAAGCAAACATTCCAAATAAATTTATAGCATATCCTTTCTGAGAACCATAATTTTCAAAAGAAAACGCCTCATTTTATACCTAAACTGCTTTTAAACACACCCATTAAAATCGCCTAATAGAAAAATTATGGAACGTAATGAAACATTTCGCAACCCATTACCAAAAACAAGACATCGCCCGCCATCTTTTAAATTTGAGAAAGAAACTCCCCGCATCCCAAACTAATCACCTAATAGAACCTCTGATATACAACACTCGTTAAAAAGTGAAGCAACTCACAAAATTTATTTTGGGTTTAAATTTCTAGAACAGTTTAAGTGTACTAAACACTGTTAAAAATTATGAACTTTATTTCACCAAAAATATGGTTCCTAGTATAGTTGCAACGGCTGTGTGGTGAAACGTTAAACCATATTTTTGGTATTCGGTTGAACCATTTCTCAGGTTTTTGTTTCCAAATCTAGAAAAATGGTTAAACCAAACACCGAAAAAAAGGTGAAACATTTCACCACACAGCCGTTGCAGCTACTAGGAACCAATATAATGGTGAAACCAAGCACAACATTTTTAACAGTGAACGTGGACTGGTGAGCCATAAAAAAATATACCAGTTTTGCTCGTTTTACACTCTGTGGTTCCGGTTATGTTACTGTGTTATGTTACGGCTCGATTATGTTACGGTGCCGGATCATCGTAGTGTTAATTGTTAAATCAAATGGACTTTACGCGGGAGGTGGTAGCAAAAACCGTACTTACGACTTTACCTGCGGTTTTTAATCAAGTAGTGTTGCTGAAGTTGCAGTGTTTGGCAACTTTTTTTTCCGCACTTCTCTTCCATCATGCTTGAAAGATCTAACTGATGTAACCCTCCTAGCGGTAAGCCAATTAGCTGCTTTAAGCCGAATACTTTACATGTTATATAGCTAAGTAATAGGATATCCAGTTATGAAGATGCACCAGTTAATAAGATACCCGACTTGCAACCAAGTCAGCACCATCCACAGTCAACTGCTGCAACACCATCTAGACACATACCAGTTTCGACAACTGTGTCATACCCATCGCATAGGCCTACACAAGATACGCCGATTTTGACAGTCGATAACAGTCATGCGAATAATATAAATCCGTTTAATAGAAATGGCAAAAGTGTAAACCTGTTTCCCCTGCTTTAGTTTATATTGAAGATAATTTAAAGTTTTCGCTAAAATTTTATTTCGTTTAAATTTTTGTGGCAGATGATTATCAATGACTTAGCCATACTTTAGATTTTAAAATTTAGTAAATATAAAATTCACATTTTAAAATATAAAGTTCACATTTAAAAAAATGTGTATTGCTATGAAATCTGACTGTCAGCTGACTAATTTATACGTATGTATCCCTTAGAGGGTTAACATTGCTACTGCAAACATCCGGCACCCTCAGCACGGCGAACATTACCTGACCCACATCATGTGAAACGAGCCTTAAATTTGAAATACCAGTTGTATGCAAATATATCACTTTTCAACGTAATGCTTGATATTTCTTTGTATCGTTTCAAAAAAGCATTATCAGTAACGAACTCTATTTAGTAGATGCCCCGTATATTAGTGGCCAAATCCCATGCATACAATATACAGCGCCGCTTTTAACAGGTGATTGAGCTGGGGGCCCTCTTAGTTTGGCGATCGAATATGCTAACTAGAACTTGGAAGGATGTAGTTTTAATGGCGTATTAGGCCTTTAATAGAAGCCGGGGCCTTTTGTTTCAAAAAGAACTTCCTTGCAACAATGGAATTATGTATTGATTGGCTAGGATGTAATGCTCGATGCATCGTCTGATAATGAACCACTTCTGAGTGGCGCTGTTGAAGAAATGTGCAATGGTTGCTTACCACTCGTTCTAAAAACTAAATGAAAATTTATTGCGCACTCAGCTCCTGTAGCTTTTGTTGTTTTTGTAGCTACAGTAATGCTTTGAAAACTAATATGTTTTTTCACCTACCTTTGTTTTCACTACATTTTTTTATTCTTTCCTTCAATGTATTCAAACTTCATTTGAGAAGGTTTTGATTTTTAGACTGTGTTTTGAAATAATTTCTCTTTAGCGTGTGGGGCATATTTTTTTAATAATAAGACATTCGCTTTTTTAAATGGTATAAATAAATAAATTGTATATTGGGCACCAAGAATACTTACCTATAAGGACACTTAAACCAAGGCCTTTTTCTTGCAATTCAAGAAAATTGCGATTCGGAAATGGCAAAATCGATTCGGAAATGGCAAAATTATTTTTTTTAAGATAGCTGATTACATGGGGAAAATTACAATCAAAATATTGTACAGGTTTTTTTAGATATTGGACAAAATGCACCCATTTCTCAATGCTAATTTTGTTTAATCTGTAAACTATACATTATATGTATATTTAGTTTCCTTCTGATTTTACAACACGTGATTCGATGTGTGTCAACATCGTGATTTTCTTATTTAAACTGATAAAATGCACTTTTAAATAACATAACATGTTATGTAGCTAAAGTTAATATAAACAATTAACTAAATATCTTACTATCCTAAACAACTGCTATTTAAAATGACCACGTTATAAACATACTTGCTTCAGGGTGAGGATACTTTTGCAGGAAACAAATTAATGTTTAGGATATTGTTTTGCTTCTCCGGTGGGGCTTTTATTGAAAACAAAATAAATGGTTTGGGTTGGTGCCAATCAATTCAGGAAGATCTCTCTTTTTAGTAACAGTTATCCCTTTGATGGATTCATTTATCAAACTTGGAATGCCCCTTTATTGTCGCGAAACATATGTCTTGCCTTTGTTTTGTAAGGCAGATAGATAACAAAAAGACAAAAAAAGGAAAGAATTTCTTTACGTGTTCTTTTGTGTTAATACAATAGATTCGTTGATAATGATCAAATGAGTTGTATTTAATTTTCCATGTAGATCCTTAAACAAAAGAAAAGAAATATGTCGTCCTTAGTCTGTCAAAAAGCGTTTACAATCATAAAATCCTATTTAATTATAAAATCCCTAAGTATATTGGTTCATCAAATATTTGTTGATAGAAACTGCCCGTTTGAATAATGATATAGCACATATACATGTTTGAAGAATAAATATATTATTTTACAGAATTGTTACATTTTTAATATTATGCAAACGCGTTAATATTAGTGTGAAGTTTTAAAACGACTTTTGGCTGTAAAAATACTTTCTTAAAATTTATTTATAATAAATTGACTGTTAAGAATAAATCAATTATATATTTGTAAAATATTAAAATATTTATTATGAAGAGAGATATAGAAAATAAACAAAAGTTGCACCTAAGTTAACTGTTTATCGAAAACAAAAAGAACCAATAAATATATTTAAAATTAAGGTTATAAAAATTTTAAATTCTGAATACGAATATTCTATAAATAGTATATTATGGTTCATCCAACATAAGGGAAGATCCCCCGAGTAGATGAAATCACGTGATATTTGGTCAGATGGGTTCCGAAACCACAAATAAAATAGAAAAAGCTTGGACCCTTTTTTCGCAATGTTCTTTTTAGTTTACTTTGGCCAAAAAATGAGTTTGATACTTTTCGGAGATCTTAGAAAATTCAAATGTTTTCCATCTGTTTAAAAAAGAAAAATATATTTAATGCTTTATATCGTGATTAATACATATTTCCCCGTTTGTTCATTTCTAAAGTTCCCTTGTGATATGTCACCTCCTGATACTGGGCATCCATTTAAATTGATGGATTTTTTAGTTTATTTTACTACAGAATATATTTGAAACTTTAAGAACTAAAGTAGTTTCCGGTAGAAAATGATCTTAGAATAACTTTTCAGCCTTTTATAGCATGTACGTCAGGCAATTATTTTTTATAAAAATTAAGTACTGGCACGATTTCAGAGATATTGCCAAAACCTTTTCCAACAAGACATTTAAATAGCATTTAGCATTAAAATTCTTTATAAAAAGACTGTTAATTAAAAAAACAATGAAAATTGGTTTGTTCATTCATAGAAAAAAACGGGTATTTTTAGGACTTAAAACTTCAACATTTATTGAATTTTATTTAAAATTGTGGTTGAATGTGAAAATATGTTTATATGAAGAATATATACTTAGAAATTTTCTGGTATAGGCTCAGGCTAATATACAGTCCCTGGACCAATTACTAGACGCACTGCAAGATTTCATGTAAAATATTAATTACCGGGTGATATTGTACCGTTTTATTATTTTAAATTGATTTGTTTTTTAATTTTAAATTATCCAATCGATTACTGATTTATTTGACATAAATAAAACAGCATTAATTTAGAAAAGCATAAGTTTATTAAGTTTTAAAGAAAAGTGAAATTAATTTTAGTAAAAGTCAATATTTAGTTGAGCCACCTAAACCGCTATCAAAGCTTTAATTATGCGCGGCATGCTATCAATGCAAGGCTGTACTGTCTCCTGCATTTAAGGATGATGATTCCACACATAAATAATAGGGGGAACTAGGGACATTCGACCCCTAAGGATACATGACCCAATGCCTTTTCTCAGCAATGGAAAAGTTTTGTGAGTTGAAAGTGGAATCACTTTTTTCCTATTCAACTAGTTGATCACATGGTGAAAAAACGAGCTGAATCATTGCGTATTTGTTAAGTTATGCGAAGAAATACGTTTTCATGCACTGAAAGTAAATTTTTGAGGCCGTAAGGTTTTTCGGTCTACATTTTTTGGTTTAAAAGAAAGAGTTTTTCAATTAGTTATTTGTTTAGTTCATGCTATTAGCTACAGTTACATGCATAATAGTGCTAATGTAATTATTCCCAAATGACTTTGTTTTGGGATTAAACAAAAACAGTGCAACTAGGGATAAGTGACCCAAACCAATTAGGGATATGTGACCCAAGTAAACAACACAAAAGTAGACAGAAGTAGACCAAGTAAATTTTTTTTAAATCACGGGATTCCCAAAAGTAATTGACTGGGTCATTAACGAAGTATAAGGTTTGTTTGGAAGGTACAAGGGATTTTTTTTAACGAGTTTACAATTCAATATGCAGAAAAATCGATATAAAGTGTTTTAAATGTCTAAAATGGATAATACATCCCAAAATGATATTGATAAAATAGTAGCGATTCTTCAACCACATGTGTTTTCTTTTCAAAATAAAAGAAGCCCAGTTTTGTATTTCGAACAGAATTTACTTTTAAATTTGATTATTTCGTTAATAAGCATAATTAATGATATAAAAATAAAAAGTAATAATTTTGTCTGAAAATACTATAAAATCTATATAAACTTTATAATATGATATTAGTTTTGTTATTTGGTAAAAGTTTTTTGATTACTTTAAGTTATACTACCACATTTTGGGGTTGGGTCACGTATCCCTAATAGGTGGGTCATGTATCCCTATGCATTGGGATACATGACCCAAAACTAAAGTTTTAAATAATTTATATTTTACTACTATTGCAGTTAATACTACAGAAAAATACTAATATGTATTGTGTACTACTTTATGAAGTATAAATTATCTGCATTTACACATTCATAAATAGTGTTTTTTAAAAGTTACAAGCAAAAAACTTCGAGTGGGGTCATATGTCCCTGGTTCCCCCTAATATATAAATAATTAATAATATATAAATAAATGTTGCCATATGTTAAAAATAAATACAAATATGTAGTCTACAACAATTCTTTTAAATAAAAATCAATAATATTGTAGTTTAAATATATCCTTATTGCCTAAAAACTCTTAAGAAACATAAAATTACTTTAAAAAAATACAGTGCGTCTAATAATTTGTCCAGGGACTGTATATGTCCTACAGCATCAGAATAAATTTAATAACAAAGAAATATCTCACAGCCTCATGCATGCAATCCTTACAGTAGAACACAGGATAATTACAACAAAGAGCCCAAGAAGATTACAAAGTATCAAGTAGCATCGAACAACTACTCAAGACCATCTTATTTCCTTTAACTGCCTTTACGAAACATTATAATTGCAACACAGCACTTAACGTGTTAACTTACAAATCCCCACATATTTACCCAGATCCCCTCAGATCACAATTTGCGCTTATTTTAATCGTCACTCCCAAGAGGAAATCTTCAATTTAAAACCCGGTTCCTAAAGAATAAAATAAACACTTTACTAACGTCTTGCAGACTCCGTCAACGTGTCATCTTGAGAATCTTCCGAAGGAGGAGGTTCATGTGAAATGTCGGCTATTCTTTGGAAACTGTTCATATTTTCTACGTTATTTTTGTCATTGTTTTTTTTTTAAATGCTTTCAAATGTTTTTTTTTTCAGTGACAGTTTTGAATTGTTTTATTGCGTTATGTTTTCAAGATTTAAAATCAAATAGCAAAATTGAAAATTTAAATAGTTTGTAATATGTTAATTTGATTTCTTTTAGAAAACCTTCAAGTCTAAGACTGATACAATTTATTTTATGTCTCACATTTTTACAGGTCTCATTCCATTTTTAAATGATATATTGCTCAATTGGCTTGTTTCCTATTAGGTCATACCTTCTAGTTTTTATTCATGTCTTTCCTCCAATCGGCTTCCACGCCACACTGATTCACCAATCGAGTCTCGAGAAGAAAAAAAATTTCATTCATAAAAATGTACAACACTCAAGTATAATTGTAAAAATCATACATTCCAATACGTCATCTGCAGTTTTCTATCATCTTACACCTTATACCCAAACTTCAGTTATAACTAACCTGCTTAAGGACAAAACCGATTCCAACAAAATTTGTACGTTCCACACCTACTAGAACGAAAAGACCAAAACAATGATGAATAATAATGGTTTTCTAACATTAAGATATGGGTGTTTCTTAACGAATTATAAATGAAAAGAATATAAAGTTAGTATCTTTAATATCCGCAACGAAAAGGTGAATACTGAAATCTCCTGTTTCGTCAAAATAACTGGGCAATTAAGCTAGTACTGCTGGTAAATATTTTATGCTAATGATCAGGGCAAGCAATTATGCTGGGTACCAACGTGCTTCACTGGTGTGTTCGTGTTTGAGGGAGTTTAAATTGCGCATCATGTAAACAGGTTCTATATTGAATGCACGTGCTTGATGAGGAGTTGCGATTGATAGAGAGCTCTATTACAATCTGCCTTAGAAAACTACTTACATCATTAAGTAATTTAAATGTAGAATGTAAATAAATAATAGTTAAATAGATGTTAGCTTCTTGAGATTGAGTCTACCTTATTAAATGCACAATCTTCATAACAATAATCAAATTGTGTTTTTTTTTTCATTTGCACTTTTTTACAGATACATTTGTCAATCTATCAATCAAGCTGCAAATGAGAGTTTCACTTAAAAGTAAATTAATTAAGGAAACAATATTAGTACAACATATATCAATTTATGTATTAATTATTAAACGCTTCCAATTTAGTAGGAAAACATAGTAATTGGAAGAAGACGGTTGCTTATGCCTAAACACATTAGTAATAAATTCTTAATTAAAAGTAAGGATGGAGAAATTTTTTTGAAATAATATATGCTATAACCGGTTGAACACTGTATGTAATATTTAATATAATTATTTTATATGTAATATTTAATTGTAATATTAATATAATATTTTATATGTAAATTTAATATATTATATTATTTTATGTAATATTAATATAATATTTTATATGTAATATTTGTAATATAATTGTATATGTAATATATTTAATATAATGTATATGTAATATTTAATATAATTATTTTATTAAATCTCTTTAGCCTTCCTTGTTCTCTTATTCATATCTTCTTTCTCCTTCAAGGCCTTATTCTACACCGCTAACCATATTACATAATTGTCAAAATATGTACACACAGAAGTATTAAAAAGATAACAAAACAGCATTTACAATAGCTTTTAAAATGAAAACATATATACATAAATCTTTTAACAAAGAGTAGAGAAAATTCTGTTTCAAAGTGCTTGCAAAACCAGAAGAAAGCAAATTACGAAAAGAAGAAAATAAATTTAATCCTGGCAATACTTTATAGTTAGGTAAGTGTCGGTATCACACAAAGAACTACTGTTATCAAGATCTTATAATGTTTAAGTAAAGACTTTACAAATCAGAAGTGCAAACTAATATTTCAATCAGTTTTTATGTTTGCACTTCAAGATTACACAGAACAACACTACATCATTTGTGTAACTAGATGTAAATCAAACAGACTTAAGAAAACGTAAAAAATAAGTAAAAATAATCAATGAACAAAATCCAATTAATTCTGTTAATTGCAAGAACTTAAAAGCCTTAAAAAATCGAACGAGTGCTGTTAAAACAAACACACGAGTTCTTAAAAGTGTCTTAACTTCGAACAAATAGCTGACTTAAGTTCTTAAAGTTTCTTGAATAATGATTTACGTTTTGTAATCCATCACTGAAAAGGAAACTAACGAAAATACACCAAAAAAATAATGACCAAGCCATATTTAAAGAAAAAAATCCTTTCCTGAAAAAAATTCTAAGGAAAATAAAAAAGATGGCAGAAATAAAGAAGCGGGTATATTTCAGCCTGTCAAAACTGTCTTTAACGGAAGTGTTGAGAAACTTTTCAGAGAAAATTATCCACTCCTTAAGTGCATTGTTAAGATCGATTCCTGCACTAAATTTTTGCAATGAGATGACTATTGATTTTAATATTACTTTTTTACGACATTGAATTTTGGGGATCTTTATTCGCATTGTGATTTATGGGGTTCTTATTATGCACGAGATGGGAAATTAAATAATTGAGATAGATATGAATAATTTGGGTTTTGTAGAGCGCTAATTTGTGTTAAAAAGAAAGACATACCACCAAGTGAAATAAATTATGCCAGGAGAATGTACTAAAACATTCTATTATACTGTAATAATTATGCATTATAATTTTATTTTTTTCACATTTTATATTCAAATAACTTAATAACTTTTTTTCGTTAACGAAAAGAAAAGAGTAAAAAGATTGTATATTATATTTATTATTAATTGTATGTGTATTATATTTATTGTTAATTGTAGGTGTATTATATTTATTATTAATTGTATACGTATTATATTTATTATTATTGTCCTCTGCGTGAATTTTTTTTAACAAATGGTATAACTAATATGTTTTCGTACATTACATACCTTAAGTGTATATTTGTTTTTGAATACAAAGTGAGATTTCGAAGATGCATACAACATATTAAAGGTGATATTCAAGATCGAAATAACCATAAAAAGTTGCTTACGAGTAATTGTAACCAGCATAGCAACTTAATCCTTATCATGCTCAAACAAATATATAGAAGAAAATTAGTATATCGCCAAAAGCCAGCACTAACCATACACGGGATGAAAACAAAGTTTTTGCTTCAGAGGCAAACTGAAGTAAGTCTATGATGATATTTTTTTCTGCCTACTTCTGATCTGTACCTAGTCATACAGTATGTAGTTTATTGTATGAATTACCATAATATTATATGCTATTCAGTAACATTTTATGTAATTAATTAGTGTATCTACTATCAACAATGTTTGAGGGTGCCCTCGTTTTACTTAAACAATGAAAAAATTATACACTAAGATACAATTTTTCTTTTGACGTATATTGAAATTAAGCAATTTATTTGGAGAAATTCATATATGTTTTGTCAAAAATTGTATTATAAACTGTGTTAAATGCATAGCTTATGTAAGTCGAGGTTTGTTTAGATTTTAAATTAAAATATAGACAATTTTTTTACGCGTTGCGAAAACTTTTGCAGTCTTTTGTAGTAAATTTTTCGTTGAGATTGACTTTATAATTTATACTTTAAGTCTAGCCAACTTTTGTGTAACTAACTGTCATTTTAGTCTATCCAAACTCAATCTAACACACAGGCAACAGACATACTCCCACAAAAGCCATACACTAACATTACAGTTGTACTTCTTTCCATTTCCCAAAACTGACCTACACTATTTCAGCTCCGATACACAGACATAACCACCACCCTCAGCGCAAGAAATTACCCTCTTTCCACCCGCCATAAGCTACTCCAAACGATCAGAGGGTGCTTCGGCTGACAGAACACATACCCGAATACGTCTTCATGCGTAATCACGGTCCCCATTACGCCTAGTCAACAGCTCCCCTCAATTGGATCTTGCTCTTGCGCTTCTAGCATCCTTGTGGAGGGATGAGGAAGAGGACTTAATGATCCGTGAAAGCGACTAATCTCTTCCATGTCATCTTATGGGGTTCTGCTTATGCTTCCTTGTAGGACTGTTTCCACGACTTCAGAGTTTTTTTCGGTTCAAGATGTTTCCATGTCCTGGGAGGTAAACTTCCTTTTAGATATCGCTTTTTTCTTATTTTGGAACGATATGCATACAAATTGCATGGAGATGCATGTTTAATGAGAGGTGTAATGGAATATCGGATTGCCTAGAATTAGTATGTAAAAGGAAATAAATTATGGAGATATGCTATGAATATTGGATGGATGGAAATATAAATCAAATTGTCGTCATGAAGGGAAGTTACCTGAATCAATTTAAAATATTTGAACTTTCACAAACTTGTTTACTGATATAATTTCATAGGGGAATCTTTTGCTTCTTTTGCGGTTTTTTTCTACTCTTCTTATGATCGTTTGGTTTTTTTTTAAGTTTTTTTTTTTCAATGTTGGTCCAGTTTTTCTAGCTTTCTGCTAGAGTGAGTAATTTTTCTTAAGATGTTATTGACAGGTGAGTTTAAGGGATACAAAGTTAAGGATATACAAGTATTTAAAGATAATTTTCTCTTTTTTTTCACTGTATTTGTATGACCAGAAATGTTATTAACTTTCGTTGCAAGTTAAAAATAAATCCACCGAGGCACCTTTATTTATATTAATTTATTTATTTATTTATTTATTTATTTATTATTTATATTTATTTATTTATTTATTATTTATTTATTTATTTATTTATTTATTTATTTATTTATTTATTTTATTTTTTTTATTTATTTATTTTATTTATTATTATTTATTTATTATTATTTATTTATTTATTTATTTATATTATTTATTTATTTATTTTATTATTTATTATTTATTTTTATTTTATTTATTTTTATTATTATTTATTTTATTTTATTTATTTTTTGATTTATTTATTTTTTATTTGTATTTTATTTAGTTTTATTTATGTTTAGTTTAGTTTATTGTTTGATTTTATTGTTTATTTTTTTGTTATGTTTATTTGTTGTTTAGTTTTATTGTTATTGTATTGTTTGTTTATTTGATTTTTTGTATTTATTGTTTTTTGATTTGATTGTTATGTTTGTGTTTATTGTTATTTGATTTTATTTGTTGATTTTGATTTGTATTGTTAGTTTATTTGTTTTATGTTTTGTATTGTTTGATTGTTTGTTTTTTATTGTTGTTTTTTTTGTATTTTATTTGATTTGTATTTTTTTGTTTGTTTATTTTATGTGTTAGTTTTTCTGTTTGTTTGTTGTTTTATTTAGTATTTTGTTGTTTAGTTATGTTTTAGTTTTATTTTGATTGTTATTTTGTTTGTTTGATTTTAGTTTTATTTTAGTTTATTTGTATGTGTTTTTTAGTTGTATTATTGTTTTTGTGTATTTTGTATTTTATGTTTAGTATTTTTTATTGGTATTGTTTTTTGATTTGTTATGTTTGTATTGTTTTATTTGTTTATTTTTTTTTGTTTTGATGTTATTGTATTTATTTTTTATTTTTTTGAATTTAGTTTATTTGATTTGTAATTGTATTATATTTGCTATTGTACTTGTATTATTAATTTAGTTATTAGTTATTTAGTGTTGAATTATCTTTACTTGTATTATATATTCTTGTATTAGACTTATGAGTTTTAATTGTACTTTATTTATTGTATTGAATTTATTGATATTATTAATTTATTATATTTATTTATTTATATTAAATTATTTATATTAATATTATATTATATAATGAATTATTTATTTATTTATTTATTTATTATTATTATTTATTTATTTATTATTTATTTATTTATTATTTATTTATATTTATTTATTTATTTATTTATTTATTATTATTTATTTATTATTATTTATTTATTTATTTATTTATTTATTTATTTATTATTTATTTATTTATTTATTATTTATTTATTATATTATTCTATTTATTATTTATTATTTATTAATTTATTTATATTTATTTATTTATTTATATTTATTTATTTATTATATTATTATTTATTTATTAATAAGTAATGTTAAATAATAATTATTATGAAAATATTATATATTTAATAATATTACATTATTTATTATATAATATAATTTATTTATTAAATTATTTATATTATAAATTCATTATAATTTATTTAGTTATATAAATTTATTTTTTATTTATTTGAGTTATTATTAGATTATATTTGAGTTAAACTATTTAAAGTTATAATTATTTATGTTATTTATTATTTTAGTTATTTAAATTGTTTTATTACATTATTTATTTATTATTTAAATTTCAAGGATATACGGGCAGTCAATTCTGTTTTGCAGCAAATTATAAAAAAAAATTAATGCATAGAAATTGCAGCACTTTTACGTAGATTATGTTTAGGTAGGTTACGTTTTCACTTCATTCATTTCATTTTCACTTTCATTCAAGATTTATTTCATCTTACTAATAAAAAAAATTTGTATTATAGGGATATTTAGTTCTCAAAATCTTCATTTAATGTTTAATTGAGTAACAGATTCGTCTTATAGCTGAAATTTATATAATAATTATAGCTTCATGCCTGTTCAGCGTTAATTTTATAGACTATTCATCGTGCAGTTAGATTTCCTTATTTTAATGATAATAAGAAATTGTGATAAGAAAACTAACACACTTTAGTTAAACTTCAAAATAAGGAAAAATACCGTTGCACAAGTAAGACTTTATTAAAGTACTATTCAAGGGACTGTCACTTGTGTACTACTCAACACTTTGACAACTGACAAGACCAAGGTTTTCATAAAGATTAAAAAAAAAAGAAGTTTACAATCCTAACTGATTCTCTGGTTCGAAAAGATCTCAGGCAAGAACAGTTAGAAGAGAAAAGGAAAAAGTATTTTGCAACAATACAAAAAGAAGCTGCTAGTTAAAAATCTACTAGTTTCTATGGAAGCATAACAAAAAGATAACAAAGGAAAAGTATGAAACCCAAAAATGAAAACGGAAAAAGTTCGTACAATCTGCGAATAAGAAAATAGTGAATGATTCTGATGACGAAGACAAAAACTGCGTGCGAATATATTGTTTGGAACCATTTCATCAATCCATAAAAAAGCAAGACTGGTTTCAATATCTTAGATGAAAAAACTGGTCCCATGACGAGTATACAAAATTAATTACTCTGTATTCTATTTGTAAATACTGTAACTGAGACAATGAATATGACTTAATACATTTTTTCTCTGAAACTGCAATATACCCAATGTTTTCAGTAGCCATTTCTTTTAATTAATGTTCTTTGTGTTTTAAACAGCGTTGAAATTTATGTAGAAAAAAATTAGTTTTGATTAAATATTTATATCGCATTCTCCTTTCTTTCAGAATATACCTAAACTGGCTCTATTTCCAGGACACGTTTACGCAACTGAGTTGAACCCAATGCATTTTTTACGGTTAAACACATAAATGCGGTAACTGAATGCACATATATCCAACTGAATATACATAGACGATATGCAACCGAATGCACATAACTTGAATATATTAACTGTTTTATAAAACCACAATGTATAAAATTCACTACGTTAAAGCAAACAAAATATTTTGTAAAAAATGCTGAAAAAAAAATCAGCGAAACTTGCCCTATGCCATGCCGTGTATACCTATCATTTTTAAGAAAGGAGTTTTTATTATATTCTCGATTGTGTCATAAGAGTACATATTTGATACAAAATTATATTGAATTCAATCTAGCAACCTTTTTCATATTTTTTCGAGTTTTTCCTATAAAGATAGCCATATAAATCAGTATCCAACGAGCTTGAATAATGCAATTGAAAATAAAACTAATTATAAAATTTAAACGCATTTCAACATTATTAACGAGATTTTTCTTTCCTCTACTGCAAATTTCGAAATATGTAATGAAATACATATTTAATTCATTTATAAAAAAAATTGTTTCTAACACTTTATACAAAATAATCTTATTTTTTGAATAACCAAAAACTAATCAGTTTTTTAACAAATTAAAGTGTTCATTTTAAAACATAACTTAATTAAAAACAAATTGAAACAATTTAATTTTTTATTCATTAAAATAAATCTTTCTTAAATAAAAGTTAATGAAAAAATTCACTAAATTTCAGTTTGATTAAATCTATTTACGGTAACAACTTCAAAGATTTTCTAATGATATTTTTTAACAATCTTGTTTTCTCAGACTCCCCAAAGGCCATCTCTTTTTCTCTGTTTTATAAAATGTAGTACCTTTTAGCAATTTATAAAATTATATTGACAAAAAACTTGTTAAGGTGTATTCCCATTAGTTTTATTGAAATAGCGTGAAGTTACTTTGAAAGGTTTATTTCGTCGTGAAATTGCAGTTAAAAATGTTTAGTCCAATTAAATTAAGCATTTCATTTTTTGATTGCCGTTTTATTCTTATTTGTTTGCGCAATGGTAGTATTTAAAAATGACATTTGATATGTAATACATATATAACTTTATTGAGTCTAGCCTGTGACAAACATTGTATTAATTATATTAACAACAAATAGTTAAGCTGACAAATATGTATTTATCAAATTCACCAGTTGATAGAATTTAAGAAACGTAAAACAACTAATTAAGTCAATAAAATAGTATTTTTTTGCATCTTATAGCATTTTGTGGAAATTCAGAAACTCTATTCATATTAAGTATTCCAAACTAAACAGTGCGACCATAGTTATTTTCTCCAAACATCTTAAACTAACTATCCAATGAAGTACTGTCAGTCATCAACATTTTTACTGATCTTTAACACAATCAGTAAATGATTTGTTATTTTAAATAGTTTGTTGTGTTATGCTGTTCACCATCACCCTCTTCACGAATAATTGATGGCTTGTTTTTAACAACAAAATTTGTCGATATGATTGTAATTTAAAAACCTTTATAAAGTCATATTTAGGTCTTTTGGTCTCATATCTAACGCCTTACCAACTGAGCTATCTAACAACAACGCGAAGAACAGTATTTATTAAAATTAGTGTATTGCACTATATCAATACATTTACTACACATTAAAAATAGTATAATGTTACTGTAAAACAGGAGTAAACTTCTTATTTATGTAACGTTACTCTATGTATTCGAGTAACATTACTCGACAAAGCAAGAAGCAGCTAGTCCTTCAACAGTTTTATGAATATCACCAGTTTTACCTCCAAATTCACCTTTTTTAGAAAGTGAACTCAATTTTACAGTGCAGAACAATAACCTTATTAAGGACAATAAAGTAGTAAGATAGTATAGAAGTCTTTCGCATTTTATAATTTTGCTTTCACTTGTATGTCTTTCTTCTTATGATTGTAACAAACAAAACTCTTAACTGCATCTTTCTTCAGAAAGAGTAAAGGACAGTATTACGCAAGTGGCTTCTGAAAGAAGTTTTGCATGTGTTTATACAAGTTATAGATTTTAGAAAATAGTAAACAGGAGTAAAACAGGAGTAAACTTCTTATTTATGTAACGTTACTCCATGTATTTCAGTAACATTGCTCGACAAAGCAAGAAGAAGCTAGTCCTTCAACAGTTTTATGAATATCACCAGTTTTACCTCCAAATTCACCTTTTTTAGAAAGTGAAATCAATTTTACAGTGCAGAACAATAACCTTATTAAGGACAATAAAGTAGTAAGATAGTATAGAAGTCTTTCGCATTTTATAATTTTGCTTTCACTTGTATGTCTTTCTTCTTATGATTGTAACAAACAAAACTCTTAACTGCATCTTTCTTCAGAAAGAGTAAAGGACAGCATTACGCAAGTGGCTTCTGAAAGAAGTTTTGCATGTGTTTATACAAGTTATAGATTTTAGAAAATAGTAAACAGGAGTAAAACAGGAGTAAACTTCTTATTTATGTAACGTTACTCCATGTATTTCAGTAACATTGCTCGACAAAGCAAGAAGAAGCTAGTCCTTCAACAGTTTTATGAATATCACCAGTTTTACCTCCAAATTCACCTTTTTTAGAAAGTGAAATCAATTTTACAGTGCAGAACAATAACCTTATTAAGGACAATAAAGTAGTAAGATAGTATAGAAGTCTTTCGCATTTTATAATTTTGCTTTCACTTGTATGTCTTTCTTCTTATGATTGTAACAAACAAAACTCTTAACTGCATCTTTCTTCAGAAAGAGTAAAGGACAGCATTACGCAAGTGGCTTCTGAAAGAAGTTTTGCATGTGTTTATACAAGTTATAGATTTTAGAAAATAGTAAACAGGAGTAAAACAGGAGTAAACTTCTTATTTATGTAACGTTACTCCATGTATTTCAGTAACATTGCTCGACAAAGCAAGAAGAAGCTAGTCCTTCAACAGTTTTATGAATATCACCAGTTTTACCTCCAAATTCACCTTTTTTAGAAAGTGAAATCAATTTTACAGTGCAGAACAATAACCTTATTAAGGACAATAAAGTAGTAAGATAGTATAGAAGTCTTTCGCATTTTATAATTTTGCTTTCACTTGTATGTCTTTCTTCTTATGATTGTAACAAACAAAACTCTTAACTGCATCTTTCTTCAGAAAGAGTAAAGGACAGCATTACGCAAGTGGCTTCTGAAAGAAGTTTTGCATGTGTTTATACAAGTTATAGATTTTAGAAAATAGTAAACAGGAGTAAAACAGGAGTAAACTTCTTATTTATGTAACGTTACTCCATGTATTTCAGTAACATTGCTCGACAAAGCAAGAAGAAGCTAGTCCTTCAACAGTTTTATGAATATCACCAGTTTTACCTCCAAATTCACCTTTTTTAGAAAGTGAACTCAATTTTACAGTGCAGAACAATAACCTTATTAAGGACAATAAAGTAGTAAGATAGTATAGAAGTCTTTCGCATTTTATAATTTTGCTTTCACTTGTATCTCTTTCTTCTTATGATTGTTACAAACAAAACTCTTAACTGCATCTTTCTTTAGAAATAGTAAAGGACAGTATTACGCAAGTGGCTTCTGAAAGAAGTTTTGCATGTGTTTATATAAGTTATAGATTTTAGAAAATCGTAAAATATTTATTCACTAAATACATCGCCCCATTACTAAATTATCGCATTTCTGAAATTGATACATCCCTTACTGATCCTCAT
This sequence comes from Oedothorax gibbosus, assembly GCA_019343175.1. Taxonomy (NCBI): domain Eukaryota; kingdom Metazoa; phylum Arthropoda; class Arachnida; order Araneae; family Linyphiidae; genus Oedothorax; species Oedothorax gibbosus. Next base: position 12,923,425 of record CM033279.1, read on the forward strand.
GACAAGAAATAATTTTAAAACATCCCTTCTATCAGTGACAATTCTACTTTTATATCACTTCCTACATACAAGTAAGGTACTCTAACTGCAACTTTTCAACATACAAAAAACTGACAATATAACATGTTCGTTTACCAGATACGTTTACAATGACATGTTTACTTTATACGGTTTTCAAGGAGTTGCATTTAAAGTTCCGTTTTTCGCCATGCTATTTAGGAATAAACTCAACTAATCGTGGAATATATCCTCGCATAAGTTTCCAGCAAACTTTTTCAATTGATGCTTTCAACGTTGCATTCCGTATTCATCCCCATGACAAGAACAGTATTTAGGACAGGAAACAGACACGGTGCCAAGAAAACGTTTCACTACATGTAGGTTAGAGTAAGAAGAAGATGTTTGACGAGAGAAAAAAGTGAAGCCGCCTGATCAAGAATGATTCTCCCCAAACGGATGTGATGCGCCCAAACAAAACACAAAAGACACGCTCAATGAGATTCATAATTAATGATGTTTATTACTAAATCTCATTTTACTAGTCCCCACTACTAGCCTCATTTTAATTTTCAAGAATAGTTGAAACATATTTTTAAAAATTGCAATTATATAGATTGCATTCGAAAGATTTAATTTGCTAAAATTTATTTTATTGTAGGCAATTATACACCAAATAATTCGAGTTTCAAAAAGCAAATTATTAAATGTAAATAAAAGAGTAAAAGATCCTAAAAATCATTCAGCCGTTTCATACTTAAACGAAGTCCCATTTTCAGTGCATAACAAAGCAGAATGAATGAAAAGCAACGAATGCTAATTGACGCTGTAAAAACAAAAATATATTTAAACCAACATTTCCAAACCAGAAAAACTAAAAACAACGAAAAAATAATCAACCAGTAACAAGAAAAATTAAATAATTGTGCTCCAGACACTAAAAAAATAAGGAATGCTGGCTATGTCATTTACCAAGTTATCTATATTATTAAGTATGTTCTTTGCCTTCCAGAAATCTAAGTCTAATGATGTATTATTATAGTAGATTTAAAATCGAATAGATAGTTGTATTTTTCCTTATTTTTCACAATTAAGTACCTTTTTAGTTCAATCTTTTGAACAAAAGTTTGGTGTTTCGTGAGTTAGTTGAGGGGACGTTTGGTTTGTACAATATCTGATAAATAAATTGGGCAATATCCTTTCATACCTTTTTATGTCAAATAATTCATCAAATCTGTGTGTGGGCATGAATCATTAGATTTTCGATCGATTTGAGTAGATATAGCCATGTCAACCTTAACGAAATAGCAATTCTCATTTTCCAAACTAATTAACTTGATGAAAACAAGTGGATCGTCAGTAGCCTTATTAATAACGACCCATAACTAGCACTATTTTGCCTAGGAAGTGGAAAGGAAACGTTCGCCAACATTTATTGTCCTGACTCTTACTGTAGTGACTATGATATATTATGTTTAGTGAATACAACGTAGCTCCAAACATTGAGCTAGAAGAAACGTGGAGTGAGGTGTGTGATTCACTGAACAGGGCAGCAAACGAGCCAGTTCAATAACGAAATGCGGAGGAATACACGGCACTGCAGCAGAAACGAACCGGGCAGAAAACCTAGAAACTTGTCTATTTCGCTATTGGGTTCGTCTTCGCTGGTTCTTAGTTAGTGATCCACATGGTTATTTCTTAAAAAAGTTAGAATTTAAAGTTAAAGTTAATTTCTTTCGCACTAAAAATATTAAAATACATTTAGGAGCCCAAGTCAATATGATAGAGGGGTCTCATACAAGCATTGCATACAAGTGTAGGGAAAATAGTCCTTTTCTGCCCTGTTTGCTCAAAAGGGTGTGAGTGGGCTCGCTGACACCTCATTCCAGTTTTCCTTCTAGCTCAATGGCTCCAAATAATTCACGAAGTGTTTGTTTGGCGGAAGTGAGCATGCCTTCACTTGGCAAACCTGTTTTGCATTGATGGCTATGAATCCGGCAACATCAACAGCGTATTCTAGCCTTCATGTTTCCTCCCAACGCGGACAATCCTACTTTTATTTGCACTTATCTTCACTTCCTACACACGATTATGCCGGACCTTACTCGGACATCACGTGTCCAAAACGAAGTTAAGGGTTCTTTTTTTCGCAAAAGAGGGACCTCTTTTGGCGAGGCCGAGGCACCTATTTAGTATGGGAAACGTGTTCTGAGAAGTGATTTTCTTTTTCTTTTATCAATCTAGTACATTCCCTTTTTTCGTCGGTGCTATGTTCGTTTGGGTTGTTTTGGCACCTCTTTGTGCTTGTATTCTTCTTTTTACGTTCCGGGAATGAATTGATTCGTTTCCGGTGGAATTAGTAATTCGGTGCATCACAAAGAGGATGGATTAAGCCGAAAAATAACGCCTTGTATCGAAAAGTATGAACAAAATGCCATTATAGTAAAGAATCAAGTAATATTTTTTTAAAAGGATTTAAAAAGCAGTTGAAAACCAACAAAAATAGATGCTAAATATGTACAAACATCTGCAGTACTAGACTTAAATAATTGAAATATTTGAAAAAAATATTTTTTTTAATTTTTTAAAATTCATTTGTTCAAGTTAAATTTATCAGATAATTATTTTTCAGATTAATTTATGAAAGCATTTTCAAATCTAAAGTGAGTTAGCATCAAATTAATACTTTTCAAGATGATTTTAATTGTCAACGTGGAACCTTAATTTGCCTCTAAAAACCGAAACATCATTGGTTATTAACTTAGGAAACAGAAATTAACAGTTTATTTAAGTCTATTTGCATAGCGAAGCTAAGTTACGCATAAAATATTATTCGCCATTCAAATGGGCTTTTCAGATGGGCGCCATAAATATTTAAAACACATTCGATGAACTAAAATTAGTTTGCAAATTCTGGCAACAAAGAGAAAGGGCAAAGTTTCAAGAAAGAGTTTCATTTCATTAATATTTCATTAGATAATTCCATGCAGAAATTTATGATGTTGAAAATGTTAGATCATCCTAGTTAAACTTTAAATGAAATATTCCATTCAAAGGCTTTCAAAACAAGTGACAGAAATTCGTTAAATATATTCGATGTGCAATAACTTGTTAATTCGGACGACAGAGAGATTTGACGCTTTTTACCTTCAATTACTTAATATAATATATAAAGGCAATAAAAGTTTTGCTCTAAGGTTGAAAATCCAAAATGTAGATTTAAGAAATGTAGCTGGAAAATAGGTCTCCTCTTCACTCAGAAGAGACGTTTTTTCAAGCAGCTTAAGTGGAACACAAGTATTTTAATATTACAATATAGTTTTTTTTTCAATGTAAGAATTGTGTTGATGACATACCAATAAAATTTTTTGTTGTTCCAACCCAACTGACAAACGGGAGAGGAGACAATTTTATATCAATTCGATAAAAAAAACCTATAAAGTACAGTCCCTGGACAAATTATTAGACGCACTGTATTTTTTTTAAGTAATTTTATGTTTCTTAAGAGTTGTTTTTGCAATAATGGTAAAATTTAAATACAATATATTGATTATTTTAAAGAATTGTTGTAGACTAATATTTGTATTTATTTTAAGATAATTATATTAATTATATTGAGTTAATTTATATTATAATATAAAATTTTATGTAAATACAAATGGCAATTTTTAAGGAATTAAGCTTAATACGGTAAGTGTCACTAATATTGATTTATACTATATTTTTAATTAAAATCTTGCTCTAATTGCGTTTATGTAATGTCAAATAATCGTAATATTGGTATTACTAAAAATATTAAAAAAATTCATTTAATAATTAGGTAAGTATACCGTAATATTAATTTAACATAAATTTAGTATGCGTATTTATTAAAACAATTATAATTGTAACGTAATATTGTTATTAAAGTACAATTACGATATATTAAGCTATATTGTATCTATCTAAACATTAAAGGAAATGCTGAACTACGTTTCGGAAGAATACATAAGCCTTCAACACAATTTGTGTGCTAACAATGCATTATTATTTGGTCGCCATTCATTTTAAATTGAAAGTCAACACAAGTTTTTTTTTCTGATCTTACCCCTAATCAAACAAACGCAAACAAACTAGTGATAAGATTAAATTAACTGAACCTAAATTGTGGAGATTTTAAACAACCTTCTAAATTGCAGTAACGGCAAATAACAAACGTACATACATGAATGGAAAAAATAGCCTAATAACACAACCATCGCAATTAGGGCTTAATTTTAAAGCAAAATATTTTTCTTTTTCGGGTCGTCAGTGGATGAACTCGTAATTACGTTGCGTTTCGAGTTTCTGGGCTTTTGTCCTTGAGACGCCAGCTCCAATTAAAAATCTTAATTACGTACAGTGATGACTCGTAATTACGTGCGTGTCGAGTTCTCGCTTTTTGTCCTGAAAGCCACTTCCAATTAAAATCTTAATTACTTAAAGTGATTTGTCTTATGTAGGGAAGGAGATGAATTAGGGACTACACGCTGTTGTTGGTTCGACAAAGCAACATTGTTGTTAAATGATAAACTTATTATTATTAAACGTTTGAATTTTTAAATGTTATATGGTTGAAAAATATTTCGTTGTTGTTAAAAATTGAACATTGATTTAAATGTTCACACTGTTTCTTAAATGTTAACATTATTATTAAACGTTAGCATTGTTTTTAAAAGTTAACGTTGTTGAAAAATGCTATCATTTTGTTCAAGATGAAACATTGTTGTAAAATGAAAACACAGTTTCAAAATATTTGCGCTGTTGGAAATTTTTAGCATTGTTGTTAAAGGTTAAACCTTGTTGTTAAAGGTTAAACCTTGTTGTTAAAGGTTTAACCTTGTTGTTAAATGTTACTATTGTTAAAAACTTATTTATGGTTAGCATTGTTCATAAAGTTGTTTACTATAAAAAAATTTTATACATACGTTAACAGTAAACATTTTTACTATTAATTATGTTAATAGTTATGTTAACACAAAACTTTGTAAAAAAGTTATTAACTATTAACGTTCTTGACGACAAAGTTATTAACTGTTAACACTGTTAATAAAACTGTTAACCGTTAACAATTTTAGAAAAAAGACTCGTATTTTTCAGGCCCAAACGTTTCATTTTATTTAAATTTAATTATTAACCTTTTAAACAGTTGATAAAAGCGTAAAATTTTCATTCTCTGAAATCTTCTGTGTATTTAATTAATACAAATTAGAATTAAAACTGAGGCCCAGTGGCTTAGTGGTAGTGCTTCGCTTTGACACGCCACAGGTCCTGGGATCGAGTCCCGGATCGGGCGAGGTTGACACAGCCTTTCATCTAAGTGGGTCGATATACTGAGCACCAAGCTTGCTTGAGAACTAAACACTGGGGGTTCCGCGTGAAGCTGACCACCCTACCGGGACCCATGCCGAGCACCCCAAAGCTCTTGGTCACGTAAGCTGGAATAGGCACTGCAGGCCTTGGCCCACTAACGGGCTGTTGCGCCGAGGAGTTTAGTTTAAATTAGAATTAAAACTTATGTTTCTCTTATACGCTATTTACTTTGAATATCAGTATTATCAAAATAAATATAGAATAATATAAATTAATAATTCTTTTTTAAATTTTCTTGCAAGAAGCATCAACTTAAGACACGTATTTTCTTCACAACAAAAAGATAGTGCAATGTATGTTCGTTTTAAAAAACAGAACTCAGTTTGTACAAAAAAAATTAACGACCGAGAAATAAATTTTCAATCGTCACAAATCTCTACTATTAATCTAGTTCTGAAACTAGTTTTATCCAGACATTTTCCCATCTTAGATTATCCCATTGTTGGTCATGATTTTCATGCCATAAATTCATTAAAAATAAAAATTATATATTTTTAAAGAATTTAATATAGATGCATTGCTATGCATTTTCTTGTTTGACAAGCTAATTAGTATAGTTTTTTATATAGATATTTGTTTGATTGTGTTAATTAAGTCACGGGGTTCCGGACACAATCCCGAAAGCCGAAATCCCGACAAGCCAGAATCCCGAAAGCCATAACTCCGACAGGACGAAATCCGAATGGGCGAAATCCCGAATGGGTCGAATCCGAATGGTGATCCCGAGGTGAATGATTAGTGGTGAAGTGAGTGAGTGAAGATGAGTGAGTGAGTGTGGTGAGTGAGTGAGTGAGTGAGTGGAGTGAGTGAGTAGGTGAGTGAGTGAGTGAGTGAGTGAGTGAGTGGAGTGAGTGAGTGGAGTGAGTGAGTGAGTGAGTGAGTGAGTGAGTGAGTGAGTGGAGTGAGTGAGTCGATTGAGTTGAGTGGAGTGGAGTGGAGTGAGTGGAGTGAGTGGAGTGGAGTGAGTGGAGTGGAGTGAGTGGAGTGAGTGAGTGAGTGGAGTGAGTGGAGTGAGTGAGTGGAGTGAGTGAGTCCTAATCTCTAATATTTTTTAAAAAATCGAGAAATGGACAAAAAATCTATTTTCGGGATTTTGACCCACTCGGGATTTTGACTCATTCGGGATTTTGGCCTGTCGGGATTTCGGCTTTCGGGATTTTGGCTTGTCCGGATTTCGGCTTTCGGGATTATGTCCCAGACCCAAGTCACGTCATTTTTGCTTGAAAATAATTTGTACTCGTTGCCACTTTGTCAACTTCACATAGTGGCACTGGGAAAAAAGGAAGCATCCCTGACATTAAAGAAAAATCCTACCTTGTAACTTGAAACACGTAAAATTTTAAAGAAGCCACCAACTAGCACATTTTGAATACATCAGGTCATAATAGATTGTTTTCAAAATTTTAGGTATTGTATTTGGTTGAGGTCTTGTATATTGTTTTATTGCACATATTTTTATTCTCTTGATATTTTTCTTGATATTTTGTGCTTCACTAATTACCTATAAATCGAGTTTTAATGAAATCTTACTTTGTTAGCTTTGCGATTTAAAACTGTAGTTTATTCAAATTTATATTTATTTGTTTTCTTCTACTTTGTTGATTCTTTTCACTGTTTTTTACTGAATTTAGAGATTTAACGAAGATTAAATTGTCTTTTAAAATTTGAAACACAATTAAAACTATATATATATTATTTCTGTCAATATTTTGCTTGTTGTGAAATTGTATTTGCCCTTATTATATTTCGCAGGTTCTTAATGTTTTTTAAAAATGCAAAGTAATGCAATAACTTTCATTATAAAACCCATTTAATGTTCTGTTTTAGAATCTCTTATTCCCTTCTGTTTGTAATTGCTTTTTAAAAAATAATTAAAGCTTGCACCATAAAAAATATTAATAGAGCTTAAAAAAATTTCAGACAATATGCAAAAGAAACTTATTTGCAAAACATATATTTTTGGAAGAATCAAACTAAGTGTTTGCATTTCATTTAACTATATAAATTTACAGGTCTACTTACTATGAGCTATCTATTGAGCTACTGGATTTACAACTTCCAGAGGGACTGTCAGTCCCATACAGCTAACGCATTAGTTTTGAAAAAACAACTTTTTTGAAAAAGAATTGCTTTGACATGTTATCAATTTTCACCAGGTATGGGAATCATCATAACATCAATTTAAAGAAAAATTTAAAAGAAAATAACATCCGGTTATTTAATTATTAATAAATAAAGTTTTAAAATAGTGTCACCATCTGCTGTATATTTTTGGAATTTTAAAACTTCAAAAATATATAATTAAATAACTAGATAACATTTTCGTTTCAAATGTGTTTCATTTTGATGTTATGTTGATTCCCATACCTGGAGGAAGCGGGCTAACAAGGCAAAGCAATACTTCTGCGGAAGTTGTGATTCCAAAACTAATGTATTAGCTCTATGGGACTGACAATCCCTCTTACAATTGCTTTTTTGGACTTTTAAAACATAAGACCTGATTTATCAAATTGCGTCACTTTTGAACAGAATGTGTGATATTGTGTATTTATAATATGATTGAGCTAAGATATCTATTAGATAAAAAAGATCATTTAATTATATATTTTAAAAGCGTCCTTAATCTAAAACTTTAAAGTCTCAATTCTTTCATAAAAACTGTTTATAGTTGCTTTAAAATTAATTACACAGAAAAGTTGATTTGCTTCATTACAGTACAGATTTTTTTTTTCGAGAAATATCCAAAATGTTTCCAATAGCAATCAAAGAGAAAAAAAATGAAACAAAATTTTCCACGTGTTTCCAGATGGTTAGTTCCCATATAAATCCGAAGGAAGCGGTAAACCGAGTTAAATTACAAAGTTGTAATTTAAAACTTTTTCCTCTTTAACTCTTAGTTTTAAGAAAGCAAAGTTTTCCCCAAAAATGTCCCGATTTTTTTTTCTTGGCGTTCCGAACTCACTTGCTGGGGTGATTTCAAAAAGTTCTAAGTGATGTTTGCCTAATTTTAAATGCAATGGGGTTAAAATTAAGAATTTAATGAACTTGTTTGGGGATTACAGAGTGAATAGAGTTTCAAAAAATTAACTAGTCACAGAACATGATTTTTTCAGACATATGTTATTTAATAACTATAACAGAAGAATCAATCAGCCTAATGATGTAAATTTAGAATTGTAAATAAGTGATGGTGTAATAATGTGTTTTAGTTATAGTAAAAGGGGGAAGTTGAACGGTTGAGCTTTGCAACAATTTATTATGTAAAAGTGTTCTCTATTGATTATCGTTACCATGGTCCGATGTTTTACATCACATTTTCCCTATATCTATCCAAGACAATAACCTCATCAGTAGATATCTTTTGTCAAAATGCATTGTTGAAATGGTCCGTTATTTCATTTTAGCTCCACACTACGTTTATCGCTCCACACTACGTTTCTTTTTAAAAGCGAAGAATATTACATATTTATTCTTTGAAATATAAATAAATTTTTGCAAACAATGAGTAATAATTATTGAATTTCGAAATAAAATAAATGAAACTAGCCAAATTTAGCATGTAAATGTTTAATATAGAATATCAATGATGTCTTTGTCACATTTTTACCTATTAAACACAACTGTTGTGTGGAAGCGGGTTAAGTGACAGATTCTGTTACAAACCTACTTGTTTCCATTGATATTCACCATGTAAATTTCTATTGATTCACCAATGTTTCTAAGAAAATCAGCCATTATCATGATTTTTGTTTCTCATTTCAAAAACCAATTTTTAGTCAACAGGTTATGTTTTTAAGATCGCATTGCTTTCTATTAGTAATAGATTGAGGTTTTCTTTAATAAATCGTGTTTAATAGACTGATGCTAATATGAAAACTCACCACTATCGAAGTCCGAATTAACATATTTCTGACCAGAAGCTCTTGTTTTACAACATATAAAAAAACTTTCATTATAATTTATAAATAATTATTTAAAGATAATACTTTCTAAATACTTACCATAATTTTATGTTTATTTAATTAACTGTTAGTACCTATCTTCATTATTGAAACTTCAGCCTCATTTAAACAAAAAAAATCAGTTACAATTGTTACAAGCTGAAGTACACGTTGCCATATACTTTTTTCAATCTCCTTTAGTTTGTTTCTTTAACATTGCAATCGCTTATTTGACAGTAACTTGAGCGCATTTATTCCAGGCATTTTTCAGAAAGAAAATTAATTTTCAGATCGCATTACAAGAATGCATACCTTCGTGAGGAGGAAGAAAAGAAATATTTCGAAAGAGGGATTCTCAATATTAATCATATTATTTTAACAAAGAAAATGCAATACTAGTTTTTAAAACAAGGAAGAATTCTAGACATTTTTGAAAAGTTACTATTTAAAATAATTTTATCGCAGATTTTTATAAACAAGTTTCAGTTTTATTCAATACGGTTTTATTTTGTTAAAATTTCCTATTATGAAAGACAAGGCATGAAACTATGTTTAACAAATGACGTACAGGAATAAGAAATATCAAAATTGTTTGATTTTTGTATTTATTTTCCTCTTTTGCAAATAGATATTTAAATACAAATCTAAATCATAACTGTGGTTTGAATGAGGTGTGGTGAATTAGAAATTTGGTTGCATTCAAAGAAAGAATTTATAAATGGCATGACGTACATCTTTCATCTTTTTGGGAAGATGCACAGAATATTAGTTTGAAAAAGGATATGTATACGGAATACATTTTAATAATCCTAATGACATGATAATGTCTTATTAGAATTTTTATTTTATTACAAATTTGTTGTTTGTTTGCATACGAATAAAATGTTTAATACCTGATTCTTTATTTTTAAATATATAATTGAAAAGAAATATTTCACAAACTTAAAATAATAAAATTAAATCTCTAAATTACAGTTTAAGAAGTCCCCAACAATATATTCCGATATAGTATTATTAATAAGGTATTATATCTAAATATAAATTATGTTAAAGTAAGCACTTTTCAAAACTTTCAGCTCCCACACTACGATTATAACGTTAAAAGTGGAACATTTTTAAAAGCTATGTCTGTCTCTCCATCACCCACTTTCATATTCCAAACTTAAAAATGCTACAATGAGCGAGATCCGTCAAAAAAAAGTCAGCGCTTTAGAACTAGAAGTCATTGAAAATATAAAAAAAAATCAAATCTGAAGAACTTCAATTGTTACAAAAACTACAAAATTTAATACTAATTTAATAAGCATAAAAGGGCTATTTTGATATGATTGAATTCTCCCTCTCTCTCTCTCTCTCTCTCTCTCTCTCTCTCTCTCTCTCTCTATCTCTCTCTCTCTCTACCACTCACAATCTCTCTCTCTCTCTCTCTCTCACTCACAATAATCCCACGAAAAACTTTATTTAGATAAAAAAAAATTAAAGGACTTTTTTGTGAAATGAATCGGTTTCTAATGACGTCATAATAAATGTCACTAAGAGATTCGTTGGTGTTCTGAATTACTTAATTAGAACGAGGCACAAGCCGTACTTTTTTATTATTTTGAAAAGCAAACGGAAACTTTTCAATCTCATTTAAAAATTTATTGAAGAATATTGACATTTCAATACTAATTATTCATTTTGGCGAGGTTTTATGCACTGTCTTTTGGTTTTTAAACGGTAGTTCAAAATCAGTTCGTTAAGTTATATTTGAAAGGTGAAAGATAATTTCAATGTTTATGTTGATATGAAATATTTTAATACTTTTTTAGTGTGAGTAATATTACATATGTGTTCTTCGAAATACAAAAGAATTTATCAAACGATAAGTAGTAATTATTAAGTTTTGGACAAAAAGAAAGTTTATTTAATTTTGCCGCTAAAAAATTTCTTGTAGAACTAAATGCTGCGATTGTTGCTTTTTTTAGACAAAGGGGGAATATTGTGTGAAAGCCGTTCTAAGTGACAGTTTCTGTTTCAGAACTACTTGTTTTAATTTTTTTTTAAATTTGACAAGTCAGATTTTATCAAAACATATTTAAAAGCATCTTAACAAAAAAAACTCATTAAACCCCACAAATTATCAACCAAAAGTATTTTGCATATTCTGAAGTTTTAAATTTCTACTTACGGAAGGGTTATTTCAAATAAGATAAATTTACCTCTCTGAACAATACCCTGTCATGGCGTAAAATGATTGGATGTCATTTGTCTGTGTCAATGATTTTAGAATATCTTTGTGATAAAAGGCATAAAAAATTCGGAGACATCTGGGTTGGTTTAACATAAAGTTAACTAACGATTTGTTCCACATACATAGTTCCTTTAGTGCTTATGGTGCCGCATGATCACATTGACAATGTTAAGTCAATTGGGCCTTTCACAAGTAACGGAAAAAAATATCGAACATACGGATTTTATTAATAATATTCGCTGAACTAACAACTGTTGCAACTTGACATCAACGGTAACACTGTCACTACATTTAACGTTAGCATTGCAACTCCTTGAAGAAATTTTGTGGATTAAACTGTAAATACGGTATGTAAGGCTGCCGTGGGCAGGTAAACTGCAGTAACCACAACCATAAATTAGACTATTTTTGCCCTGAAGTTATCATTCTTTCAGTCTGATTTTATAGATTTTAACGCAGCTACATATGCCTTGTTTTTTTGAAATCGCTATCAAGGAAAGAAGTTAACGATTGACGAATGATGGAAACGCAATTTTGACGAAACCACCATATAATTTGTGTGCATGGTATTTAAAGAAAAATATCAATTTTTTTAAAGAGAAAATGTTTTATTTTAAATATTTTTCAGAAATAGTTTAAGTTATTATTATTTATAAACATTTCGTAAAATTAATTTGGATTTGATATAATAACCAGTTCTTTAAAAAAAAGGGTTATTATGGATAAAATACATATTATTAATGTATGCACTCAAAACTATAGCCACAATGCATTTTATTTAGAGCATATATCGTTAAGATTGGCATTTACATATTTAAAATAATGAGATGCTCTGAATTATGAATATAGATGTGCTATATAAAATTTGTAAATCATAGTATGCTTTCAAATTATTGTTAAGTTATTTGAAGGTTTCAAATAACTTAACATGGTCTAGTTGCAAAACTCACTGTAAAACTTAGATATTGGGCACAGCCTGCTAATTGTTGACTTGTAAATATATTCGGACGAATCACCAAAAACCCTACCAGACCATGTATCTTAATTGTACTTTGATAAATGAGTGTTTTGCAACTATAAACCCTTCAATCATTTAAGAAATCAATCGTATTTAATTAGTTGCAAGATAATGTGTTATGTTGTACTCGAAAAGCTAATTAACTTATCTATTATAATACGAAATACTTTTTAAATAGAAAATATTTATGGAAAAATAAAACCTAAGATCAAAATTAATAATATGGGATGGTAATGCAATATATGCTTTACTTTAAAAAAAGGAAAATCGCATGTAGGTCAACTAAAATACTAAAGATATTTCAAATTTTTGTAAAACCCTTAATGTTTAAAAGAGAATATTCTTAATATTGACTCAAACTCTGATTCATTTTATAAAAAAAAAAAATACGTGTTTCATCTATGACAAACTAATGCAGCTAGTTGTAAATATCGAAACACCAATGCATAGGAAATATTTTTCAGAAATTGTCATTCGTTTTTCTCGATTTTTAATCTTTTTAATGTTGTATGTCAAAAATTTTCTTCGATAATATGAATAATAGGTAGATAAAAGTCGAAATATTTTGGTAAAGTAAGGTTTATGAAGCAATAAAGTTTTTTGAAATCTTAAAATTCGTAAGGTTATTTTGTTAGATATAAATATGTTTTATAAGGAAGTTTGGGATACTAGAGAAATATGCCAAATTTTGGTTGAAATTTAAATTGACAAGGGATCTGCTTAAAGTTACTATTTCTTGCAATAAAATAATAAATATGATGTTAGGTTATGATAAAATATTAGATATTTTTAATATATTTTGAAGCTTGTTTAATCAATTAATGACTTCTTATTTAAAGTGACAATATTTTATTTTGATTTTTTTACAAGGTTATTTAAATATGTAAATATAAAATTCATAAAACTCCATTAATGATTCACGGCCGCTCTATTTAAAAAACATTATCCTTTCAATTCTACTAAATTGTTCAGACTTTACAGAAGTATACTTCGCTTAAAAAAAAATAATTTCTTCGTAAAATATGTCTTATCGTTTCTTTATATATCTTTTTCTTTTCAATAATTAAGGTGAAAATGGAAAATTGTAAAAATGACGCCATTATAATATCGTGTTGTTTCAATACAAGAATTGTGTTGGTGGCATACGAACACAAATTTCTGTTGTTCCAACACGACTGAAGATTGCGAGAGGAGACTGTTATCATATCCATGCACGGTATTGACAAAAACTGTAAATTATATTTGTTTCTAATATATTTATAACAAAATTAAAAAATTCATTTTAAAATAACGTAATATACTTTTTTTGGCTTTGCTATAACTCTTTATTCGAAACAGTATAGGGAGCAGATGCTGAACTACATTTCAGAAGAATACATTCATGCTGCATTTTGCTCCAACTATGCATCATCATTCGATCTCAATACAATTTTAGTATTCTTTCAATGCAGCTTGTAATAACTGGGTAAAGACTTTTTTGCATGGAAAATAAACACAAGTTTTTTTCTGAGTGTAAGCAATGCATGTAAAAGCATAAACAAAACAATAATTCTATAGCTAAAGAACAATTATAAGCGACACACTCCAACTACTGAGAATATAAATTTAGTTTTGAGACTTAAAAAACAAATTGCAAATTCTTAACCTTCTAAAAATATCATAATCCTATAGGACCTCTACAAATCCTACATTTTCAACAATAGAGGAAAATAATTCTACTTTTGGGATTTAGGATTAAAAAATCTCGGATTTTTAATCTACAGAAGAAACGAACTGCCAAGTGAATAGAGACTCAATCTAACACTCCCTATCTGTCTCAAAGGAAAGATTCGGAGGTTCCTTTTTCTAAGTAATTCTTTCCCGTATTTTTTTATCCCGGGGTTGTATATCCAGATTTCCCGTTTCAAAGGTGAGTGGGGAAAAAGTGTATATTTCCCATGAGTTGAAAGATTCGGATAATACATTTCCGTTGACAGTCTCTCATATCATACTGGGAATTATATAGACATTTGGGAGAAAGGGTCTATCACGAAATATGAACATTAGGGACTCCTTTATCGTAATATGTAGGTTTTATATAAAACTGTTTGAAATAAGGTATCGTGACATATAGTTTGAATAGATATATTGTTTACTGAAAATAGCATGCTCATTTTTAGATTTTAAAAATAAGTTTTAATCGGCAATTTTTTTTGTGTTCTGTTTTTAGTATAATTCTTTAAAAGTTTAGTAAATTGCATTACTAAATACATTAATTATACACCAATATTACGATAGAAAGTAAAGAATTTTTTTAAAAAATAGAAAATTTAACAAAAACCTAATTGAAGCATTTTATATAATATAATTTAGAATCAATTTTTTAAACATTTATATATTTACCAAATATTTGATTAAAAATTTATAAAAAAATAAAGGCAACATAATGCTATTTTATTACTAACAAACTGCTTTTAAATTCTTTTGAATATCCACTCTAGAACGTTTATCAAAGCTTCTACAGTATCGCAAACGGTGCTTAATATTTTAAACGATAAAATTTTAAAGTTAATATTGCCATTTTATTGAAATAATTGAAAAACAATATTTTTAAAAAACCCTGAAAGTATTATAAAATATGGATACAGAACATAACATATGTGTTTAATATTTTAATATTAAAATAGCATTACGTCTTAGAAATTGATTTTTTTTAAATTAATTTTTTATAATAAATTGGTGTATAACTATTATAAACACATTCAATTTTTAATTTTAAGTACACAAAAACAAGTTGCATTTTAAAATTATGCTTCAACTAGTTTCACAATGAAAAGTTATTTTCTAAAGCACCTTAATTAATTTGAACTTATAAACGTGCAATGCCCAAATAAAAACAAATGTGAATCTATCAAATTTGCATCAACCTTAAATGTAATATATCTAGCTATAAAGAGTGTACAAGTATTTTTTTATCTTAAGCTAACCTATTTTATATTAAACTTAACCAAACTTAATTATTACTAGTTTTTAATATAAAAAGTATTTTTATAAGTAACAAGCTTCGGAAAAAATGATGAATCACCTCCTCACTCTTATAAAAAAAAATATTATAATTACTCTTAAGAACTATGAATCTGTGACGTTTAAGTGAGTTTGGCATAAAATATTTGCAGTATGAGGTGATAAGAAAGCCAGACTTGTATCTCCTCTTACTTTGCTTTCTGTAAAATTGACGTCGCAAAGATTGCATTGTTAGTTTTGTAATAATGCAAGGTTTCAATTTCGCAAGCTACGCTGCAAGTAGATGTTTATACCTACATTTGTTGAAATTTTACGTAATTAGTTAATAATATTGATAACTTAGAAACGAAGGAACTTTTATAATTTTGCATAAGTTAAAAATTACGAGGCATATTTGTATTAAAAATAGTAAAAGTTATAGGTTTGCTAGGATTCGGTAGAATTTTTAGGTTTGCTAAGCTATATATTAAAATACTCACCGTTTGCATTTCATAAAAAAAGTGTAGAAATCTAAGTGGCCTTTGCTAATATCGAAATGGTTTTAGTCATAAAATGGAACAGACCAGTGTAAATGTTTCTGAGCGTTATGTAAACTTGTTTTTGCTGTTTTAGCAAATTGACAAAAGTAAAATTCAGAGGGAATAGAGTAAAAATTTATTTATAAAAAACTATTCAAGAAATTATGTAAAAACATTTGGTAATCATGTATTTTAAGTTTCAGGGATAATAACTATTAAATAATATATTATTAATAAAATTAAAATAACGATTGTTTAAAGAGTATGTTAATATTCCCTGCCCTTCTTTACCCTAAAATAATATCTATAAAAAGATTCTGAGGGTCGTTAGCAAAAAGATTTATCATGTATTTTTTTCCTCAACACGTAACGTCCCTCACAAAAATCTTAATAACATATTACCATAATAAATCTTTAAGAAGAAAACTCCGAGTATAACACTTCGGGAGTTCTTTCATCAAATTTCATTTTTTTTCCGTTCTAAGAAAGGGTGTTTTATTGTAGCGTGAGAAAACGAGGAGTGGTTCTAACCATCCCAAGAGGGCCTGAAAGAAATAAAAAAAATATTCGAACCGATAATACATTTCCTTGTCATCTCGTCTGGGCTTGTCCCTTCGAAAATTAAGAAAGTGTACCTTCTGTTTCAGAAGATACTTCACACGAAACTCCGCCATTAGCCCGATCCTTCTTAAAAGCAGACGATAACAGGAGCAGTAGCGTGTTGTTGTCTCAACTCTTCTTTGTTCGGTATGTCCTGGGGACGAGAGTGCCTCCGGGGAAAGGGGAGTTGAGTTGTTTTGTTTCTGTACGTTCCATGGACGGAGTTTCAGGGAGGTTGGTCTTGTTTGGGGAGTTAAAAGCGTGTATTGTGGACCGATTGTAAAGAAATAAAAAGACACTTTGGTAAAAGTGTGTATGAAAGCAAAGCTTTCTAAAGTGGTTTATTCAAAGTTTAAAGATTACAAAGTATTCGTACTTTTTTTAAGCAGTTGTTGAACAAACAAGATTAAAAGTAACAAATTTATTCAATATTTGCACTTTGTAAATATTGGTTCACATTCCATATAAAAATATAATGTTAGGATTATTTTTTATCGTTTAATTTAATTGTTTAAATTTTTTTAAACATCTTTAGTACAAATGTTTTTAGCCTAAATTGAAATAACTTTGCTAAAAAAAATCAATAGCTTTATTTAATTAAATCAAGCTTTGTTTTTTCATCAGCAAATTAATTGACTAAACACCTATCAAAACCAAGTTAAGAAATTTCGGATTTTTTTAAAAATATTCGGAACTATTAAAGCTTAAAATAATGTCAAAAAATAAAAATAGCCAGTTAATTCCATGTAAATACATACCTCAGGTGAATTTTTAAAAAAAAATTATTACAGTTGAAACTTTTATGTGATTTAGAAAAGTTTGAATTGTAAAAGCTTTGCATCAAAAACTATTATTGTTTTGATTGTAGCAACACTTTAGATTCAAAGTAGCTGCTTCTTTGGAAAGCATGGATTATGTTTTTCATAATTTTGAATTCTTGAATTTTAAGTAAAGGGCATTTCTACGCGTAACTTAAACTACATCGGACGATTTAACAAATTTCGTTTGCATAGTTCATAATTATTTTCTATTTATTCAAAAATATATAGTATGTCAGTTTACCCCTGAACATATACTATTTTTAGCAATCAGTAAAATCCGTTTTAATTTAATATTTTACTAAAATAATAATAAAAATGCGCTGATGTGACTTA
This sequence comes from Oedothorax gibbosus, assembly GCA_019343175.1. Classification (NCBI taxonomy): domain Eukaryota; kingdom Metazoa; phylum Arthropoda; class Arachnida; order Araneae; family Linyphiidae; genus Oedothorax; species Oedothorax gibbosus. Next base: position 12,941,280 of record CM033279.1, read on the forward strand.
CACTACATGAAAGGAAGTCGATTTTTTGTTATCATTATAAACTCTAATTTCTTCTTCACAGTGCATAGTTAGAAAAAGTTACACAACGTCCCTTAAAGTTGGTTTCTGGTAATTTCTTAAACTCTAATTTCTTCTTCATAGTGCAGTAAATCAACATTCTACCAGTGCTTATTTTAAGTATAAGGTTTAAAGCTAAATAATTTAGTTGCAAAAAAGTATTGAAATATCATAGGAAATAATTTATTAACATTTTTGTGCGTGACTTACACTACATTCAATTTGTGACTCACACTACATCATGTGAATTGTATTACAGATATGGAAATTTGGGCAATAATAACATATGTAAATAAATTTTGAACACGGTAAGTTAAAAATTGCATGCATGGTAAAATCATAGTTAGAAAAAGTAACACAACGTCCCCTAAAGTTGGTTTCTGGTAATTTCTTAATTCTTTCTTCAGTAGCATTGTCTGAAAAACCTTCCTTCTCAGGCCACGCAAAAAGACTTCTCGACCATTGCAGATGTTTCAGTTTTATTGAATAAGCATCTTTACTTAACATTTTCCCCACACAATATTTAACGATAATTTTCCTACAAAAAGAACTAAAAGCTCTTTTTCCAGCATCAAATTCATTTTCAGAATTTTGTTGAGAGGTATTTTCTTTTACAACATTTAAATTTGTTTAATCAGCCGTGTAGTATTTTTGGGGATTTAATGAAACATTTGCAGTTTAAGTAGGTATTTGTTTAATTTTAAAAAGCAGAGCAATTTTCGAGTGTCAGGAATCGGAAATATTTATTTTCCTTTGATGAGCAAATATCATTTTAACTACCTATTTCGCCCTTTACACAGTTGTCAGAAATGTATAATAGTGATATATTTGGGCAAATTTCTTATGCAAAGTGAAAAAATCTTTAGCTGAATGTGGGTCAATTTTCCTGGAATGTGTGGCTGTTTTTATCTCCTCCTCACTGTATCACCAAGTCCACCAATAGGTCATTTATCATGAACTAAAGGTAAAGATGGCCAACATTGGTGGCAGAGAAATGCCATTGAATGTTGTCTAACGGCTGGAACATTGCAATAGAGATGGTGTATTTTCAGTTAAAGAGTTGTCCGTAAAGTGGTTTTTGCTTTCCTTTTCTTTAAAGGTTTGAAATTTACCACATGCTAAAAGTCTATCCCTTTGCTCTCTTTTTTCTTTCAGCTGTTAATATAGCAATCTTAAATCAAAATTATCAAAATATAAGAAATCAACAAATATTATAGCTAATCTACAATAGATAAATCAAACAGAAGCTTTGACTGACACTACGTTGTGACTTACACTACAAAGTTAAAATGTTTTATAAATAGAGAAAATGCTTTTTATTTTAAAATTTAAAGGTGTGGAATTACACAAAGGTTAATATAGAAAGAAAATATCTTAAAATTTTTGAAGCAAAGCAGTATTTTAAAAAGTTATAGAAACTGTTAGATATTTTCGTAACTTACACTACAGCCAAAACAGGGGATGTTAATCTTTCTAATTAAGTATTTTTTATTTATAAATGCCGATTAAAAATGTGTTTTCAAGATATTTATTATAGTGTATTTTAATAATTCTACCAACAAATATGATAAAAAATAATACTTAACTTAAAATTCAATAATTCAAAATGATGAAAAACCATAACACATGCTTTCAAAAAAAGCATACACTTTGAAACTTCAGTGTTGCCACAGCCAAAAACAATAATAGTTTTTGATGTAAAATTTTTGCAGTTCAAACTTTTCTAAATCACATATAAAAGTTTCAACTGGAATAAAAAATATTTTTAAAATTCACTTGTGGTATGTATTTACGTGGAATTAACCTAAAGTATTATTTTTTTATCAGAATTTTTGGTAAAATTATTAAAATACACTATAATAACTATCTTAAAAACACATTATTAATCGGCATTTATAACTAAAAAATCTCCTTTTTGGCTGTAGTGTAAGTCACGAAAAGATATACAAATTTCTATAACTTTTTAATATAAAGCTTTGCTTCAAAATTTTTAAGATATTTTCTTTTTATATTAACCATTGTGTAATTCCACACCTTTAAATTTTAAAATAAAAAGCATTTTCTATATTTATAAAACATTTTAACTTAGTGCCAGTCACAGATTCTGTTGGATTTATCCGTTGTAGATTAGCTATAATATTTGTAGATTTCTTATATTTTGATAATTTTGATTTAAGATGGCTAAACCAGCAGCCAAAAGAAAAAAGAGAGCAAAGGGAAAGACTTTAAGCTTGTGGTAAATTTCAAACCTTTAAAGAAAATCAAAGCAAAAACCACTTTACGGACAACACTTTAACAAAAAATACACCATCTCTATTACAATGTTCCAATCGTTAGACAACATTGAATGGAATTTCTCTGTCACCAATATGGGTCATCTTTACCTTTAGTCATGAAAAAGGACCAATTGATGGACTTGGTGATACGGTGAGGAGGAGATCAAAGAAGTCACACTTTCCAGAAAAATTGACCCACATTCTGCTAAAGATTACATTTCTGACAACTGTAAAAGAGAGAAATAGGTAGATTAAATGATATTTGCTAATCAAAAGAAAAATAAATATTTCTGATTCCTGACACTCAAAAATTGCTCTGCTTTTTTAAAATTAAACAAATACCTACTTAAAATTGCCAATGTTTCATTAAATCCCCAAATATACTACACAGCTGATTAAACAAATGGAAATGTTGTAAAAGCAAATACCTATCAACAATATTCCGAAAATGAATGTGATGCTGGAAAAGGAGCTTTAGTTCCTTTTGTAGGAAAAATTATCGTTAAATATTTTGTGGGGCAATTGTTAAGTAAAAATGTTTATTTAATAAAACTGAAACATCTGCAATGGTAGGGAAGTCTTTTTGCGTGACCTGAGAAGGAAGATTTCTTAGACATTGCTATTGAAGAAATAATTAAGAAATTACCAGAAACCAACTTTAGGGGACGTTGTGTAACTTTTTCTAACTATGATTATACCATGTATGCAATTCTTAACTTACCAATGTTCTTACTTATGTTCAAAATTATTTACATATGTAATGTTATTATTGCCTAAATTTAAATATATGTGATAAAATTAACATGATGGAGTGTAAGTCACAAATTGAATGTAGTGTAAGTCACGCACAAAAATGTTAATAATTTTTTTCCTATGATATTTCAACACTTTTTTGCAATTAAATTATTTAGCTACAAACCTTATACCTAAAATAAGCACTGGTAGAATGTTGATTTACTGCACTATGAAGAATATATTAGAGTTTATAATGATAACCAAAAATCGACTTTTCATGTACTGTAAGTTACATCAGGATATTTTTATTATTTTTTAGTAAAATATTAAATGAAAAAAGTTTTTACTGATTGCTAAAAATACTATATGTTCAGGGGTAAACTGACATACAATATTTTTTTTGGATAAATAGAAAATAATTTTGAACTTTGCAAACAATATTTGTTAAATCGTCCAATGTAGTGTAAGTCACGCTTAGAATTGCCCAGCCTTCTACCATTTATAAACTTATAAAAACTCAAGTTCAAAAAATATTCATTAGTGGGATATATAGTTTTGAAAAGCCTTAAGAGTCACTGTAAAATGTTTAAAAATATATTTTTGTTAATATTGGAAGCAATAAAAATATTATACATGTAATTAAACAAAGTAAGGATAATGGTATTACTAAAACGAACTCAAACAAAAGGAAAACATTAAAACATAAAAACAAGAAAATCCATTTGACCTTGTAATCTTAAACCTTGAATCAAACCATCTGGTACCTTTCTACAAACACATAATCCAATGAAATCATTAACGAAATCATCGTAATCCAATTCTTCAAAACGATCTTCTTGTTAAGTACGTGACACGACAGCAATAAGACAAGATTACGTTGAAAAGAGCGTCGATCGCCAACTTTTAAGCAAGTCCCCCATCCCCACTTTACAATTTATCTTGTTTACCAGGCCATTAATAACACGGACCCATCGAAATGAGATCTGGGAATTGTGCAAGGAACATGACCTGCCTCGCTCATGCACCTTTAAATCTTTTCCCCTTGCACTAACTCTGTCAAGCATGAGGGAGGCTACCAGATGTAAGGTTTGGAAGTCGCCAAGTTTAACGAGTTAGCGCCAAGCTCAATGGAGTTAATGATAAGTTTAAATTGAGGATAATAAAATCGTTTTTGTTTATCGGTATTATTTGAATATCGGTGTTGCGTCAAAGGTACCTAATAGGCCCGTGGAAAATTATTGTAGTTCAACGAAAAGTTTAACTTAAAGTTGTAAGGTCCATTGAGAGAAAAATGGTTTATGCGAATCATGCGAATTACATGACTTCCCTCACGCACCTTGATATGTATATCCCCTTTTAATTGAATAATGTAATTGTTCCATAATAACTTTAAGATATTTTATAAAAAAAATTATATGGCTCTATTGTCAAAAAATAAAAATATAATACCTGAGTAGTTACTTCTGATGTCTAGCAGTTAAGACTAGTTCGTTAATTGTATCATTGCCAATCTCTTAAAAGGTTCATTCTTAATTACTTGTATCATGACAAATAAACACTAAAGAATAACGGTATTTATTTCTCGTAAGTAAAATAATAAAAGTCGGTATGGAAAATATATATGAAAACACTAGTCCCTGTAATGGCCCTGAATAAAACGAAGAAACTAATTAACCAATTTAGTTTTTCATGCGCATACGGTACAATAATATTGCGGTTATATGTTATAGCATTTGACATCAGATTTTTTTCTGCTGGTACACAGTGTTATATTCACTTTAATTAACAATCATACAGAAGCCTCACTTATTAAGATTATCACAATCCCACATTTAATAACTCAGTGAATAGATTTGATTGAAAAGCTATAAAAAAAAATCCCCAAGATTCAACGTCTCTCGCCAAACAATGCAGCTCTGACCCAAACAAAAAAAATGGATGGATAAGAATATGACTCCTCTGCCATAAATAAAAAAATCTTCAACGATATTGATCCATTGTCTTCCATCTGTCCGTAGCAATAAATCACACACTTTCCTCCAAAAAAGAATGGTCCAGAAAAAAAGCAATAAACCACTTATCTCTCATACTCATGTCCCGAACCTAAAACAGGATTCTTGAGATCCTTTTCTACCCCTCGATATATTTTTTATGTCTACTGGTCTGGGTTTTTTTGTTCAAGGCCTCACTGTGGTTAAGTCACGGGACACAGAATGCATAGCTTCATGTCGAGTAAAACCAGAGAACGAATCTTCCGTAATGCTTAATCCAGGATGTCTCTAACTTAGTAGAAAAAGGGCAAAACAGCTGTGGGGGATAAAGTGACGTACAGTCAAATTGTATAACCTTGGTCCTCAGAGGGTAACTTTGGCTTAAGTTTTGCTCCTTACAAACTCAATATAAATTATTGGCTTTGTTGAGTCTACGGATGGTAACTTGTGAAAAGTAATCAAATTAATATTTTGTGAGTAAAATTTTAACCAAATTAAACGGTTTGTAAATGGGTTGGTTATGGGACAATTAAACTCTTGAAGGCCGAAATTCTTCCAATATTTTGTAATTGATGAAAGTAAGCTTTTTGTTAATGACTACAATTTTAAGAAATTGCAACTGATGCAGATTGATTTAACATTTTATCATGGCGCAGTCAAAATGTTTTAAGTTTGCACCTTAAAAGCCATATATATTTTTTTCCAATTTAAATCAGTGATTTTGATTCTATGAAATTTACCTGATTGGCTTGGTAAAACGAAAATTCTGACAACAATTCAGTATCGACTCAGACACCTGAATCTTCTCAATTTGCATTGTTGGGTAGGGGTAGGGACATATATATTCCAGCTTATGTGATTGATCAGAGACGCGCTTATGAAGCCTTCGTCAAGTAATGCAGACACAGAAAGAATTTTTTACTGTCACAGAGAAAGGAATATACACCCAGGGCGAAGGCGGGAATCGAACCCGTACCCGTTACAGCGCGCAGACTGCTAGCGTAATGGTCCAAACCACTCGGCCATCCGGGCCTCATTGCATTGTTCTGTGCCACCAATAAGAAAGGGATTTTAATATTCAAGATCTGCCCTGCAGGCCATTCAGAAGGGCAAGTGCCAAATCAGCCATGAAATAATCCTATCCATCAACAAAGTCACCGCAGCCAAGAAAACCTGCACGTTACAGTGGATACCAGCTCACGTTAACATCCTTTGAAATGAAAAAGCCGATGAGCTTGCCAAAGAATCAAGAGCTTGCCCCCAATCATCGAACCTCATAACTCTTGTTGACGCCAATGCAGTTGCTAGCCGTAGACTTATCAAAAATAATTTTAAATATTCCATCCTTGCTCTAAATTGTAACCGTACAATATCTTCAATAATAGCCAGACTACGAACAAAACATTTAAAAGGAATGAAAATCTCAACGGAAGGACAAAGAAGAACTGTTTTGTTAAAATCCTTAAAATGCTCACAATGTTGAGAAATAGCATGTGATAAAAATTTAAAATTGATTGATGTAACAGTTCATAAAAATTTGCAGATTTGCAATCGCCCATCATTGAAATATAAAAAACAGAAAAAACTCATACAAATTTCTTGAAAATGTTATGTTCACCAAAATATAGTTTATATAAGTCCAATATTCCTTATATTAAAAGACAGGGCCCTAGTCTATTTTCTGTTGAATTATAGATAAAAGAAGTAACCTTGTTTTATTTCGGGAAATAATGTTCAAACAAGCAGGGGGGGGGGGGATATAAATCGCTATTGTCCAACTCTAAGCCACCCCTCAATTCGGAGGAGATTTGCTGGTAGTTGTATAAGTGCCTGATGCTCCACCCTTATCCCCTGTACTACGTTTTGAAAAAAATACAAAGACATTTAATCTTTTTGCGAGATTTATATAATTTAATGGAGTGGGTTTAGATCAGTAAGGTCTGGGAACGTAGTTTATGTGAGAAAAAACGGTAAACACACGAGTTCTGGTATGTTTACTTGGTGCTTATAGAAATCTGAAAGTCTTTTCAAGTGAGTATTAATTTATTTGGACTTAAATATAAAGAAAATTACAGCCATATACTGGTGAACTGCAGTATGTATTACAATGATTTGGACCATCTTCAAGAACTTAATAAATATAACTATCGGAAAGCATATATAAATTATTGGTTTTTTTTTTCAAGACAAAAAAAGTCCATTTCATTGTTGTGGATACTGCTGTTTACCTGCCCAGAGCGTAACAAAAAATTACAGTGATTGACCAAATGAGTGAGACACTTCACAATTTTTCGCATTTGTCATAAACTACTACGATATATGTAAAATGCTTTTGATGATTGGGAACACGTATTACGGCCCACATTTTTAAGCACAAATATAGTTCCTAATGAATTTTATGGTACGAGGAATGGATCCAAAGATATAAAAAAAACAATTTGATCATAAAAATCCATAAAAAGATTGGTTATTTAAACCTCTTCACTCCAGTAGTACATATATTTGAACCCCGGTCTAGAGTTCACTCCACAGATTCATTTAAAATTTTCATTATTTCTGACTTTTCCATTATAGACAGCAATTATCAAACTTTCCAAAAATATCATAGCGAAGCAGCTAATTTATTAATTGTAAAACCGAAATTATGTTTACATTATTTTGTTAGGATTTTCGTGACAATACGACGTATACAGTATTACAAGACATTTGATATTGTTTACGTAAAGCATATGCGCTGCACAAAATTTTGCGGTAGTGCAAAAATTTGCATCTCTTATCTTAAAACATAAGGTAGGGTAGGGTAGGTACATATATATTCCGGCTTGTGTGCTTGATCAGAGATCCGCTTATAAGCCTTCGTCAAGTAAGACAGACACAGAAAGAATTTTTATACTGTCACAGAGAAAGGAAAGTACACCCAGGGCGAAGGCGGGAATCGAACCCTCGCCCGTTACAGCGCGCAGACTGCTAGCGTAATGGTCTGCGATCCAAACAACTTGGCCATCCGGGCCCCCTTAAAACATGCAACTCATAGTAAATGGTAATTTAATAGTTTCCGCCTGTCACTCAGCCCGCTTCCACACAACAGTTGTGTTCAACAGATAAAAATCGCTAAACACAGCATTAATTCTATATTAAACATTTACATGCTAAATTTGGCTAGTTTCATTAATTTTATTTCGAAAATTAAATAATTATTGCTCATCGTTTGCAAAAATTAATTTATATTCAAAGAATAAATATCTAATATTCCTCGCTTTTAAATAGAATAAAAACATTTCATATCAACGTTCAAAGAATCTCGTAGTGAAATATATTTGACGTCATTTCAAACTGATCGATGTCGCAAAAATAAATTTATTTTAATTTATTGTCTAAAAGAATTAAAGTTTCTCGAGCGATTGTTGCAAATGGCAATGGTGATTTAATTCTAATAAAAATTGCTTCCTAATCTTTTTAAATGAGCATTAAATTTTGCTGTTTTTTAAATAATTAAAGTACTTCGAATTCGAATTCTTTTCTGAAATTTTCAATGTATTCTAATTTTGATGCGCTGAATTTTTTGACGTATCACACTTGTCCGTAGCATTTGTAGTTTGGCCTATGAAAGTGGGGGACAGACAGACAGACGGATAGACGGGCTGAACAATTATAATACTTTCCACTTTTTACGTTATAAACGAAGCGTGGAAGCTAATAGTAACCGAACAATATATCTAACTTAAAAATTATATGACACACAAATGTTAAAATTAAAGAAAAGATATATTTCTAACCGCATTACGGAACGCTAAAAACACTGACAATTTAAAACTGAATATGTATACGCGTGCTGATTAGAACCAAGTTTTAAAGTTTCAAAAGCATGCGGTTTAAATATATATAAACACTGATTTATGAATTGTTTTTTTTTGTTTAAATTTTTTTTTTAATTTAATATTCACATTGCTATAATTTTGGTGGCTTTTTCAAAAATGAATAACACAGAACTCCAAACTTTCTAACTCCTTTTTTTTATTCATGCATCCCTCCATAAGCTTAACATGTAATAGGGGTTGTTGCCTTTTAGTCTAATTTAAAGCTTTTTGCTTCTTGCTTTGAAATTTAAACCTAACGTTACATCACAACAGTTTTGTTTTCACATATATAAAATGCATTAAAATATACAATTTTAAAGAAAAAATCGTTTAACTCTATTTTTTGTTAATTTTCCGAATGGGAACCAATCTCAGACAGCAGATAATTGGAATTCTACTGTGGAAAATATTCTTGAAAAACATTTATAAACATCTCCTAATGAAAAAATTACTTAGTTTTAACGCTGTGATGTCATTCATCATATAAAATTTCAATGCTTTGTAGACCCACTCTCCAAACAGTGCAAGGATGGCAATAGTTTGACCAACAATTAAAAACATTAAGATTCCAGAAATGTCCGCTACCGAAATTGCCCGAATTTCATTCTTGTACGCATAATTCCTTAAAGAAAGCAAATGGTTTTTAAAAGTCCCATGTTCAATGATCTCATCGATAATACCGGCATCCCTAAGTCTAGAAATTATTCGATTTAGCTTTTGTTTGCAGCAAAAGTTACGATTGATGACAATTCCATTCATCAATACCGCCACGAAGTCCTTGAAAATACAAATATCTTTATGGGAGCTTTCTTTTATTCTTTCAAGATTTGACTGGCGTAAAATCATGGCTCTATTCTTATTAATAAAACTCTCAGGCTTATCTTTATCTACAGTATAATATCAACTATTTCTGTTGAAAGCTTTGCCAAGTTCTTCAAGATATGGATAAGCTTAGTAAGCAAACAAGTTTGGTAATGACGTTTCAATGTTTTCAAAAAATCGATCTGTGTACATGTTAGATCTTACAAATGTGAATGTATGAAAATAAAGTCATGCTATTTCAAGTAATTACACACCAAAAACTGCACCAACTATTAAGCGTGACAAATTAGAAAAGTATTGTCTTTTTAACAATCTGCTTAGAATTAATGATATTTCATTATGAATATAATTCATACATAAATGAAAAATATTTAAGAAAGTTATAGTGAAGCCCATGCAAAAGTTACACGTTTCAACTATTAATTTTAAACGAAACCTATTGCACTATAAAAGGTATCCTATTGCACTATAAAAGGCTCGTATAAAGGGAAAATTCAAGTTAAAGTACTTGGATGTAGTCGTTGTTGTTTTATATATTTTTCTATGGAAACAACGATTTTTTCTAAAATTATAATGGAACTAGAAAATCATTTATAAAATATTTCTGTTAATGGAAGATTTTTGGAAATTTTCATAGTCGAATTATAAAATATCTTATAAGTGAAAGCAAGCACCCAACGGATAAAGTGTAAAATATCGAAATACATTTTTAAAAAATATGAGATTTTTACATTAAATTCTCGTATTTTTCGTGCAATTTTTTTTGTTTGTTTTTAAGGTAAGCTTTTATTGCTTATTGATTGTAGTCGAATAAAAGAAAATATCGAGAAGTTATAAAAGATAAAAGATGTTAAATAGTTTCCTATCTTTTATTTTAATTCTTTCTTATCGAACTAACAGTTTGTACCGGCATACGTACAATGAAACTAATTGACAAACCACAATTTTTTTTTAAAAAAATGTCTTTATAGTTCATAACTTTGTTCTCTAACAAGATACTTAAAAATTGAAATTTAAAAATATTATTTTTAGAACGGAAGCTGTTTGGAGGTTGAGGTACGAACTAATGAATAGACTAAATAGCAATTAGTATAAAATATAGGCATCTGATTCATCAGATTAAGCTTTTTATGTTTATGATACTAACACAGATTAATGCTCATAATAATATTCAAGACTAGTAAAAATATTTTTTTTAAATAGTAGAACACAACAATTTAGGTGGTCCAGGTTTAGGTCATTTTAAGGTTTAACATACAAAATTTAGAAACAAAATCCTGTATGCCTTTCAAACCGAACATGGCGCGGGTTCATATACGATTCAGATGGCTGATGCAGTTCCACACAAATCCTTCTCCGTTTTGGTGATCGATAAATAAGTTTCAAGCATGCTCAGATAGGATGTTCTAACTAACTTGAGGGTTCATCAGTGACCTAGCCACTAAGCATGGACAATTGTAAAACTTATAACCTCAGACATATGACTCAGATAATGTATATTAAACTTTTTTTAAAGAATTCTCAAATGATTTTAAAAAATAAATTTCATATAATTTTAAAAGTGAGAATGATAAATATGCTTTGTTATAAAATTGTAGATAGGTTTATTTTTTTTTACTTTAAGGTGTGCTTTTTTTGCAAGTAATAGTTACTTTAAAAAAATTTTAAGGCTTTGGCTTTCATTCTACTTAGGGTATTTTTATCCATGCATGTAAGGAAGTATTTACTGCAACCCTAATTCTACTAGCGAATTAGATTCTGTAAAAGTTGTTTCACCTTGCATGTTGTTTGTATGTGGTGTAAACTACTGATAGAGTAACTATACCCCATATTCATTCATTCGTTCGTTCGATCGTCCGTTCGTTCATCCGTCCGTCCTCCCGTCCGTCTGTCTGTCTGTCTATCTATCTATTTTCAGAATTTAAAATGGTGCAACTTTTTATCTATATTCACTAAAATGTTACACGTTGTTATACTTACAATATTTGTCAGTATATGAAGGAAAATAATATATCTTGTATTAAAAATTGTGTTTAAGACATGTATGAATGTTGTAAATTATAAAAAAATATTAATTCTCTAAAATAATTCATTAAAAATCGTTTTAACAGTTAAACATGTATCTTTTAAAAAAGCAAAAGCTTTGAAAAAAAATTTTCTCCAGTTTCCATACAACATATCTTGAAGACATTTTACTTTGAGATCAATACACAAAACACCAATTTAAATCCATTTTATCTTTACAAAACATCTGGAATTTCGAAATTCAGATTCAACCCCCTATACTTTTCTCATACTTACATTGTTTATTGTTCTCCGGAATCCCTTCCCCTTTCTTCCCCTCTACGTTTCTTCCCCCCAAGTTTATTTTTTGTATTTAAAAACTTATCGAACTTCCCCCCTTTAAAAAATCTCCAAAGTCAGAAAAATGATTTATAACCGTGTTTACACGCATCAACGGATCCCCGTGTTATCGACATCCCAAATTGGACTCTGAATCGTTTCCAGACGAAATCCGAGGCCTCGATCGATCAAATCCAAGTCCATGCCTTTGTACATTTATAGATAGTTATACAGCGAATCTAAAATAGGCTAACAACACACATACGTAAAATTTAGTAGATTGAAGACCTAAACACAATACTTTTAACATGTAACATCAGCTCGTAATTGACTAAAGTAAACGAAAAAGATTTCAGTACCATCTTTGCTGAGAAAACGTGTTATACAGTTACAGTACACATACATACGTAAAATTCAGTCAATAAAAGACCTAAACACAATGCTTTTAACATGTAGCATCAGTCCTTTATTGATTAAAGTATACGAACATGATTACGGTACAATCTATGCTACGACAACGTGCTGTAGAGAAAGACTCCCATACCTGCAAACAACACATTAGTATTAAAAAAACATTGAAATAACAACGAACATTTGCCTTTCATTTAGTACACATGTAAAGATTACAATAACAATACTCACTACGACAACATGTTACAGAGTAAGATATTAAAATCTGTTAACAACGCGTTCATATGTTTAAACTAGTAGAAAAAGGACCTAAAACAAATACTTCATCATTGAACGTCGACCCATTTATTTACTTAAGGCATGTAAAGTTCATAAGAAAAAAATCTACAATGAAACAAAGTGCCTACAGAGTTGTAATATAGTTGCATGATAAAAGGAACCGAAGAACGCATACATATTCGAACCTTGTTTTTTTTAACAAAAATATCTAAAACAATAAAATAACTAAAAATATAGGCTTTTTATGGGCTAAAGTATGCATATCTGAAGATTACACTAACAATCTTTACTGATACAACGCGTTACGTATTTCAAATTCAGTCACATAGTAAAGGGGAAAGGAACCATGGCTTTCAACGAAAATTTGATCAATCTTTTGGAATAAGACGTGAGTGATCCATCTATGTCTAGTATATGCCAGAGTTTTAGATATTTCAGTTTAAATTTTATGTATACCCTCCCCCTCCTAACTTGTTCGAAAAATTCACCCCGCCCCCTTATCCTCTTCTATAAATCGATTTACAGCGAGGTGACTGTAGTGCACTTATAATACGATTGGGTATCGTGTTTTCTGGGGATGGTAAAGAAAGTAATACATTTTGCGCTTCATGCGTTGTTTTTACAAAACGAACCCCCCGCCTCAAAAACGATACTGCTCTTTTCAGTAGCAAAATATGTATAATATAAGTATAAGTAAGTAATTTGCTAAGACTTGTGTAATACATTCAGCACAGATTTTACAGGCAATAATACGTTGATTATATTAACCTAAATATATTGCAAAGATTCTGTAAAATAAATATTTAATTACCTATGAAGGCAAACAAAAAATTTTGGGCATTTAGCAGACTATATGAAATATATTCCACGTAAATTTCCATGTAAATGTACAGTAGTTTCTTTTGTTTTTGGTAATTAATAAATGTTTCAAAAATATCAAGTTTAGGTTCCGGACATAAATCTAACACAACCAAGATCCCAACAAACTAGAACATAACACGACAGGGAAAATCCCGATAGGCATGAAATCTCATCAGGTTCGAAAATACCACCAAATCATTAAATTAATGGGGAGCCCAGTCGGTTAGGCGCTCGCCTAGCATGCGAAAGGTCCCAGGTTCGGATCTGGGCATCGCCAAAATAACTGCCGACCTATAAACGGCCCTTTCAGCCAAAATGTCCGACGAATAATACCCCTTGTAGAGGGTGTGCACGTTAAAATACACTCCAAAGTCTCAACGCTGCGTATACGATGTCACCCTTAACGGTTGCATTGGGTGCCAACTCAGGTGACGGCTCGTCAATTGACTGTGGTTCTAAAATATGACGCCCGTCGCCAATAGCCCTCATGAAGCTCTAGTGCGACTATAATTCAAACTAAACTAAATTACATTAATGCCGTTATGATTAATTAAGATCTATTTAATGACTAATTTTTTGCATTTTTTGCTGTCAGGATTTGGCTATTGGGTTCTGGATTGTCGGACTTATGTCTCAGATTCCCTATCACCGATACTCAAAGCCTTGTGTCAAAGGAAGCTACTGCACCCCTTCTTGCTTCCAGGCTTTAACTTGGAATCACACGACAACAACTACAACAAATACTCTCTAAAAAGAACATACACTCTCATCCTCCGTTCCCTACATCTTATTCTTATAACGCTTGTCGAGTTCCGAAGATAGGTTGCGAAGGTTAAGATTTTGATTAGATCGATTCTGTTCCTTTGAGGGGGCAGTGTTCAGTGTTAAGGGGGGGGGGGGGTAGCGTTTTCATCTGCAGATGGGTTTCACAAGGTGGAGAATTAAATTAACTCTCCTAGAGAGAGTAAGGTGGGGAGTTTTAACTGGATTACTTAATAGAAGGGGCGTGGTTGCTCGTTTCAGGGGGACAAACTGGTCACAATAACGGTATGTTTATGAGGGATTTTTGGCGATTTTATGTGTAATTTGAGTTAGGGTGCTAGATTAGATAACGATCAATATTTAAAGTTTATGATCCTGTAAAGGTTGATTAATAAATGACTTAGTTGCGAAATTCACATTACCGTAAGTATAAATAAGATATAGTGTCTGGTACGATCATTGGCGACTTTAGTCATGGTAAATTCAGTTGGATGAAATCACTAATCAAGAGGCCCATTCTCCAAAGTATATTTTAGCTATACTTTGGAAAATTTGAGATTTAGAAGTAGACCCTTCAAATGTTGATATGGGTATAGTTTAATTGGTTACGTTGTATCATGAACGTTCCTATACGTTATTTACGTTATTGCATTGTTAGTGTAAATTATTTTCATTAATCCCATTTCTTCAATCAAGGCTCCGATTGGTGTTTTGTTCTCGTATGACATTGACAATAGTGGATCGAGAATTAAATAATTTTCATTCATCATTTCTGTTACCACTCTAGACCTAAAACACGCCCATTACTTTTTTTTAATTCCAAGCTATTCTTGAATAACTATAAATTTAATTGGAGAACTTTTCTCAATAAAAGCATTGTAATAATTCAATCCATGTTCATTTTGCAGTGTATATTCTATTATATAGCTCAAGAAAAATTCCTAATTTCAGAACGATAAATAAGGATAATTAATGAATCTATATCTATAAAGGAAGAAGTCACGAATGACTCATCTCTTAACGTATCAACGCCCAGTTACAGCTATTAAAGTTACGGATTCCAAATTTCAGAAACTTTTGTACTGAAGGAGTCATTTAAGAAATAATTTTTTCGAAATTGGAACACAAACGTGTCTCGGAGGGTAAAACGTTGTCCGATTTCTCCATATGACTAACATGGCTCATTGGAGACATGGCTCATTTTTAACATGGCTCATTTTTATGGCAATATTAATTTGAAAGAAATTTCAGCGCCATCGGAAATTAAGGGGGAATTTGCGCGCTGGACCGGGGGTCTCCAAAGCAAAGTGCATCAGTGTTAATCCTATGGAGAAAAACATATTTTCTCTGCCACATTTCTCCGGCTGTATTGAAAATTTTTACAAGCGGATTTTTTTTATGTGATATATGTAGCTGACTTTCAGGTCCCGACTTTCCCACTTTTTGAAATTGGTTCGAATATTTTTTTAATTTTCAATAAATATTTTTACACAAAATATTCGAAGCAATTTCAAAAAGTGAGAAGATAGAGACTTTTAAGTTATTTACATTTATTATTTAAAAAAAACCGCTTGTAAAAACATTCAATACAGCCGGAAAAATGTGGCAGAGAAAATAGTTTTTCTCGCCATTGGAACATTGAGGCCAACATTGAGGCACTTGAGTTTGGACATTCCCCCTTAAGTATAAGTTCGAAAAAGCACAGAACTTTGGTGTAATATAAGTAAAATTGATAATTGAACATTAATATTTGATTTTTTGTTTGGTTTGAAATCGTTATTAGATATTTAACGTTTGGTCAAATTAACTTTAACTCGAGTCTAATAATATTATTACTTACACTCTTAAAACAAAAGAGTGAAATCCACTCCTATAGGGAAGCGCATTTTCGGCACCGAAAGAAGTGGAAATTAACTCAGACTGAGTTGAAAGCGCTCGTTTTAAGAGTGTAGGACGTATATTGTTTTCTTTTATTTCTTCTACCCACTCCGCAAAAAGAGTGAAATCCACTCCTATAGGGGAAGTGCATTTTCGGCACGGAAGGAGTGGAAATTAACTCAGACTGATTAAAACCGCTCGTTTGTTTTAAGAGTGTAAAGGGACGTTATTTTGCAAATATTGGACAACTGGGATTTATGAAGGAAATTACGATGACCATTCAGGTCCATAAAGACTATGAATTTTGTTTTTGATAGTTTGTATGATATCGTGTTTTTCCCATGAAGTATGAATTGATATTGGCTAAGGAACAAAACTTTATTCTGAAATTTAAAGTCAAAATTAATGAGAAAAATATAACAATAACACAAAAACTAAATCTTACGAAAGAATGCAATCTTATTCTGATTTTTAAGGCTATGCGAAGACCGGGAATCATTTGCTATTTTAAAATAAGGACTTCAAACATCAGAAAGCTTATAAATGCTCATTACACACTAATCCTTTTAAAATGTGCCAATTAATTTTAACGATCGATTAAACTTTAATCACCTTCAAAATAAAACACCAACTATCTCAAAGCTTTTCATTACCAAAGAAGGAAAATTGAATTCCTTTAACTCACAAAAATGGACAAAATTTATAAAGATTTCCATAGTTTGTTTGCCCTTTCTTATTGCACAGAAACCAACTAACGATAAGCTATTCTGACTTTAAAGCTTTTCCTTCCCTACAAAACCATTTTCATCATAATTCATTTGCCGAGGACTCCCAACCGCCGTTATAATTTATAACCTCGCAAAAAATCCAAAGCATTAAAAAAATCTTAAACTTTTCCATCAAGCAAACACCAAAAGTATTTTGAAATAAAGAAGAGACGAGAAATTTTACAGCGGATACTTCAGTTTTCAAAACTGCTTCGTAAATCTCCATCAATAATGGCAGAGCTCATTTACTAAAACGGACTTTTGAAAAATTTACGACGTAAGCAGCTGCTCTTCGTAACCTTTACACACCCCTCCACATGTATGATACTTCCGAGTCAGAAAGACGTAACTGCAAATCTAATAATTCAAATAATTATTTTTAACTCTGGATATGAGTTTTGATTTTAAAAATACTCAAAAAGCTAGTGAAAAAAATTACAATGGGGTTGTTTAAGAAAACGTAACTCTTCTATTTTCATTCTTGCGTTCCTGAGATTTCATTGGTTGTTTCAATTTCATTCCTTAAGTGGGTGATTCTTTTTTCGTCTGCTGTTCCGATTTCAGATTTCTTTACATGTAAGATGTTTTTATTAATGCTATTTATTTACCTTAATCGGTTTTTACTTGGTTAAATTTCAAGTATGGAAAGCATCAACAAAACGTTAAAAAAATATGAACAAAAAGCATATAATATAGAATATGTTTTTTAAAACTAATATCAAAATACTTGATATATTTTCCCCAAATCCAGAAAGGAAACTATTGGTTGGCCACATTAGTGGATCATATTACTCCGCCAATATGAGTTATAAAAAAAACTATGTCTGAAAGATCTAGTTACAAAACTCACATTGTCCAAAGTATGACTAAGATACAGAGACCATCCCGGTCACTAGCGACTTTATCCAATTGAGTTTACGATCTTCAAAAGTAGTCAAAGTGCAGACCGTTCCCTACATCTTAGTTATGCTTAGGATATTGTGAGTTTAGCAACATAACCTGTCATGTTTGATATAGAAAAACAATGTGAATCTGATGATTTTTTATATTCCTTATAAAAGTGGTAACGTTGGGTTACTTCATTTTGGCTCTTAGGATCCGAATTAAGGAAGCTACTTCTGGATCTTATTTATGATAGGCTTTTAGGGACGCTAAACAGTGTGGATCATCTGCTGTGGATCTAACGGATATGGGGTAGCGTTAAAGAGAGGATATTAGGTTATATGAGTGCAGTTAGTCATATGCGAACAGAAAATACCATACTAAAGAAAATTTAATAAGAAAGATATTCCTGGTGAAAGAGTTGAAATACCAGTTAAATATTTATTTAATTTAGTTTCAGTTAACCCATACTTAACCCATACTTAAAATAAACCCATACTTAAATATTTTGTCGTCTATCATTGTAATAGTTACCACGGCCTTAATCGAAATTTTGCTCTTTTGCAGAAAAAATAAGTTAATTATTTTGTCAGCAAAGTTTATTTCTTTTATTGAAAATTCTTTGATTTAACTACTGAAGAGCTTTTAGCATTAAATTCTCTGTATAGGAACGAAAATGTTTAATGCTATCAAAACAAAGCTAATTTTTATGCTATCAAACTTGTGATAGTACTTTAACGTCTACACTTCTTTAAACTTTGACACTTAAAGAAGAGACCCAAGCCATGCAGATTTCTCATTGTGTTATTCTTTTTTGGATGAAATCAAAAGCAAAATAGAGATTATTCAAAATTCAAGACAAGATTCATTAAATGGATATTCTTTTCAGTTGTATTAGAAAAACAGATACTTAAATTTAGCATTCAAATCAATACCTTCAATAGCTTTTTCATTATACTTCTCCTTGCAGAGGAAAGAGAATTTAAAACTTTTATCATTAGTTATTTTTTTATTTGATATTATTTTAAATGACTCTATTGATTCCATTACTTTAGTGTTTTGTTATAAAAAATTTATGAATGAAACAATAGCGGTCACCGAAATCAAATTCATATGCTGTTAAATTTGTACATTTACCTAAATGTCGCAATTACGTTCAACCAAAGCACTAAAGGACTACTCAAATACAACATATTTTTCCTTAGTGACATTTTTCTTCCAAACAAAACCTGTAAAACCTAGAACATAAAAAAAAATACTTTCTAATTGCATTAACACTCCTGGGAGGAATTACCCAAATCCCACGCCCACCCTTGGTCAAAGCAAAAATTATAAAAACAAACCAAAACACTATATGTAAGCAAACAAACAAAAACCACAAAACTAAACAAAAATTATAAACGATATATTTAGCGTCTGAATTACTTTTAAGCAAGAGACTCAAATGGATGACTCTACGAAAGAAAACTAAATAAACAAAACCTACACCAACCATAACACAAACCAGCTGAAATACTTAAATCATACTCATTTCATGGACTCAGACATATTTCATGGAATAGACATTTCACAAACTAAGATATATTTCATGGAATCAGACATATTTCATAGAATCAAACACATTTCATAAAAAAGGTAGATTAAGGTGACAGACATCTAAATCTGCCGTCTTCAAGGATAAAGCCAATCTATATGTCCTAGAAATAAGGTGTAATGTTTTGTTTATGTTTGTGTTTTAAAATTTTATAAAGCAACAGTTACTGCTGCTAGCATACACACAGAAAAAAAATTTGTTGAAAGAACAAAAATTTTGTTGTTTCAACAAAATTTTTTGGTCAATATAGCGCCAACACAAATTTTGTTGTCAGTACCAAATTATTTTGTTGAAATTATTTTGTTGATTCAACCAAATGGTTTTGTTGATTCAACCAAAAATGCGCCAAACCGAAATGCTCAATGACCGACCACAGGACTTTCGGACCCAACAGATCTAACGAGCACGTACTCCGCATATACTCGGTAGGTCTTCAGTGGTACCGGGACTCGATCTCGAGACCGAGATGCTGACCACTAGGCTCACTACGACCCTAAGTTACCTTTGAAAATAGCAATCAAATCCTTCCACGACGATAATGGCCGAATGGCGCCCTTAATTTTCTTCGATTTGCGTTTATGACAGGCGCCATGACGTCACAGTTATAACAGCCAATAGCAGGCGAGCTTACCTCAACCAAACGGGTTTTGTTGTGGCAAATACTCGTTTTGTTGGACAAGTAAATATTGTTAAGTTAACAAAATTAGTCAACAAAACACGTCAACAAAAAATTGTTCTCCCAACAAAACATTTTTTTCTGTGTAACAAGCAATAGTTACTTCTGCTAGCATAACAAAGCAATAGTTACTGCTGCTAGCATAACAAAGCAATAGTTACTGCTGCTAGCATAACAAAGCAATAGTTACTGCTGCTAGCATAACAAAACTTCTCATGTCCTTAAATTTGTGTATTTTCCCTAACGTCGCCAATCCTTTCAACCAAGGTACTCAAAGACTCAAACCCTACAAATTTCCTCATCAGTGCCATTCTCCTTTCCAAACAAAATTAAACAAAATCGAGAGTACCCAGAACACAAAACAAGAAAGAATGAAATAGATACTTTTTTCTAGTTGCATTACAGTGAACCAGATACTTAAATCTTCCTCCGTCTTTTATGGTAAGGTCCATCAAGATCTCCTCGGCGATATTTCGCTTCTGCAGAAGAAAGAAGGTGTGAATGATTTTGCCATTAGTATTTACTTCTTTCGCAGACAATCCTTCGTTTTAGTGTTTTGTTGCTGTTCTGCAGCGAATCGTTTTCTACTTTCCTTGCTTCCTTGATGTATGACACGAAGTTAAAGTATGCCTCTCTGTTTGGGATACAGCTTTTTTTTTATTTGCTCTGCTATGTCTTTTGGGGGAAAGTGTAATTTGAAATATTCATGGTTCGCTGAATGATTACTGTTTGGAGAAAAATCGGAGACGAGAATCGATCATCTGTATTTTTTTAACGTTTTGTAGCTTTTGAATGGCTGAAATGGACGAAATATCTCAGGAGGAAAGGATGATTTTAAATTTTTAAGTGCAGTTGTGTACGTTGTATACTTAAATGAATGCTAAGTAACATTCAACATTTTTAATGGTTACCGTTAAACAACAGAATATAAAATGTGTAATTAGTATAAAAAAAAACATGCTTAGCTTGTTTCATGACAATTTACGGTAACAAATTCTTATGAAAACATGAAACATGTTTAAAATTTTTTATTTATAAAATACATGTTTTACCTATTCATATTGTTAACAATTTTCTTACTTATTGAGCCAAATTACTTCTTAAAAATCAATCTAAAGTTTTACTTAATACAACCACATGCTGTTACAAATTATGTGAAGATAAACCATTTTTTGTCAGGAGTTTCTACAGGCCATTATCTACGAATTAAATAAACTTCTTAAAATTTTAGGAATAAATGTTCATGTTTATCTCTTGCATATTTTCCAATTATAGGTTTATCTAGACTTGCATAGAGACTTCTATATTACATTTAGACTTCTATAATATTTTCACATTGAACTGATATAATATATTACATTGAACTCATATATTACATTGAAAACTGGCCAAATAAAATTAGGCGTTATCTAATTTTAAATGACTATTATTGAAAGAAAATTTTAATCTTAGTTTAAAAAATATTTTTATTAATGTACAATGTACACTTAAATTGCTTTATAAAGAGCATTGTCAAAATATTTTATAAATAATAATATTTAGATGCTGTTAAAAAAACAGCATCTTTCATACATATAATTTCTTAAAAAGATACACAAAATTTACTTCACTAATTCACTGCATAAATTCGCCTTTAGGGGTGAATTTTTACAAATAATATCATTAATATTGAGTCATTCACAAACAAACATAAATAATTGTTCAGTAATGCACCATTAATTGCCAAGCAACAAAGACTTGCATAATTTCTTTCAGAACAGCATAAAACTACGCGAAACAATTTTTTTGCCTAACTTATTCATTAGTTCAAGAGTAGAAATAAGCAAATAAAACTAAAGTTGAAACAGAACACTCTCTCATAAACCAAATATTTTTCTGTACGAAGCATAACATATTTCTGTGACGTCACCTCTACAACTGGCTTCTTTTGTTTAGGGTACATTCAGCTAGATTCCTTTTATCTTACCCTTTAAGTGGTAAAGTGGCGCAAATAACATTTTGGAATATTAAAAGGGTGTTGATGCAACGATGATTGTTTATTTCTAACTTGTCCTTCTCTTTAATTTTAAAATACCCAAACATTTAAATAACTGATTAGGATTTAGAAAAAAAGAGTATTTCAGAATAAAAATGATCCATGTCAAAAGATAATTTCTATCATTGTTTTCTCCGACCCACTATAATGAATTATGTTTTTGATCAAAATAACATGAAAGCCCAATCATTTATTGCCTCTCATTATGAAGCAACTGAATACATCGACAAAAAACCGATAGATTTGTAATAAAGCATATGTATAATCAAAATAATACGTATTGTAATACATGCTTTAGTTGTTTAGGACTCAGGCAGATTATATATAATTTTTTTACAAATTTAATAACTATTTTATTTTTTGTACTGAAATCATTTGTAGCATAAGTTTAAGTATTTATAATTAAAAAAAATATTCTGGATTAGAATTTTTCCTTGAAAGTGATTGGGAAAATATTGGGCTTTGCAAAATGTTTTTTTTTTATATTTACGATATTATATTTTATATTTAAATTAGAACATTCGAAGTAAATAATTATTAAGTCATGCTTTGAATGCTTTATTTTGAATGCGATTGAGTTCTGAAATTTCAAATGTGATTCAAAAAACACTCTAGTATTATCTCTTACTGAAATTTTGTGTATTACCTTTGTCCGTGTTTACTGTTAAAGTGAGAAAAATTAGGTAGACAAAACAAATTTTAAAAAATTCCACAGTTCAACTGAGGAATTTTGTAACAGCTAACAAAAGTATTACTGCAAATAAAATATCTATATTTTAATGAAATGTGCCATTGCTAACAGTGCCTGATTTCTAAATAGGCTAAGTCAGCTGTAGCCAAGAGCGGCGAATCTTTTGGGGATGCAAATTTTACGACCAATTAAAGCGGCATTCGGCATAAAAAAATTATTAGAACGATACGAATATTTTTAAGAAAGAAAACAAATAATTTACATTAATGTGTAAACCGTAAACGTATATATAGTACTAATATTTCGTAGCAAACATGGTCGCTGCGAGGGCAATTGCACCCCCTCCTCCCGGATTTCGAAGTTGAAAGAAAAATAGTAGAACAGTTTAAAAAAATTTGCCTATTTCACTTTCGATTTAGTGTGTAAAGGTACATAGATGATTCTAATATGTGTATCTATTTTAAACGGCACATACCACCCTATTTTGCAGCTAATCAGCTACCTTTCCCCGAAGGGGGAGAATATATTGACAGGGGCGGCAAATAAATCGTAGCCTACAGGCGGCAAATTTTTAGATCCAGCCCTGATTGCTGAGCAATAAGACCATTTGCAATTTGTTATCTTTCGTTAACTTGAAATGGTATATTCATCTGGATAGGCCACATTATACCATCTACACCCCTTTTCCACAAACTATGCGGTATAAACCAAATGCACCTATGGTTTCGGTGTCTTTCTTTTTTTCTCTTCTCATACAAACAGAAGCTGCATAAGATATGGCAGCCAACATTCAGAATGGAACAAACAGCCAAACGAATAACGGAAGAATAGCGTACTGGTATGGTAGCATAGAAGTAGAGGAAGAATGGTAATAAAAAAAGGAAAGTAAAAGAAAAAAAATGGCGGAGTCATATTTCAGTGGCCTGCATTCTGCGGCGGATGCTAATAAATCACGTGACAAATGAGCATGCCGGGAACGTTCTTTGTTTCAAATCAACGCGCGTTGCTCGGATGATGGATACTTCGAGGAAAATCCCCTTTTCGGAAAACCAAAAGAATTCGTTATTTTAGAAGAATAGTTATTTTCCAGAACCCGTTATAAAAAAAGAAGCATTCAGAACGTTAAAAATGAAAGATAAAACATTTCTTAAGTTTCTACCTATTAAATGATTTATTTATAACATAGTTTTAATAATTCAAGGTAAAATGTGACATTAAATCATTTTAAACAGTTAAAAGAAGCTTTTAGAAATAGCATCAAAACCCAGCACAGCAATAGTCTTATCTTCATTATGGTTTTAAAAGAAGTTTTCAAAGATGTAAATGAAGAATAAAATATTCCCAAAACACTTACTAATTAAATTATTTATTTATAACATAAATAATTTAACTTCCAAATGCTTTTTATTAAATCTTCACCAGAATTTAACGAAATATTTTATTTTTTTAGAAAGGTCCCGAATAAAATTAGCAATCTAGTTTTAAAAAAATGTGTCGCAATATTTTCTATAGTATGAAAGGCGAAGAGTAAAAACAACTAAAAACTGATGATTTGTTGCCTAAACAATTTCTGTGAAAAGTGTTAAAAGGTAATCCACACTAGACTGTGGAAATGGTAACAAATATATATTAAGTTAACTTTTTTTAAAGAAAGTTTTCAACATTTAAAACTTATGAGCAGGAGCTGTTATATTTGATTAATATAAAAAATATATCTGTGTTGTCTATGCAGTCATATCAATCAAGAAACTGAATTGAAACTACGTTTGACCAGTTTGCTTCGAGTTAGGTTAGTTGCTTTAAATTCCAAATTGGAGAGAAATCACAGTGGAAGGTTTTGCAATTACTTATTAGGTAAACGTAAACCTAACATAGAAAAAAAACTGTCATAAACTCATAAACCATAAAAACCGAAAATTAATTAAACAGATTATGAACGTTTAAATAATTTTAGTAATTAGGCCATTCTATGCACTCTTGTAGACGTTTAAACAATGTTTTGAACAGTAAATCATAACAAATTACGTTTTTGGAAACAATGTTGCAAATTGTTGCATTATTAACACAAATCTTCCATAAAAGCATTTATTAAAAGATTAACTCTAATAAAAACGTATTTCAAACAACAATAAGTTGCACATTAATTTCCGTGAAAACTCTTTATAACGACCGCATTTAAAATAGCAGAATAATTATTCTTGAAAAGATTTTTTTTTGGTGGAATACTGTTTTTAAGAAAACAAGATCAATCTGTTTCCTTGTATGCTACGATGGCTATTTTTTTTCAATCTACGATGGGCTGTATCAAAAAGACGGGTCAAAATACAAAATAAAATTACCAAAAGTAATTTACAATACTGATTATTTCTTCACATAATCACCTTGACGATTAAAGCATTTGGCATATCTGTAAACAAGCTTTGAAATACCCTCTTCATAAAATGTAGCCGCTAATGATTTGAAGGTAGTCGTGACGGTTTCTTTGAGCTCCACGTCAATTTTGGAAGCGCTATAATCCAAGACACTATGCTAATCGATAATTAACTTATGGTAAACCTTCGATTTTCCCTAAACACTTGGTCAACTCGCTGAACAATGCCGTCTGTAGCGACAGACTTGCTTCCTTGGTCCCCTTCTTCATGAACATCAGTTCGGCCACCTTTCAATTTTCAACAGCATTCACGAACAACGTCATCACTCATAAATGTGTATCCATACACTCTATTCATCTTCGATGAATTTCTGCTGCACTGTTCCCTTCTGCCTGCGAGAAACGAATAACAGCTCTCAATTCTCACTTGGCGGCTACATTTTATGAAGAGGGTATTTCAAAGCTTGTTTACACGTATGACAAATGCTTTAATCGTCAAGGTGATTATGTGGAGAAATAAGCAGTATCGGGCATTACTTTTGGTTAAAAAAATTATTTTTGTATTTTGACCCGTCTTTTTGTACAGCCTATCGGAGGTTGAAAAAAAGCAGCCCTCATATATCCTCCTGATACCTGACATCCATTTAAATGGGGTTTTTTAATTTCATATTACATAATATGATTTAAAAATTTAACTAGGGAAATGGGGTTACATAATATGGATGTAGAAATATATTTTAAGCCCTAGATTGCCAGTAGCGGTTGTTTATCTGTTTGTCAATTGTCTTAGTGCTAGGATTCATTACGATTTCAGATGATTTCATAAAAGTAGTTTTCCCTGTTATATTAATATTTTTCACTATTACTTGCCTTTTTTAATAATAGTATTTCTTATGTAGCTATGTAAATTACACATGAAACCAAAACTATTACAGTTTTTATATCGGTTTTAAAAACACCTACTTAAATTGATTTCTAGTCTTAATTGATTAATTTCTAGACAAACCAATAAATCTAATAAAGTCAATATTTTTGGTTATTTTTCTTTATTTTTATGGTTTTTAGTGCTTTTAAACCTGATATAACAATTAATAGTTAGATTACTAATTATTTTGTCATAATTGATCACTGAACAGTTTTAAAACTGACTTTTTTTTTTGCTATTCATTGTGCTAAATATGAGAAAGAAATTAAACCAATTTGAGGAAATTTAGAATTTTGCTTATAAGTTGAGTGTTAAAACTGAATTTCTATATCAAACAATTCGTACCACACATAATTTTCTCTATATTATAATACAAAAGTCAAAAAAAAAATTCAATTTACAAACAACTCTTCGTGTTTTGAAGTTGTAACGTATTTGTGAATTCGTAATTCACGTGCGCATTCATGTGAATTCGTAACGACTTTATGACCTAAAAATCCATTAAAATGTATGTACCCTCTTGCGAAAATGACTATTTTCATTTTTTAATCCCTCTCAAAACATAGTTTTTAAAGTAAATTTTTTCCATAAAACGTGTTTAAATAATGAATATATCAATCAGATTTGGAAAGGATACGGCAAATGTGCAAAAATGCATGTACGTTTTCACTGCTAGATAGGTGAATTTAAATTTTCAATTAATTCTTATTTAATATTATTTTTTATTTATATTTCTTTATTGAAGGGTTTCAAACAAGATAAACTTCTGTAAAAACTAAAAAGGACTTCAAAATTTTATCGGTCATACAATTATGAAAGTTATAAAGTATTAAGTTATGTCTGCTATACATATATTGAGACATACTACCATAGACAGGTAAAAACAAGGACATTGTAAGCACTTAGTAACTGCAATCTATATGAAAGCATACTAAATATTGATGACTTCAGAACAAAAATGCTTCAACTAATTCTTGAAGATACTACAGTTTACCTTCCCAAGACAGTATAGACAGGGGTCTGTACACTCCAAAAAATTGTGTGTTTACTTTCAATGCAAAAATTGTGGTTTTCTGTTATTAAAAGTGGTGATGGAACAATACAAAATTTTTATTTTGACCATATACTGATGTATGGCTAGCCCACAAATGATTGCAACAACACAAATTAAATGTTCGTGTGTCATCAACACAATTCTTGTATTAAAGTAACACTAGTTTGTAATGTTCCCTTTTTTACCCAATACTTGTGTTCCACTGAAGCAGTTGGAATACAAGTTATTTCTGAGTGCCAACAGAACCAATCTATTGTAATTCGAGCCCGTTTTTAGTCATATACCTTTGTATTTGTATTCTATTGGGGAAAATGACAGTCTTCACTCCAGAAAAAATCCTACACATATAGTCTTTTAAATGAACACATTTTTCAAACAATTATACATTAAAAATTTTGTTTTGCGAGATATTTTTAAAACATATACGTTTAAGGGGATACGGTACCCAGAAATTGGCCAAAATATCGATGTTTCAGTTTTGACTTCTTATTATTCACAATATCTGCCTGAACATTTACTAAAAGTTTCATAGTGATATCTTCTGTAGAAAAAAGTTATTTAACATTTTCTGGAGTCATCCCTTGAAGTTTGAACCCGTATTTCGTCTGCTTTCCTCCTGTTTTCTCTGTTTCGCGTTTCCAATTCTTATGTTTAATAAATCCCTAAGGCGTTTTTGCTAATTAAGTTAGAATTTTGAAATTTATCCTGTGTTCTTATATAAATAATGCACAAAATATGCATTGAATAAGGTCTATTATGTATAGATGTTTTTTTTAAATGTTGAAGTCAATAATTTGTAAAAATTGTTTGATTTTTTGAGATTTTCAGTATAAATACATGTTACTTTTTTATTATAGCTCACATTTTAAAATCCATGCACAGTTCTTTAAACAATAGTTCTAAAAACAAACTATAAAAGTTTCGTGGAGTTATTCCTAAAATTGAAAGAGAAGTGTAGCGTTTTAAAAAATATATATATTTTAACTTTTTTTTAAAAAAAAATAAAAATTACTTGTATATATATTTATTTTTGCTAGGAAATGTTTAGTTAGAGTAAACATTATATAAAACACTATAATTTACAAGTTTATGTTATTATTGCTAAAAATGATATTTTGTGTACCGTATCCCCTTAACATGTGCTGAAGAGCATGTCAATTTTTTCCTATTTATTTTATTTTTTATCAGGATATTGAGAGTTCAATCAGTAAAAATACGCATTTTTGTGTATTGTATAAAAACCAAACAAGCTCTGTCAGTTTCTTGTAATTAATTTTTTGCAAAATCTCTGAGATCTTCCTTACCCTCTTGCTACGTCATTTTTTTTTACAAATAATAAATAGCTGCCCAGGTATCGGCATTTTTGGAAAGCTTAAACATCCTAGTTTAGAATATAAAACTTAATTTTTTTTTAAAAAAAAATGGTAAAATAAGGTTGTGAAGTTAATTCTACAAAGATCTTTGTATTTGTACCTCCAGGGCGAAAGGGTTTATACCAGGGCAACTTCCATAACAAGGCCAGAGAAGCTCTCCCAAACATGAGCGTAGACGGAAATTTTGACTTCATTGTTCCCAGTGCCGAAGATCGAGAAACTAGTTCCGATGCATTCGGCGCATTCGGAACCCTAAAATTGTGGTCAGCCGTGAACGAGTGGTTCCGAACAGGTTTTGAGACAGGTTGTCTTCATCTTCGGAACAACGTCACTCGGAACTATGACGTCAAAATTTCCGCCCCTATCTTGTTTGGGAAAACTTCTTCGGCCTTAGTAGTTGAGAAGGCCGTGGTTATACCCGCAGATGGTTAGGAACAAGTAAAAACTACCTGCCCGTTCTTTTGATGGGGAGGGAGGGTAGGACAGACTGAAATAGACAAAAGGACCGCGAGCTCTCTGACGCCTGTGTTGTTGCCGAAACGCATTATATAAAAGTTTTTATGCCGAGTTTGAGGCTATTATTTCGAGAAATCTCTTTGTGGCGGCAGTTTGCATTCTGTGCATGTTCGGCGGAGACTAATGGACTCGTGTGAGCACAAAAAAACAACGAGGAGTGAAATGTTTGTTGTGGAAACTCGTGGGCTTTAGATTTTGAAAGACATTGCACGGAGGAAACGGAGTAAAGTGAAAAAAAGGAGATAATTTTAAGAATGTGTGGTTTGTTTTATAAATTAAAAAGCGAAGTAGAATGGGTTTGATGTAATTATTTATGTTTCTACATGTAATGATGTTGGCGGCTGAGATTAAATTATAAATAATAACAATAACCTTCAAATTCAGAAATTAAATATACAAGATTTGATAACATGTAGTGTAAAGTTAAGTTTAAGATGGTAAAGGTGATCTTTTAAGACAATTATAATATTGGAGCGATCATAAATTACAAATACAATTAGTAAGAGGAATTACAAGACTAGTTCTACGATTAAATTATAAATGCTTCAGACGAAAAGCCAAGGCACAAAGGCCAAGCCGTCAGTTGTTGTCTCGTCAATTGTCAGTAGAAGAATATCCAGAAAATTCTATATCGATAGATGATGCCAGAAGACATTACATTTTTTATTCTTAAAAGTAATTAACTAACGCTCAATATAAGATTGCAAATAAGCCCTTTTTTCTAACGAATATACAATTAAATCTCCCATTCTCACAAAACTCTTGTTAAATTGTTAATGACTAAGATATTTCGTGAAACCTAATCCAAATTACCTTAATTCGTTTTTTTTAACATAGAAAATTTTCTATTTATTTTTTATCGTCACTTGAAAGTCATTCAGTATGTGTTGACCTTTGCAAAAGTCACTCAGTCAGGGTTACCATACAGCACATTTAAAGCAATACTAAACTCATAAAAATTCGCCAAATTCTAACAAAATTCTCATGATCTATATATATAATACTCTTATACGGCGCCCAAATTTCCTGATATTTCTATCTCTGGAATGGCAACAATCGAAATGAACAAAAATACTATACTAATTTCAATAATTCTCGGGGGTTGCCGAGCGATAGCGAGAAGAGGGCGTGCCCCCTAGTATTTTATTATTTCTCTAAAACATCTTCAGTTGCAACGAAATTGGAAAAGTTTATTACATGTATTGATAGAAGCACTGAAAATATGATCCTTATAAATATTTGTTAATGTAATATTAAAATATAAATTTGAAACTATTTTTGTTCTCAAGAACATTTTTCTTGATATCAATACACATTTTACCAACTACTAGAAAACGAAATTGCCTTAGTGAGCTTCAAAACATGATAGACATTGCGAGAATATTATATTTTGAATGCGCATTTATTGGAATTAAATCTTATATATAAATTAAAGTCCCATTTTTTCGTTGTCACGGCATCACGCCTGAACGGCTGAACCGATTTCACTAATTCCTTTTTCGTTGTGTTTGTTATTGTCAGGAGAAGGTTCTTAATGAATTAGTTATTCGAAATTCGAACCCGGACGGGTGTAGGAGTGCAAACATGAGCCGATTTCTCCATAGGAATAGCATTGGAAGATTAGAATTTATACTTTTTTATTTCAGCACGTTCAACGCGAACGAAAATTAAGTATAAGCACGTCAGAGCACGTGAGTTTAATTTGTAGGATTTTTATTTGAATATCATTATTTTATTCATTGAATTAAAATCTTTTGATTTTTTTTTGTTTCCGAATTTAATTTAATTGATGTTTATAAATGGTAAGAAGTGAAGATATTGCTACAATGTATCATGGCAGTAAAGGCGATTACTAGTATAGATCTGATGAATACTTCTAAGAAATGTTAATTCCCTCTACGTATAGCGTAAAAACTTTATGTTTATGAAACTGTCAATTTGGTACAGCTATGATATGGCCAATTGAATGTTGGCATTGGCGGCTTTGGCGAAGTTAAAAATTTAGCATAGGGTAGCTATTCCCATCCAGTTGTATGGGTTAGGGTTAGTTTTCGTGGCACTAGTGAATTTTCGTCGCTAGAGCTATACAGGAGGGATATTGGCCACGCGCGTCTTTATTTAGAACTACAGTCATGTGCCGAGCCAAAACCTGATTAGGCACCCAATGGAACTTTTACATCGTACGCAACGTCGGGACTTTGAAAAATATTTAACGTGCACTCCCACCACATGGGGTATTATTCATTGGACATTTTTGGCTGCATTTGCCAAGGATCGATGGAATTTTCGATCAACAAATACAAATACAAATACAAAAATAAAGGACCAATAACAGGCACGAAGCCCAACAAGATTGGTCCTGTTTACAGTCCCCCGACTATATCCCAGTGTCTGTCCAGCTTCTTTTTAAAAATATCAACACTGTCAGAACTCACAACATCCTCTGGCAGACCATTCCACTTATCCACAACTCTAACATAAAAGTAATGTTCCCTCAAATCCCTATTAAAACGTGCTTTTCTCAGTTTTAAACTATGACCTCTAGTCCGGTTATCAGAATAAAAAAACAAGCAGGTCAGCATTCAATTACAATTCACTGTTCACAGTAAAGACAAGACAACGTCTGTCGGGTCAGCTAGTTTAAAATAAATTTAAAATAATACTGATCACTATCTAGAAATAAATTGAATTGCTGCTGTTGTTTTATGTTTTTTTTAGTTTAAACATGCACTTTTTAGATACAATTAAAGTTTCCTTTTGCATTTGTTCTGTGTCTATCTGTGGCTTCGATCAGTATTATAAGTTACAAATTAGATTTTTTAATCTTGGAAAAAATATGGCATAGTGCAAAAATAATTTTTTTGTTTGAATAATATTAAAAAGTAGGGGTTTATAACAGAATCTGTCACTTAACCCGCTTCCACACATTTGTGTTTAACAGGAATAAACGCGCCAAACACAACATTAATTCTATATTAAACATTTACACACCAAATTTGGCTAGTTTCAGTTATTTTATTTCGAAAATTCAATAATTATTACTTATCGTTTGTAAAAATTAATTTATATTTCAAAGAATAAATATGTAATATTCCTCGCTTTTAAATAGAATGAAAACATTTCATATCAACATACAAAGAATCCGTAGTGAAATATATTTGACGTCATTTCAAACTGATCGATTTCACAAAAATAAATTTATTTAAATTTATTGTCTAAAAGAATTAAAGTGTTTCTCGAGCGATTGTTGCGAATGGCAAAGGTGATTTAATTCTAATAAAAACAGGACCTTTAGCTATTTGTAATTCAAAGTTTTAAACGCCAAAATTAACTATTTTCATTAATCTTCTTTCTCAGATTTAATAATTAGACTTTATCGTTTGCTAAATTTGTTTGAAGTTCAAAGAATAATGATGTTATCTTTTTTAATAAATCTCTTTGTGTCGCCTTAATTTCCCATTTACATTTCTTTCGAAAATTCCCTTATTTATAGTTTGTTAAATTAATTTCCAGTTCAAAAAATATATAATTAGTACAATTGATGCTTTAAAAATAAAAGCGAAACTGCATATTTTTTATGCCAAATTAGAATTCTCTATGCATCATTCTTCATACATATATAATGAACCATCAAAAGAACTCTATTGTGATATTACAACAATCCAAACTGAATTATCTATAATCTCGTACATAAAAGGCAACTTCCGTTTGTTTGTTTGTTTAAGACACGAGATCTAAAGAACCACGCAACAGATCGTTACGAAATTTGGCACAAAAATTTATCTCATCTCGGGAACAAACATAGGCTAAGAATTTTTCGAATCAGACTATTCCTTCTATCGTTTTCGAACGTTTTTATTCGACTTTTCTGAATAAACTACACCACTTTGGCTCAAATCCGATCTTTTTTTTTACTTTCCTGATGCCATCGGCTGAAAAAATTAAATAAAACTTTTAACGAAAACATTTAAAATTGAAAATGTTTATTTTATTCTGTTGCCATTACCTTCAGAAACTAATTTCATTATTTGAAAAATAATTGACATGTTTCAAGTGACGTAATTCCGCCAGTCTCCATTCCCGGATTTTATTGTGGGTTTATTTGATGTGATTTTTTCATTGATTTTTCTGTTGACTGCATGTATGCATATTTAAGCAATAAATGTATAGTTAAGCTAATACTGAACTATGATGGTTAATAAAGGCCATCGCACTAGAGCTGCATATTAGTTTTATGTATTTATTTTTTCGCCAAATACGTTGCCAAACTCGCCAAATTATTAACAAAAACTCGCCAAATTGGCAATTTCTTTTATAAATAATTTATAATCTGATCGGTTGTTCGAAGGTCATTGTGTTAGAGCTGTATAATGGGTGTGTTTGTAGCTATATATATATTCTTGCCAAATTATTTCCCAAAACACGCTAAATGAGCTAAAATGTTTTATGTATTTATGAGGGAATTGTGATGACATTTATGAGTGCATTTTATAGCGTATTTTTCATTTTGGAATTTTAAGGCAATGAAACGGGATTTTATACTTTATAACGAGCGGGAACAATAACATAAGTTTATGATCCTATAACAGGTTATATGGTACACATATTTGGAACGATTTGATAATTTTTAATCCGTGCGAAGAACGGTATAAATTTGCAAGCGTTATTATTGTATTTATTTTCATTCAATTATTATTGTATTATTTTCATTCAATTATTGTACATATCTGCATTGATTTAGTACTGTATATATATGCATTGAATTCTTAATTTTTCAGCATTTGTATTGAATTATGGTAGAAATTTGTACTGCTTATATTGTATTTATATCTACAAAGTGTCCAAAAAAAGTTACTTAATTTATTGTAGAACTCCCTTGAATTGCGTTAAAATAAATGTTTGAGACCCTTTTAAGATTCAGTTGTTTTTCCATTTTTAATTCTTACTGATTTTTTTTTACTTAAATATGTATTCTTTTTAAATTGAGCTTCTTATCAAAGGTATTTTTGAAATTAATATTAATCATTACTATATCCAAGTTGGGTTATTAAATGGAAAATTACTGGGTAATCTTCATATATTATGTAACTAAAATGAAAGAAAAAAAATAGTTAAATTGACTGTTAAATTATTTTTCCACCTCTACCCGTGCAACGTAGGGTATAACAGCTAGTATCACATAAATAAATATTTTTATTTTTAAATATTTTTTTTTTCAAATAAAGTTTCTCGTACGTTTAACGAAATGGCAACAGTGAAAATATTGAATAAAAATGGAATTTGCATGTTATTTCAATGTAGATTAAATTTTTAGTTATTTAAATTTAAAATAAACTTCTAATTAAAAAGTTTTAATGAAATTTCGAACGTAGCCTAATCTGATTTTTTGCTTCAAAATGACATGTCCCACTTGTCTGTGGGACTTGTGGCTCTTTATGTGAAAGTGGGTGACGGACAGACAGACGGACTGAACGATTATAAAACCTTCCCCTTTTTACGTTATAAACGTAGTGTGGAAGCTAAAATCACCAGTTACTTGCATTTTCATCGAAAAGAACACAAATGCGCCAATAGTCTGAAGCCAACACCTTTGGCGACTTGCACTAATTACTAATTATTCGCCATGTACATAAAAGAAGCTCTCTTAGAAATATTCTCTTAGAATATTTTTACAGACCAAGGAACCAAATAAGAAATAAGTAAAAAAATATATTCGAAAGGAAGATAATTAAGTAGTAGTGATGGCAAATGATTTTATTTTAAGAACATTCATTTAGTGTTTCTGTAACATTTCGATGATAACCTTTCTCATAGTAAAATTTAAAAAAGAAATATTCCTTTTTGGTAACGTTAAAGATACTTAAACTAGAACTGTAATAGGAATGCAGGGAAAGATTGAGCAGTTTGGAAGACAGTTTTAAAATGAAAGTACACGGTATCTAGAAAGCTCAAAAGATCAAATAAAAATATATTAAAAGAAATTCAAAGATTCATCTTGATTTTTACAAACCATAATAATAATTTATCTCAATAATAAATAGTTCCATTTTCAAAAGCATTGAAAAGATAAATGTCTTTAAAGATGAATGTCGACTGTAAATACCATCGTTCGAATTCCAAAACAAAAGTAATCCCAGAAATTTAAAAACGAGACAGCGGATCTGTTACCACCGACGACGAGAAACAACAACATTGTCAACCAAAGTCGTACTTAAAATATAAATTCTATAAACAGCTGACCAATATAACAAAATACTAAGCCTAAATGAAGCTATGACATCAGGTAAGACAACTACACGAACACGTTCTTTCAGATTACAAAATGCTTTTCCTTTCCGTTCTTCTTCAAACAAGTTAAATGGAATGCATAGATCATTCTTATTTTCACCAATGAGACTCCAGCAGACCAATAGAACAAAATACTTAGCGTAAGTGAATTATGACATCATATAGACGAGACTATAACTACACGAACACGTTCTTTCAGATTACAAATGCTTTTCCGTTCAACTTCAAAAAAGTAAATGGAATAGATCATTCTCACTTTCACCAATGAGACTCCAGCTGACCAATAGAACAAAATGCTGAGCCTAAGAGAAGCTATGACATCAGGTAAGACAACTACACGGACACGTTCTTTCAGATTACAAAATGCTTTTTTGTTCAACTTCAAACAAGTTAAATGGAACAGAACATTCTTATTTTCACCAATGAGACTCCAACTGACCAATAGAACAAAATGCTGAGTCTACGTGAAGCTATGATATCAAGTAAGACAACTACACGGACACGTTCTTTCAGATTACAAAATGCTTTTTCGTTCAACTTCAAAAAAGTAAATGGAATAGATCATTCTCACTTTCACCAATGAGACTCCAACTGACCAATAGAACAAAATGCTGAGCCTAAGAGAAGCTATGACATCAGGTAAGACAACTACACGGACACGTTCTTTCAGATTACAAAATGCTTTTTCGTTCAACTTCAAACAAGTTAAATGGAACAGAACATTCTTATTTTCACCTCTTCATTATCCAGGGAGTAAATTAAGTGCGGAAATTTGCATGGCGAGTGGTCGTGACGTGTTAGGGGTGTTCGAAACCGTCCTTCCGCGTCCCCCTAATTACCATTGTCTAGACAAGGGCTCTGACAAATGCCCGTAAAAAGAGCAGCCCCTGCTCATTTGGTGGTCAGATAAAGTTTGTGTTTTAATGAAGAAGGCTTGTTACGAGATTTTGTTGGCTTATAGCTTTTTTTATGTGGCCATGTTTATTTTAGGTGTGGCAGTAAAAGAAGGAGGTTGAATAATTTTTGTATTAAATTAACAATTTACAGTTAGAATTTAGAAGATCTGGTCTGGATTGTTTTTTAGTTTGTTTTGAACAACATTCGTTACAAATTATAACTTAAGCTTATAACTTTTGCAATCACAAATTACATTCTATGAGCTGACTCCTACCTAGTTTTTTTCTTAATATATCCTTAAAAGCAAGTTTAGTAAAGATAATCATTTTTTACTTTTGTTTTAATCTTTATAATTGGCGTTTATTTTAGTATTTCAATTTTGTGCTTTATATAAAACATCGAAATTATTTCATGATTTATTTTGCTTGTTATAAAACTTTTCAATATTTGATTTTTTTTCTAAATCATAATTAGCAATATTGAACTAGAACAGTTTAAAATCAAAACTTAAAAAATTAATACTGCAGCAAAAGCGAAAACTTCTGATCACTAAAAAGTTCTTACGTTCTTCTTATTATTAAGCACTCTTACTTTTGAGTAACTTAAAAAAAGTAAAAAATGTTTTTTCTATGCAGCTTCGTGCTTATTATTAAAAATTAAGTCTCCATACAATTATAGACGTAGATTTTTATGAGTCGACCCAGGCAATGTAAAACCCATACTGCAAAGAAAATATAAATGACCTTAGTTATTGAACTTGGTTCCACATTGAATCGAAAAATTAAAAAATAAAACAGGTATCAATGCATACAAAAAGCTATAACTAAAATACAAAAGTAATTATTTTAAATAAGGGAAATGAATTTCAAATAAAGTATAAAAATGGTTTAAAAGTTCTTTAAAATAATTCATTTTACAGATGATTCAAAAGCGACATCAAAGGTGCTTCCATTAAAGAATACTATTTGAAACATAATTTCTGCGTAAACTATGTGGTGCAAATTAGCGAACTTACAGTTGTTTATCATTTGCATAGAACTGAAAATAAAATTCAATAAACTGCAAAATTCTAAAATATGAAATATTCATACAACTATAATAAGACTTCAACTAAAAATTAATAAAATTTACTTTTGAAAAACGATGCAGGAATAAGATTTTGCATTAGTTTTATGTACAAGTATGCAATTAATATTTTCATTGCCAAATAAATTAAACAAATAATTGCTGAAAACAGTACTTTTAAAGCACAAATATTTCTATGAATCTTATCAAGATTATTGTAAAATAATAAAAAATAACAATACGATAATGTTTTTAAGAAATTTTCATTCTTCTCTCAAGACCGTTGCGTTTATTTTTTTAAAAAAATAGAATAACACATTTTTATTACTAAGCTTTATAATCTATTTGGCTCTTAACCGTTGAGAAAAATATTAAATAGTTGTTCGTTAGACATATTGGCAGTTGTAATTAATAAACTAGATTGCTATTTAATGAAAGTATAAGTATATTTCAAAAATAGTTATTTTACTTCATTACCAAATATTTGAATAATTATTTTTAAGGGATAAAATGTATAATCGTACCTTTCATTAAAAATAATCCCTTGCATCAACATGCCCCCAAAATTTATTAGGTTCAAAATGAATGCCAAGAAAAATAAAGGAGTCACCATTTAAAACATCTGTGTCTGCTAATTTATTATCATAATAACAAAAAAGTGTTTCTACGTAAATAACGAAACTTTTCTCTTACGGACGATAATACGGAATAAAACGGACGATCTCAAATGAAACCATCCATTGGGATTAGCACATCAACTCTTATTCTCCTTCCAGTTCCTCCATTTGGAACTTATAAAAGAATCTTCTCGGCCATTGAGCACGAGATGTCCTGACAAAAGCGACATAAACCCCAAAAATCCCGTCCGACAATCCGGGATTTAATCATCCGGAAGTGGCGATAACAACACACAAAAAACTAAATAAATGAAAGAATCGCTAAATTTTCGCTCGCTCTAACCCCTATTAGCCCCGTTTCCCGATGGCAACAGATTTCGGTGTTTCATCTGCATTTACACCTCCTAAGAGTTATACTGAGGAAGTTTGTAATAGTTGTATCATCTGCATTTACACCTCCTGAGAGTTATATGAGGAAGTTGTAATATTTGTATCATCTGCATTTACACCTCCTGAGAGTTATACTGAGGAAGTTTGTAATATTTGTATCATCTGCATTTACACCTCCTGAGAGTTATATGAGGAAGTTGTAATATTGTATCATCTGCATTTACACCTCCTGAGAGTTATACTGAGAAGTTTGTAATATTTGTATCATCTGCATTTACACCTCCTGAGAGTTATACTGAGGAAGTTTGTAATAGTTGTATCATCTGCATTTACACCTCCTGAGAGTATACTGAGGAAGTTTGTAATATTTGTATCATCTGCATTACACCTCCTGAGAGTTATACTGAGGAAGTTTGTAATAGTTGTATCATCTGCATTTACACCCTGAGAGTTATACTGAGGAAGTTTGTAATATTTGTATCATCTGCATTTACACCTCCTGAGAGTTATACTGAGGAAGTTTGTAATAGTTGTATCATCTGCATTTACACCTCCTGAGAGTTATACTGAGGAAGTTTGTAATATTTGTATCATCCTGCATTTACACCTCCTGAGAGTTATACTGAGGAAGTTTGTAATATTTGTATCATCTGCATTTACACCTCCTGAGAGTTATACTGAGGAAGTTTGTAATATTTGTATCATCTGCATTTACACCTCCTGAGAGTTATACTGAGGAAGTTTGTAATATTGTATCATCTGCATTTACACCTCCTGAGAGTTATACTGAGGAAGTTTGTAATAGTTGTATCATCTGCATTTACACCTCCTGAGAGTTATACTGAGGAAGTTTGTAATATTTGTATCATCTGCATTTACACCTCCTGAGAGTTATACTGAGGAAGTTTGTAATATTTGTATCATCTGCATTTACACCTCCTGAGAGTTATACTGAGGAAGTTTGTAATAGTTGTATCATCTGCATTTACACCTCCTGAGAGTTATACTGAGGAAGTTTGTAATAGTTGTAACCTGTCAATGGGCACGTTTCAGGCCTTGAGTGGCAACAGAAAAGCTGAATTGAACAGAGGAGCAATCGGAGAACAGATTGAAGGCAGGTAGGAATGAAAGTTGAAAGGAAATATGTCATGATCTATAATAATAAAAGAAAGATTCTGTCTGTGTGTCTGTGGATCGTAAAAGACCTACTTATACTGCCCTCAGAAATTCGAAATTTTTAAGATAGATTCCCTTTAATAACAACGTGTGCACCTGAGGCTTAGGTTTTTTTTATATGTGTTCCATTTTCAGAAAAAATTCTAATTTTTTTAAAAAATACACCACTTTCGCTCAAATCCGATCATTTTTTCCCTTTCGTGTTGCCATTCGACAGAAGAAATTAAAATGAACACAAAAATTAATTAAAATTGAAATGGCTTTTATTTTCTTGCCATTACCTTCAGAAACTAAATTAATGATTTGAAAAATAATTGAACGTGCCAATGAGCTAAATGTTTTTTTTTAAACCCAGAATGGAGGTTTTGACGTGAAATAACATTGTTATACAATTATGGTTAATTTTGAATTTATCAGGAAAATTGCTATAACAGTAAGTTCATATTGAGGAAGATTTTTGTGATATGAGGATGTGCATTTTATAGTGATGTATTGTAATTTTGGAATTTTAAAGCAATATAAGTAACGGGATTTTATTCTTTATAATAAACGGGAACAAAGGCAAAGCTTATTATCCTACATCAAATTAAATGACACATATACTTGGATCGATTTGATATTCTTTTAGCCGTGCGAAGAACGGGTATTTATTTGCTGGTATGAAATATTAAGAAGCAAAGAGTAAATTTGGCCAGGCTAATTCAGAATATATAATATAAATAAAAACTTATTCAACACATATTTTTCAATTTATTTGACTTTAACTCTTAATAGTAACTTTGAATCAAGCTTTGCTTAGTAATAACCCTGCTAAATTAAATAATTTCGTCTCTTTTAAAGGAGTACAATCACTGTTTCCATTATAAAGAAAAATTATTGAAATAAAAAGTTAATTAAAGAACTTATTATTTGTTTACAAACTAATAACCTCCAATATTCGGTTTTTAGACTAACTCTTCGTTATGTCGATAGACATACAATACATCCACAAAAATACCAGTTACAGTTATGCCACTCCAATTTAGTGATTAGTTGGGCGTGAGTCCGTTGATCAAGGCCATTATAGAAAACAAGGAATCCGGAATGTTTCTTGATAATGACCGGACGATAAAACTATTCGGAAAGCTCTATTAGAGATCGCACAAAAGACCAAATGGACTGGATGAGGTGGGTTTTTCAAAAGGCAGAAATTAGACGGATCTATTTTTCTTCCTCGGTGTACCTGTAATTCATTAAGATTTCGAGGCGTTGTTCTAACGATCTTCTTTATTCTCTTCTTCTTTTCCTTTATTCTTTATCTTAAGTTTTCCATTCCTAATTACTTTTTGTGACTACGGATAATGGAGGACGGGAAGCATAATGACTGTTTCTCATTCCAGCTCGTCACCTGTTTTTGTTTTTTTTTTCAACCTTTGAAGATTGATTTCCTGGGCGTTGTAGAAAAGGAGCTGATGTCCGGCATTAGGTTCGTTTCACACGTAAAAACGTTTGCCGTACTTGCTGTGCCGGATGATCTCAATGGAAATGTTAAGTCCATTGTATATTTTACACACGACGGAAATGAAACCGGAATTGCGGTTTTACTTGTGGTAGTCATTAAAATAGGCACAATGCTAAACGCGGATATAGTGGATGATGCAGTGTTGCCTGATGATCTCAATGGCAATAAGAAGATTCATGAGAACAATAACGCAGATAATTGGCAAAAAAAGTTTATTAGTACAAATTTGCATTTTTTTGGTGAGACTCAAGAAGTCCATCTTCATCAAAATGGCCCACAGCACAAACTAACAGTTGACGACGCAAAGTTGTGAAACATGATACCAGGAAAAGGGGTTTAGAGGGAATGTGTGGGAGAAAATGTTGTCGAAACGAAACGTTACTCTGTTGCGTTTTCCAAATTGGGGAGAACTCTGGCATGTTAGATAAATAAACTAAGTTATTGTGGTTTTTAAGAATATGGTAGGCTTCGTAAAAGTCAAATTCACCAATGACTGACTACGTATTAAAAATATTTTAAGACTGATATGAATTGAAATTGTGATTATGAATACCACATGAAAGTCAATATGTACACGAGGCCTTCACTACAACGAAATAAATCTCAATTGGTTTTACCTTAAGGTATTATTCCAATTAAGGCAGAATATAAATTACAGTTAATGTAGGTTACCAAAATTGAAGCAGAGTAGAAATTGAAACTGTGATTAAACTCCCAAGAATATGTAACGAGGCCTTCACACAGGACGGAAATGAAACCGGAATTTCGGTTTTACCTGAGGTATTATTCCCATAGGCACAATACTAAACGTGGATACAGTGGTAATGTACGTTGACAAAATCTTCCCTAATGCCCATTTGAACAGTGTAACCCAGAAAGTAATCGAATTGAACAACAGAAGTGAAAACCGATTAGGGTTTTACTGGATATTTCTCATACAAGGTACAATGTAAGTGAGAAAATCTTGTACATACGGTTTTACCTGTAGCGTTTTCAAACGTGTCGAATTTAATGAGGAATTCGCTAGATAAATACACTTACTTACATTTTCCGTTATAACCATAAAACAAATAGATAAATTTACTCTATGTGAAAGATTCTCAACTTGAACTGTAGCCAGTTGTTCTTTTCACTCGAAAAATGAACTCCGGGAAGGCACCGACTTTATCGGATAACCTTAGTATCTGTGAAAGACCCAATTGACTTAGCATGCCCCAAAATCGTCCGCAGCGCTTTATCGACTAGTATGTTAACGGGTTTTGAAAACTCTTTTTCGTCACTTTCTCATCGGTCTTTTACTTTTCATTTCCGTTGTCAAACTTATTTTTTGTTCGGTTTTTTTCTTTATTTTTTTTATAACTGGGGAGATGAATTAGTATTTTTTGAATGAGGATTCGAAAGAAAGAACTGTAATTTGAAGAAGTTCATTTTTTATTTCAATTCCCTGAACAGTGATTAAGATTCCGTGGTAGTAATGAAGGGGATACAAATAGATAAAAATAATGATCTTATAAGAATTGATTTGGCATGTTTTCGAAG
The DNA here is from genome assembly GCA_019343175.1 of Oedothorax gibbosus. Taxonomy (NCBI): domain Eukaryota; kingdom Metazoa; phylum Arthropoda; class Arachnida; order Araneae; family Linyphiidae; genus Oedothorax; species Oedothorax gibbosus. The sequence goes on from CM033279.1 coordinate 12,983,909, forward strand.
ATCATTTTGGAAATTGTAATCATATGTCTGAAAAAATACGTATTTAACTTACAATAAATGAGATTCTCTGTAAAACTTTATTGAAATGAGTTTTATAAAAATTGATACAATGCTTACTTCCCAGAAAAATAATTTTATATTTATGTTAAAAAGCGGTTTTGAAGAAGAAAATTTAATTTTCTACGTCTATCTGCTTCTTAAAAGAGATCCTTCAATTTTACAAGCCTCGTTACACCTGCTCAGTTTACACTAACAAACATTTTGGCACATAAAAGCCACCCATTGAATTTGTTATGGCAGCTGTATTCTGTCTCCAGCATTAGGTAGCAGCCCAAGGCGTACCCCATATATACCCCATATATACTTGGCGACAAAATGACCCGTGGCTACGGTTCCCAAGGGTGCCACACCAGCCGAGAAGGATTTCGAAAATAAAGATAAGAATACGATAAAACATATGAAGAAAACTAGAGTCGTTTGAAAGTCGCCAAGTCAATGAGATAGGCCAGAAAAACAATTCGAGTTGAATGCAAAACGGACGCACAGACAAAAGAACAGAAATATAAAATTGAGTTCTCTGATGTCAAACCTTTCGTTAAAAAAATCGAACGTTGAAAGGGTAACGGACAAATGGACGAACAGAAATCGGAAAAGTTCCACCATGCCAATAAACAACTTTTAATTTAAACATTTAATATTCAAAAATTAATATTTAATGTAGAGAATTAGAATTCGAAACTAGCAATTGTGCAATTATAGACTACTGTACGATACCTGAATTAACCCTTTTTGAGATAAATTTTCTAGCCAAAGTGTAAACTTGATTCTACTGCATTAGATTTAAATTTATATTTTTAAGTACTTGAATAATTTTTGGGAATTTGTAAATTTTCTTTATGGAATACCACAAGTGAAGTATTTATGTCAAATATTTATGCATACCAGAGTAAATGGTTTTAAATCCATCCTTAATACTTTAACCTTTTGAATTAAAAATAAATCTTTTTTTTTAAAAATATGAGTGTTGATGGGAAAAACTTCTAATAGTTCTTATGCAGGTAAAATATAAATTCTTATTTACTATTTTATTTTAAGCATCAAGAATATGTGACCTACAAAAATGACGCCAGATACTTGGCCAAAAGAAGGTTAATCGTTGTTTTGAGCCTATTGCAGGGGCGAATAATGACCTCACTTGATAAACCTATTAATGAATTATTTTGAAACCACGGCGGTTCTTTCCCATTCCTACCTCCAGTATTTCAGGTCACCAGCGACATAAAATGAAATCTCTCTATTCCAGTGTGATTCTGAAACGACTTCACGGTTGGCGATAAAAAGCTCTTTTTATGGCTGCCCCCGAGTATTCATTGCCTACAGTGTAAACTCGCCGTAATGATAAGTCTGACTACCTCGTGTCGACAATAACAGTTGGCTAACTTTATCGTTTGTGGCACATTGCCCTTTATATTGCGCCCCTGGATCCTAACGAGTGAGTAATATTTACGAGTCAACAAAGCGAAGATCGAAAATAAGAATCTGTGGCAGAGTTGAGGGATTTTTGAAAAAATACCCATTTGAAAATGTGTGATGTTTTTTTTCAGAATATCAAAGATTAAAACTTACCTATTTAAAACAGCTTTTGGTTTTTAGTAATGCTGAAACCCATGTTATCCTCCATATACTTTTCTATTTCATGTTTTTGCTAAAATGTAACACTTACAAGTCCGCTTTCTTTAATAAACAAAACAGAAGAGGTTGTGGTTCTAAAATACGACGCCCGTCGCCAATAGCCCTCGTGTAGCTCTAGTGCGACGATAATTCAAACTAAACTAAACTAACAAAACAGAAGATGTCAGACCACCATGACAGAAGATGTCAGACCACCATGGTCTTCAATTTGCATGGCCACACTTAATGGATTTTGAATGTTTCAAAACATTCTAAATTGTGAGAATGGCTCTGGGTAAAATACAGGGTTGTATCAGTTCCTCCTCCCCCACAAAAAAAAGCGTTGATTGCCTTATATCATGAATTGTATCACTGATATATACAATTCCAGTTACTGATGTTACATTCTTTCTAAAAACTCTTCTAGCAATGTATTTGTATCCAAATTTTGTTATGTTAGTTTTATGGGTATTTTCTTTTAAAAAATAGTGATAAAAACATTAACCTTGGCTTGAATATATTTTTCTCAAGCGCTATTTAACTTCGTATTATTTGTAATAAAAGAAATAATTTTTTTTGTAAAAAAAAATCACGAAACTTAATTATAAGGTTAAATTATATCCTTACAAACCGTCAAACATTTTCACACACACACAACCTAAAACTTTAAATATGTTTAATCAATTGACTGTATGCTTTTAGTTAGAAGAAAAAAATGAGATTTTAGTTTTACTGCTTAACGTCATAAAACACTTAAAAGTTTTAAAAGCTATATTATTTTACTTTCTTAAATTAAGTGTTAACAATTTTCTTATTGTAAAATTGATATTGTTTGGTTTGGTATGACATATATATACAGAGTTTGTGTGCTTGGTCAGAACCACTTTTAAACCTTCGTCAAGTTACAACTAACAAAAGACAACACCACCATAATGGATCCATCTAATTTTAGAGACAGAGCCAACTAGAGGATCCCAGAATTGACTTGTCACACCCCAGAGTATTGATTTGGTATGGGAACTGGAGACTTTGTGACCACGACGGATTTAACGTGCACCAGTCACCATTACGTACACGGGGTCTTCGAAGGCAGCGGGACTCGAACTCGCAACCTAGGATGCAGTCCAAGACCTTACGACCAGGCTATCCCGGCCAAAATGATATTAACAAGAGAAACAAGAGAACGGTTAGATTTTATATTTTGGATAAATGTCAACGAATACATGAGAAATTAGTTGTACTGCTTTATGTCATGAAACAAAAAACAATTTTTTAAAATTCAGTACCTTACGTTACTTTTTAATTTAACTATTAATAATTTTGTTCTTGTAAAATATGAGTTTATTATAAAAATTACTTAACATTTTACATCTATCAAGTTCATTTTATTTTCTTACACAACGTTTCCTCATTGTAGTAAAAGTATTCACACCTTAATAGATGAAGCACTATTCTGGGAAGGTGTAAACTGCAGTATCTAGACTAATGACTCGGACCATTGTTGCAAGCACTCAGTAATTCATACCTATAAGAAAGTGTACTGAAATACTGAACCTTCCAGAACAAAAATAATCCACAATTGATTGTTGTAACTACTACAGTTTACCAGTATTGGAATTCATTGTTTAAAATATTAGAAGAATGAATGCCCTCTTAAATCTCAAGAAATAACGTAAAAATTGTACTTTTTGGCAATTGTTTTAGCATTTTTTTATTGCTTATTGTTTTACTTAACAATAACTTTACTGAGTGAGTATTTTGTTGAAATAAACGCAAAATAGTTACAAATTAGACATTTTAGTAGGGTTTTTTTAAGTTTTGTAATCTACTGAAATCTCCGAATCTCCAACTTGTGATGATTCGTAAAAGCTGTTTGAAATACTGATGTTTATTACTACAAATAAGTTGTAGAGTATCGCGAGAATTCAGTAACAAAGTTAGTAATGGTATGTTGTTGGTAGACATTATCAGTTTGTGCTGGTCGAGACCGCTATAAACTTCGTCAGTAGACAGACCAACACACAACATATGGGTCCCATTTTAAGCAAGGGCACTAAGATCCAGATTGTTGTACCCCAGATATGTTGATGACTTGGGGCTTTGACACGACGGATAACGTGCCCAGTCCCATTAGTACACGGTTTCGAGGCGGACTCGACTCGCACTAGGATGCATCAAGACCTACGACAGGCAGTACGGGGTGCTTCAAGAGGATCCCCATAGTATGCGTACAATGACGACAAAGTGAGAGACATCAATCATCATTGTATTTCAATAATGAAGACTAAGAAAAGCACTAACACCGCCTCGTGAAAGAATAAATGGTTTAACTTTTTCAGCAGGTTTTTTCAAAAGCATCATGTACGAGTTTCAAAGTTCGAGTTCTTAATGTTCTGTGTTCTAATTATGTGAAGTATATGGGATAAGTCTAGGTACTGGATTAAAAGGGCATATATCTGTATCCTAAAATATTGAATAGTCCATTCAGAAAGAAAGCATTTGATTGGGAACAATAGCATGAAAATCAAAGAACAAAAAAAATAACTGATTGATCCATGGAGATATTTTTTTTGTACTTCGATCTTTCTCTTCCTTCGGCCTGTGATCGTATTGTAACAAACTGGATAGATATTTTAAAGTAGAAACAAAGCTTTAAAATCGAAGGTCAAAAAATTCCATCTGATAACGAGGTTAATGGTTAAGTATAATGGTATGAGGTAATACTGGAAAAGTATGAGGTAATACTGAATGCTTTAAGGGTCTGTTCTCCACTCCCCAAGCGGACCACACTTCGTTTTTTAATATTATACTCTCTAGAATGTCTTTTAATATGTTTCAGCTCGTTATATATTTTAATGGGCACTCTTTTTGACCTGATGCCACAATATGGCATGCATGCTTGATAAAATTTCATTTTACATAGATATTTGGAACAGTCTAATCACTGGTTCTCTGCACTAAATAAGGTTAACTGTATTGTTGAAACATATCAGAGGGTTTCTTTCAAATTTCCTTGGTCGAAATCCAATTGCATGTTTGATAACTTTTTGCATTATACAAATTTTTAAAAAAAAAATTACAAATTTCCCGCTTGCGGTGTTTGTTGATAGAGAGCTTTTTGTTTAGGGGTATAGGTTTTTAAAAAATAAAATAATTCAGTTTAAGGGTTACTTTAATGTAAGCTTCATTTGCGAATTGGCTTGTTTAGGTGAAGTAATTCCTTACAGCTTTAATTCTTGCCCTTTCTTCGATCTGTGATCTTATTGGCGCTATGTTTGCACGTGATATCGATTCAACAATAGAGGATCTTGAAATAATTTATTTTCATTCAGTATTTGCGTTGCCACTCAAGTCCCTCCTCAAGTCTAAGGACGATTTTTTTTGTGAAACTTAGCACATATTTTTTAACAGTGTATATTACATGGAAGTAAATATTATTTAATATACAAAAGTAAGATATTTTTCTTTATATTTAAATTGGATTCCATAGTTTGTAAATAAATGGAAATGAATATTACTTTTACCTTTCAAACTATGTATCAAATTTTAAAAAATACCTAGAGAACCTTCATATTTTGAAGTAAAAATAAGAAAAAAATAACATTTTCATATTTATAACACACAACCCTTTTCATACGAACCTGGTATTTCAATCTGCGCACATGCAGCTTAGCACAAAATGACCAAACAAGCTCAACGACGAGACAAAAGAACACAAAGGACATCGTTCCAGACAAAAATGCTTGATAAAAAAGCCTTTTGTGGACATTCAGCAAAGGGGACTCCTTCTGAATGAGGTCGGGGATAGACTCTTATCGCCCTTTTGAAGAAATCGGACAAATAAAAAGTGGGATTGTCGTCCAAAGCCGTCCGAAAAGGGGTTTCCTTTTGTACCTGGAAGGGTGTATGAAAGGATGCTGGACAATGACACGAACAAATTGAGCTGTTCTTCTAGGGTTTCTGAATTTTTATTTGTGTGACCAGTCACCATTCATAAATTAAACCTACTTAAAGGCGGCATAAAAATGAATTAATTATATCTATAAAATTAAAAGCGTATTTTGAATAGTAGCTGGGTTTTAATGGGCTGTGTAGAATTAAACTAAACTAAACTCCTCGGCGCAACAGCCCATTACTGGGCCAAGGCCTGCCGTGCCCATTTTAGTTTTCGTGACCTAGGGACCTGTGTAGAATTAGTAACTCAAAATAATAACATGTAAGCACCATTCCGCTGTGAACTTTACACATATTTTTTTTCTGCTTCTTTGATACCAATAAATAATGTCAATTTTGTGACGTGGTCAGTAGTGACACAAAGTAAAAGATACCCTTCTGTACAATTTAGAAGTTAGGCTTGGGAAAACTACAAATGCAAGTTTTGAACAATGCATAAGTGGTTTATGTGTGACAACTTCTGTTGTCAAGGTTCGAGATGACTTCCTAAGCTAAATTTAACAGCAAACATAATTTTAACAGGCCACCTGAGAAAGTAACCAAAAGACTGTATATAACTGATTATTCAAAATGATAGCTAGTATATTTCGCAACACAGGATTTATTTTTCACAAACACTATTTAAAAGCTTTTAAAAACACAAATGATTTGTACAAACTTCTCTAGTGCTCAATACCACTTGTACAATGCTTATCAATTTAAAGACTCTATTTATCACAAAACAGTTGGTAGACATATATATTCAGGTTTGTGTGCTTGGTCAGCGACCCGCTTATAAACCTTCGTCAAGTAAGACAGACAAAAGACAACACACACACATAAGTGGATCCATCTAATTTTTAGAGACAGAGGTCAACTAGAGGATCCCCAGAATTGGCTTGTCACCCCCAGAGGTATTGATTTGGTATGGGAACTTGGAGGACTTTGGACCACACGATTTAACGTGCACAGTACCGCATATACTCGGGGATCTTCAGGACGGGCTCGAACTCGCAACCTCGATCCAGACCGAGACCTACCACCAGGCTACTACCGGCCCCACAAACATTAAAAAGGTGAAATTCACCAAAACATACAATTTTCAAAAGTCACAGTTAAATAGGTTCTAACATATTTCAATACTTAAAAACTTATAGCTGTATGGGAATGTTTCTTATGATGTCACGCTCGCCGTACTACGATTTCATTGGTTGTGTCTGTTTCATTTCACGATCATAACACGGAAATAGATGAAAATAAACTTTTCTTTCGATGCAAGTTTTCTTTAATAAATGATTAAAACAACCAACAACAAACCAAGGAGTTGGCATTTAAAAAAACAACTAAAATATTCTTAGAAACCTCACTTTCGAATACCAAAACAAAAGTAATTCTAGAAAAATGAAAACAAGACAGCGGTGCTATTGTCAGATAAGACGTGAAACAACCCAAATAAAAATATATAGGGTTTACTTGTGTTACAGTTCAGTTAACAGAACTTACACATATTTAGCTTTTTTTTCCTATAAAAAATCAATTTTGGATAGTAGTGACAAAAGGTAACATATATTCTTCTGTACACTTAAT